>JAAWVA010000033.1:13585256-14076485 GCA_015227895.2 Colaptes auratus | reverse complement strand
GCCTGTTTATCCAGGGATAAGAAAATGACCTCTTATCGAGAACTTGTGGCTCTTGAGCAGTGGAATGTGCAGACAAACTCTGCAGCAGGGGATTTATCTGGCAGCACTGCTTCCATGGAATGTTTCTTTTCTGCCTGCAAAGCTCTTCCTCCCTCCTTGCCATCCCTCCACTCTCTGTGTGTCTGCAGAGTTCCTTGAATCTCTGATTTCCTTTTTGGAAACAGGAAGGCTAAAACTATTTGCAAGTATGTCATTATGTTCATATCAGTGTTAGGAAATGAACTTTCTGGGTGTTTTTTCCCCCCCGACATGTTTGTTTGTTTGTTTTCCTCTGGTTTATGTGCAGATTTTTAAAGACATGGGGGATACAGGTAAAATCCTTCCACAACATATAGAACCAAAATCAAATGACAAATTCTATGCTGGGATAGTTCATTCTGCTATTAAATGAAAATCACAGCCACAGACTCTCTTGCTCTCTTTCTCTCTTTTCCTGTCCAGGTAAATCTCCAAGCCTGCCTGGTCTCCATGCCTGTCATTCTGTAAACTCAGCTATTAAGATATCAGTGGCATGAAAAGAATTTTATCAATACAATCTTTAGGGATATCTCTCAATGACTCTGTTCTGGTGATCATTAAGCATAAATCTCATATGCAGGATGTTTCACCAGTGAGGAATTGGACTGTCCCCTTTGACAGAAGTGGTAGTTGCTTGCTTTACAGAGACGATGCCAGAGAGACAAATACTTCCATCACTGATGGAAGTTATCAGAACTATTCAGGCATCACTGAATGACCAAGAAGAAGAATGATGAAAGATTAAGACATGTCTGTGTGGAAATTAGAGAAGAGATTAATTATATGTGACAGATGGCATAAGTCAAGGCCTTTCTTAGTGTATACTATATTATTTCTAAGAGAAGTGAAGTTGTGAGTGACTGTCAAGAGAGAAAAGCTGTCCTTGTAGCTCTCCTGACATTTCTTTCTCTTTCCTTTTTCTGCTACTTCCTTCTTGAAGGAATATGTTGCATTGATTGTCTGTGATGTACACACCTCCTTCCAGCATTTGCAAGATATTTGTGTGTGCTGCTGTTCAACAGAGTGGGCAGCTGCCCGATATCCTGGCATAACACCAGCAGTTCTGTACGAGGCAATGAGAGGTTTTGCTTTGGTTGCAAACTGGGATCTGAAGCACAGTCCTCACACTTTTCATCTTGGTTCAGTAGGCAGCTATAAAGGCACACAGACAAGCAGTGCTCATGATGTGTCTAAGACCTTGTGAACATGCACTATTCCTTAGTCTGTGATGATGATATCAGCTCTGGTGAGACCCCACCTGGAGTACTGCCTCCAGTTCTGGAGCCCCTATTACAAGAGGGAGCTGAAGGTGCTGGAAGGTGTCCAGAGAAGGGCCACGAGGATGAGCAGAGGGCTGGAGCACCTCTCCTATGAGGACAGACTGAAGGAGTTGGGGCTGTTCAGTCTGGAGAAGAGAAGGCTCCGAGGTGACCTCATTGTGGCCTTCCAGTATCTGAAGGGGGCCTACAAGAAGGCTGGGGAGGGACTTCTCAGGCTATCAGGGAGTGATAGACTAGGGGGATGGAATGAAGTGAAGGTGGGGAGATTCAGGCTGGATGTGAGGAGGAAGTTCTTCCCCATGAGAGTGGTGAAGCCCTGGAATGGGTTGTCCAGGGAGGTGGTGAGGGCCCATCCCTGGAGGTGTTTAAGCCAGGCTGGATGAGGCTCTGGCCAGCCTGATCTAGTGTGGGGTGTCCCTGCCTATGGCAGGAGGGTTGGACCTAGATGATCCTTGTGGTCCCTTCCAACCCTGACTAATACTATGATACTATTATTTCTTCTGCCCACTTCCTTGGTGGTGTTTCTCAGAATGGGTGTCAGGCAGCTTACTTTGTCTACCCCTTCTTGTCAGACCAGTTCAAGGCATTGACAATCAGCTGTAGAAGAGACTTTCTACCTGTATGGGAGCTGAAATTAATTCCTCAATAAGAATATGTATAGTTATTTTTTTTTCTCCTGGACAAACAGAACTGATTTTAGCTGTTTTACTTTGCTTGAATTCGTTCTGGTGCCTCATCTGTCTTTGGATGTTGACTTTGTTATGTATGGGTAACTCCTAGTCTAATTTTTAAGTTATTCCTAACACATTTTAAATCTCAATTGTTCACATTAAAATGTGGGATTTGCAGGGTAGGAACTTCACTGTCCTGTCTGATTTATGTAGGAGGCCACTGATTCTGAGGATCTGAGTTATTGCTGTCCCTTGTCCTTTTGCCCTCACATTTGCTGGAAATGGGCAAAAGGTTTTAGCACAGTGTGAGAGATGTGACAGTGAAAAAACCAATTGATGAGTGTGTTTGGTCCAGTGTAGTTGCCTCAAGTGCAAATATCTAGTACATGTGGCTGGCAGACAGTCCAGTACAGTCCCCAAACCACATCCAAAAGCTGAATATGTCATCCTGTCATTAACATCTCTACCTAGGGTTACTGAATGCTTCTGCCAGAGTTTTACAAAAGAGAGAATAAAAGAGAGAGATGGTAGTGTCAGGTTTGGCATGCTGTGTGTCAGACTTCTGGTGTATATGGGGCAAACCCCATTCAACCTGTGTGCCATGTACCGGGAGGCTGCAGGGGGGCTTCAGACCCTCTGTGTGATGGCTGTGGAGTCAATCACTGCATGCACAGTAAATCCAGCATACCTTGGGAGCTCCAAGCTCTGTGTGTACTGAAGGCATCAAATGTATCAGCCTTCAGGGGATGTATCCAGAATCTCTGCTGGACAAATACAGCAAATTCTGAGTAATGGGATTTCTAAATCTAACCAAAAAGGAAAAGACAGGAAAATCCAGGGGCATAGTAGGCCCTGGACTCAAAAAGAGCTACTCACCTCACCACGTAGGAGTATGCTGTTCTTATATTCCTTATGAAACACTTTGCATTCCCCCTAGGGTGAGGGCCATGTCTGTGTGTGAGACTAAACGCTGAGGCTGCATGGCTTGTAGTTCCACCAGCATCAGCAAGGGGTATGCTAGTTAGTATCTGCTCCAAATTTGGCCCCGTTCCCTGCCTTTTATTAATTGATTGTTGCTGCTTTTCTTTTCCCCCTATTTTTACTTTTTCTATCCCCCCCACCCCCTCCCCCCTCAGCAGTCAGAGAATAGTAAATGATAATAATAGATTCCTTCATGGCTGGGTGTATCAGCATATGTTTGTGAGGAGATGTGAGAGACTGAACAGTGGGACAACCTCCCTGACATTTTCCAATGCCTTCCCCCCCCCCTTTTTTCCAGGCTTTTTGGGAGGGCATTTGTCTGAGGAGGGGTGGGGGGGGTTGGGGGGGGTAGGATTCATTTGGTATACTGGGGAAGAGGGTTTTTTTTTGCTGTTTGCTTGCAGATCTTTATAGCCTTCATGGAGTGGGATGCACAGCTCCCATAAATATGTGATAATGATCATTTGGAGTGTGAATGTTAATTTGTGTAACGGCTTCCCAAAATATGGGCCATGTGCCTACTGAGTATGTTTGATTTTAAAATAAATGTGCATACATAACACACAACACACACACACACACACACAGAGACACATGCTGCCTGCATATGCATCCATAATTAAGGATCTAAAATTATCATCCCCGTTTGGAAGGAGACAAAGCAACAGCTCCCCCCAGTACACTGGTAGCGGCCGAGCAGGAGCCCAGCCGTCAGGATGGTTTTGTGAGCCCTGCCGGAGATCAGAGTCCTGCACGGACAGCTGCAGCTGCAAAGCACCCCAGTGACCTAGATTCAGCTGTAGATTACTGTCTGCTGCGGCCTCTGCCTCCCGTCGCCCCTGCACCAGGACTCCGACTCTGTTGCACAAGCTAACTTGCTTGCTGCTCTGACCCATTTTACCATAGCAACCTGGTTTGCTGTAGCAGAGGCTAGGAAAAGCACACAAGTGACTTTTGCAGGATTCCAACATTAAGTTCAGTCTCTGCTCAGTTTTTTTTCAATTCTCTGCCTTCTCCCTCCCGAATGTGCTTAGCAGACGTGACGAAGAAGAGCTGACCCTTTCCAACAGCACTGGAAGCCAGGAAAAGATTT
This sequence comes from Colaptes auratus, assembly GCA_015227895.2. NCBI lineage: Eukaryota > Metazoa > Chordata > Aves > Piciformes > Picidae > Colaptes > Colaptes auratus. Next base: position 14,072,382 of record JAAWVA010000033.1, on the reverse strand, counting down.
AGGCAAGGTATTACTTATTACTTCTGCTATCTTGTTCCTCCTAATTGATGGGTTTGGCTTACTGTTTTTTCTTTTCCTGGCAAAACTAACCAGATGCTTGCCTTGCCCCAAGTGTCTCATCTGATTGTTCCTCATCCATCCCTCCTCCCTTTCGCCAATAACACAAGCCCTGTGAGGTAGGCTGAGGGAGCTGGGGTTGCTTAGCTTGGAGAAGAGGAGACTCAGGGGTGACCTTATTGCTCTCTACAACTCCCTGAAGGGAGGTTGTAGACAGGCAGAGGTTGGTCTCTTCTCCCAGGCAGCCAGCACCAGAACAAGAGGACACAGTCTCAGGCTGCGCCAGGGGAGGTTTAGGCTGGATGTTAGGAAGAAGTTCTATACAGAGAGAGTGATTGCCCATTGGAATAGGCTGCCCAGGGAGGTGGTGGAGTCACCATCATTGGAGGTGTTCAGGAGGAGACTTGATGGGGTGCTTGGTGCCATGGTTTAGTTGTTTAGGTGGGTTGGATTGGTTGATAAGTTGGACAGGATGATCTTGAAGGTCTCTTCCAACCTATCCTATCCTATCCTATCCTATCCTATCCTATCCTATCCTATCCTATCCTATCCTATCCTATCCTATCCTATCCTACTCCTATTCTATTCTACTCTATTCTATTCTATTCTATTCTATTCTATTCTATTCTATTCTATTGAAATATCCTGCCCACTTTACTTTCACAAGTATATTTCTTTATGGTCTGTGGTTTTGATTTTCTGATAATGAATAAGTGAAATCAGATGTTGAGGAATAAGTCTGCTTTCACCATAGTATCTTACCTGTACTCATACAGTTGTATGTTTACATCAGTATATGTGTTAGAAACGGGAGGAGACAGTGGAGAAGCAGCTCTTTTCAGACACTAATTTAGTGTTTCCTAGTCATGATTCTGACTGTGGAGGGGAAAAAAAATGGAAAAATTAACTTAAGATATTCTGGATAACGGTGGTGAAATTTGAGAGAATCATATTTTGATGATTTCTCAAGATTCTGTCCCATCTTTTTTATAATGTTTCTGAGGAAACACTTCATGTTTGCTGAGTCTGGAGACGTGGACATGCTGGAACGTGTCCAGAGAAGGGCCATGAAGATGAGCAGAGGGCTGGAGCACCTCTCCTGTGAGGACAGACTGAAAGAGTTGGGGCTGTTCAGTCTGGAGAAGAGAAGGCTCCGAGGTGACCTCATTGTGGCCTTCCAGTATCTGAAGGGGGCCTACAAGAAGGCTGGGGAGGGACTTCTCAGGCTATCAGGGAGTGATAAGACTAGAGGAAATGGGATGAAGCTGGAGGTGGGGAGATTCAGGCTGGACATGAGGATGAGGTTCTTCACCCTGAGAGTGGTGAAGCCCTGGAATGGGTTGTCCAGGAAGGTGGTTGGGGCCCCATCCCTGGAGGTATTTAAGACCAGGCTGGATGAGGCTCTGATCTAGTGTGAGGTGTCCCTGCCCATGGCAGGGGGGTTGGAACTCGATGATCCTTGTGGTCCCTTCCAACCCTGACTGATTCTATGATTCTACGTGCAACTAGATGTAAACATATGGAAAAACACACAAGAAAGTCAAAGGGAGACAAATGTTATGACAGAACTTGGCTTTTCACTCCCTGCTTCACATATTTCTGAGATGCTTTTAAAACCTCCTAGCGCTTTGGTTAGCCAGCTAATGGAACTTTGCTCTGCACCTCCGAAGCCCAGACATGACTGCTCCTGACCTCATGAGGCAAAGGCACAGTCAGGCTTCCAGGCTGGCAGGCAGCAGAGGTGCATTTCATTTTGCAAAAAGTTTTGAGAATCTGTTCTGCAACCCACACAGAGAGTCCCAAATATTCATAAGGCACAACACTTCTGAGTTTGTGGGTGACAGTGCTGCTCTCGAGGAGTGGTTTTGTTTAGGCTCGCTTCTGCTGCAGACAGCTTGAGGTTGTGTTAGTTCCTTTATTTTTAGCTTCTAGACACTGATAAGTGGACTCAGATTTTGCTAATCAGCACTGGTATTTGTATAAGACTCAAGTTCCATATCTCTCCCAGCTGGCTCATAAAACGTGGTACGAAAGTGGCACTATGTAAGACTCTCAAAAAATAGTGCAAGGTGCCAAAATGCTTCTGATGTAACTCAAAAGTACATCTCTCGACATTCCTCCTGCAGAAGGACTCTCCTTATCTCCAAGAACATAGGTATTTGAGCTGTTTGAGCTTTGCACCCTTTCAAGCACTTCAGGTCTCATAGAAGGGGAAGGTTTCTTGTACAGCTAGTGCATCTAACAAGAAGCTGGTAGCCAGAGTGAGCTGTCTGACCCTCTGTGAGGAACACTGCCAAGGACATGGGCAGAAGCCAATGAGATAGTGAACTATAATGCACAGAACAGAAAAACCTCAGAGACAGAATGATCTTTTCTGAAAGACTTCACAGACCAAAAGGGAGATTGTAGCCAGGCAGAGGTTGGTCTCTTTTCCCAGGCAGGCAACACCAGAACAAGAGGACACAGTCTCAGGTTGCGCCAGGGCAGGTTTAGACTGGATGTTAGGAGGAAGTTCTATACAGAAAGAGTGATTGCCCATTGGAATGGGCTGCCCAGGGAGGTGGTGGAGTCACCATCATTGGAGGTGTTCAGGAGGAGACTTGATGGGGTACTTGGTGCCATGATCTAGTGTTTAGGTGGGTTGGATTGGTTGATAGGTTGGACATGATGATCTTGAAGGTCTCTTCCAACCTGGATTTATTGTATTGTATTGTATTATTGTATTGTATATTAATCTCTAAAGATTAGGCCTGAGTAACATCTTCTGGGCTTCTTGAAGGATTAAAACCCCCCAACTTTTATGTGCAATTGGAGAGAGATTCTCTCACACACTCCCACTGCCATGTGCCATTCAGTTATATCATGAACTGCATGGGATTCATTAACCAGCCTTGTGGATGGATTCACCTTAGTGAGCTAATCATTTCTTTATTACTTCCTGGGGCCTGAATGTTGTTAATCAGATTTCTTCCAAGATGAAGAACCATCAAAGCTGTAGTTTTCCAAATGTGTGTTTTAAAGGAAGAAAGTGTATGTCAGCTGAGTTAAATTTCAGTGGTTCTTGGCACTGAAAGCTTTGATAATGTGCAAAGGTACCTTGAAAACCACCCAAACACTGGATCTTTACAGGCATAAGTGTTGGGGTTTTTTTTCTGTCATTTCTCAGGTAACATGCTTCATGCTCTGGACAACAGTCTCACACACTGTTACAGGCTATATTTGATCACTCCATTGCAATGACTTCAGAGATGTGAGTTATAGGTGTACAGGGAAGCGTGGGAATTGTCTCTCACAAGAGAAATGTTTGCCTAAAAAAGCCATTAGACTCAGTCTGTGACTGGGAATTGTCATGGCACCTTGGTGGGAATCTCAAGCTGATGTCAGTTGTGGAGGTACAGTAGAAACATGACAGAATGACTGAAACTCAAAGACAATGTCCTTTTTTTTGACTTCTTCAGGCAAGTGAACTGAACCTCTTTTGCTGAGTGTCTATTGATGTTATCCCATCACAAACTGCAGATGTCAGTTTGTGAATGTGCATTTTACTGTTCTCATGCACCACAAGCAAGGGCCACAATCTACATTCCCCAGTAAACATCACCATAGATCTGGAACAAACTTAGGAAACCTCCCTATTCCTATTCCTCCTAGTCGTGAGGTCTGTGGTGACAGGTTGGACTTGATGATCTTTGAGGTCTCTTCCAACCTTGGTGATACTGTGTGATGCTGTGATATTACATTCCCCAGTACACACCACTTTAGATCTGGAACAAATCTTACTAAACCTCCCTATTCCTACTCATCTTTGCATATTACCAATGCAAGTAAAAATAAGCTCAAGAACAGACAAATGAAGTTTCCCATTTCTCTGTCATATACTGGTGAAGGCTAAACAGATCTTTGGCTTTGGATGTGGCTTGTGTAGACATTCCAGCAATGCTTGGATTAAATTTGCACAACACAGTCCTGTTTTACAGTCTCTTTGCTCTTCAGGTAATAGGTACAACAACAATAAGGGTATCTTGCCTGCTGAACATATGAACTAAGAGAAGAATGGATTTGGAGTTAAAGGTAAGGACATGGAATACAGAAGGATATGACACTATTTAAAGGCTTCCAGAACTTGTGATGTGATCCTTGTATGCAAATCTTTATACAGAAACAGGAAAGATATTGATTGTTTTCGCTTTAATAATTCTATACCCACAACATAGTAAATGGTCTGGTGAAATAAGACCAATATCGAAGTTATATACTGAATGTGAAACATCTGGGTGCTATTACATAGCTGTTAATCAGAGTAGATCTGTCAGAAACATGAGAATTTGACAATTTTTTGGCACCAGTAACTGGGAAGAAAGTGGGGAAGGGGTGCAAAAGTTTTCTTACACCACCTCTGAAGAGGGGAGCGGGTCACATCACAGAATCACCAAGGTTGGAAGAGACATCAAAGATCAACAAGTCCAACCTGTCACCACAGACCTCATGACTAAACCATGGCACCAAGTGCCACATCCAATCCCCTCCTGAACACCTCCAGGGATGGTGACTCCACCACCTCCCTGGGCAGCACATTCCAATGGCTAGTGACTCTCTCAGTGAAGAACTTTCTCCTCACCTCCAGCCTAAACTTCCCCTGGTGCAGCTTGAGACTGTGTCCTCTTGTTCTGGTGCTGGTTACCTGGGAGAAGAGACCAACCTCCACCTGGCTACATCCATGCTGTGTGCACATAGAATAATAGAATCATAGAATCAACCAGGTTGGAAAAGACCTCAGAGACCATCAAGTCCAACCTGTTACCCAACACATGACACTTACTGCATATGCTCTAAAAAGTTGCAGGGACATGGGGAACAACTCCAGTTTCTTTATGAAAAATCTTGACCTTCCTGATGTTAGTAAACTTCAAGGAATTAAAACTTCACTCATTTACATGATGCAGTGAGGTTATCTACACTGTGTTCCCTCATCAGGATTTGGAGGTTGGCTTATAAATGCTGTATAGGTCATGGCTGGTCTTTCAAAACAAAGCTTCTGTTTTATATCAGGTTGGACATGATGATCTTTGAGGTCTTTTCCAACCTTACTGTTTCTATGATTCTATATCAAAACAGATTAAAAAACCCCAAGAGATCATAAAAAAAAAACCCAAACACCTTCTTTTCAATACCTCTCTTGCCCTGAAGTAAACAGGGAAGCTACAGGAATCACTCCTGCAGCTCCATGAATTGGGGTGTGGTTTCTCCAGCATAAGGTAATGTTTGTTTAAATGGGTTTGGCCTTCTTTGTTAAAAATGGCTATCTGGAAAATAATATCTTATTTCAGGGAGTCTCAGCCCCAACAGCAAACACTCCCTCTACTGACACCGATTTAGCAGTCCTGTGAGAATAAGAAGCTTATATCTCCAGAAGTTTGTGTTTCTTCTTTAGTTTTGGCAGTTCATCTCTTCTCTCTCTCTCTCTCTCTTTTTTTTTCTTCTTTTTCTTAAAGCCAGACTCATGGAAATCTTCGACAAAAAAAATAATGATATGCATGCTGAAACACCCACATAACAAATCAAGCAAGAAAAATACAGGGCTATCCCTTGACTTATGAGGCAATGAAAATGCTTTGGTGGATAAATAGCCTGTAATTGTTCTGGTAGTCAGAAGGAAGATCCAGTAAGGAGGGTTTTTTTTTGTGGTTAAAAGGGAAGCAAGAATCCAGTCATCTCTAAGGAGAAAGGCAGGAGGAGAGAGCTAAAACCAACTTGCTTCTCAGAGACCATTTCACTTCCAGAGGGTTCCCCGCCCCCCCTGCCCCCCCGGCCCTCTTTTACATGAAAACTGAAAAGTGTTCATGGCTTTAGCAACAGGCTTTTGGGGAGGGGTTTGTGTGAGGCTTTTCATATGATAATGGATCGATTCTATGGCAACCATTGAAAACGAAAGCTTGGAAACAAAAGCTGCGGCAGAAGAGGATCAGCACATATTCACTATGTCTGCAGAAATAACGGCAGAGGCTGGCTCTGCAGAGAGGTATCTGATGGCAGCCTGGCAAAGGAAGGAGTTTGTTTTAACTGAGGCAGACTTAACTCGGGCCATATTCAGTGCCAGCGTTTCATTAACTAATCCAGTTTTCACTCTAGGGATTTTTCCCTAGACTGAAAAACACCCAGTAAACCACATCTATAGTAGATGTGCAGGTAATGAGTGGCTAATACTGCTCCCATCAGACTTTGGGGTGGGCAAGTGAGATGGGAGAAGAAAAAAAGGACAGTTTTAGCGGCCAAGTGCTGCTAGCTGCCTCATGGCTGGTTACAGCCTCAAAACAGACTTCTCATGTAAATAGTGTGAGCAGGATTAGGCCTGTAAGGGGCTGATGTCATGTGAAATCGATGCTTAATTACAGGTTGCACATGCTTATCTGTTTTTTCCAGAGAAGAGTTTGTCATCTGAGCAAATGGAGATATGAAATATCAAGCTCAGTAGTTTGCAGAACAGCAAATTACTGCTTTGGAGGCTGTGCTTTCCCTGCAAAGAAGGACCGAAGCAGCAGACTCTGTAGTGTCATGTAAAATGATGCTGCCAGCCATGAAACAGTCAGCAGCATGGGCTGGTAGAAGTGCAGAATTAATACAAATTCAAATCAAGTCTGTCTTAGGAAGAAAACAAAACAAAAATTTCTTGAGTGAGAAGCAATCCAAACTACAAAGGAAGTTTGAGAGGAAATCAGAAGATCACCCTTTCTATTTGCTTTGTGATGTTGCTGTTTCTGAACTACTTAGAATCATAGAATCAACAAGGTTGGAAAAGATCTCAAAGGTCATCAAGTCCAGCCTGTCACCCAAGACCTCATGCCTACTAGACCATGGCAACAAGTGCCATGTCCTATCCCCTCTTGAACACCTCCAGGGATGGCAACTCCACCACCTCCCTGGGCAGCCCATTCCAATGGCCAACAACTCTCTCTGTGAAGAACTTTCTCCTTACCTCGAGCTTAAGATACATTGACCTGGAGATTGCAGACACTCTTGCTATTCTATTTCTAAAGGCTTACTTTTTCCATGACCATATTGTAAGTTTCCAACAAACTATTTTAAAAAGAAGTACCTGATAAACATTTTTTCTCTCTCTTTTTTTTAAATAAAATTCATACCAGAGAAAAAATTTGCTAATGAAGATAGGTTGCACTTGATGATCTGGCCTGTATCAGGACAGTGTGGCCAGCAGGAGCAGGGAGGTCATTCTGCCCCTGTATACTGGTTAGGTCACACCTTGAGTCCAGTTCTGGGCCCTTCAGTTTAGGAAAGATGTTGACTTGCTGAAACATGTCCAGAGAAGGCCAACAAAGTTGGTGAGGGGTTTGGAACACAAGCCCTATGAGGAGAGACTGAGGGAGTTGGGGTTGTGTAGCCTGGAGAAGAGGAGGCTCAGGGGAGACCTTCTTGCTCTCTACAACTACTTGAAGGGAGGTTGTAGACAGGCAGAGGTTGGTCTCTTCTCCCAGGCAACCAGCACCAGAACAAGAGGACACAGTCTCAAGCTGCTCCAGGGGAGGTTTAGGCTGGATGTTAGGATGAAATTCTTCATAGAGAGAGTGATTGCCCATTGGAATGCACTGCCCAGGGAGGTGGTGGAGTCACCATCATGGGAGGTGTTTAAGAAGAGACTGGATGGGGTGCTTGGTGGCATGGTTTAGTTGATTAGATGGTGTTGGATGATAGGTTGGACGCGATGATCCTGAAGGTCTCTTCCAACCCGGTCTATTCTATTCTATTCTATTCTATTCTATTCTATTCTATTCTATTCTATTCTTCTATTCCATTCCATTCCATTCCATTCCATTCCATTCCATTCCATTCCATTCCATTCCATCTCTGAGGTCTTTTCCAACCTTATTGATTCTATGATTCTATGATTCTAAGATGCTATATTCTCTGTCTGAATTAATGCTGTGATTTCATGGGTTTCCAATAGAAGGCTGTATTATGGGAATAGCACTACCAAACAACCAACTTCATCATGTTTTGCTCTCAGGTGACTAACAGTAATCACATCTATGAGATTCAGAATGATGTGCCAGTTGTTGAAAAGTATTGGTCCAGATAATCTTCTAAAGTCACTTGTTCTACAAAGCTCAGGTTAACTGCTGTATTTATAAATAGATGGATAAACTCTCCATGAATGAGTTCCAGGCTCCTAAATCAAAGCCAGTGTAGGATTAGGCTCAGAATCATTGATAAATGCTTTTGAACACATCAAAGTCACTTATGCAGAACCCAGGTGAAAAGAGAAAAGAAAGAGTTGAGAAGGCAGGCTGAAATGGTAAAGGACAGCTCTGTGAATGGCAAGGTTCTACAATTAAGGAAGTGATTCACACTAAGGATTTATTTCTCATATTTGAACAGCTTATTTAAATATTTATTCTCCTCATACTGATATGCTCATAGGCTCTCATGTGAGACCCATGAATGGGTACCAACTTACACTGCTTTGCTCTTGTTTTTGTCTTTGTTGTTCTGGAGGCATGCTCGTTCCAGTCTGTGAGCTGTTTGTGGAAAGGTGATAACACAGCCCTGAAAAGACAGGGCCCAGGGCTCACACATCTTCCTTAACAACCTGAGCTCACCCTTTCCCACGTCTCCTTTCCACCTGAGATACCTTTTGGTCTGCAAAATATTGAAAGTACATTTTATATAGCATATATAAACTTAAGCAAGACATAAAGGCTTCCTACATTTGCCCAAGTCCTTTTTCTGATCACTCTTAAGCCGTCTTTGAACTTAAGGAAAGATTCTTTAGCTGCATTGGGCTTTCTCAAGCTGAATTCACTCCCTCTTCCTGACCCCTCTATTCTGGTCCCTCTGCAGCCTTCTTGTTAATGACTGAGGAGAAACTTTTTCCAAGCCCACCCTTTCACACCATTTACTGAGTATTCCTGACTAGCTTCATCATGAGATTTAAGTTCCCTCTTTCTTCCCCTAGGACCTACTGTAGCCTGCATTTCATTTGCAGAGATTCCCCACTGAAGGGATGTTCATCAGGCATGATCAGACCACTCCTGTTAATTCTCTCATAGGTATTTCCTTTCTCAGTTTTAGGGAAGATTGGTTTAGTACAGAGGTGAGGAAAAAATGGGGTTAAAAAATAGATGAAGAGAAAAATAATAATCCACCTTTCCCATATAAGAGCCACATCACTGTTTCTTGCTCCTAAAGTATTTCCATGTCAGACTCAGCTTTCAAGCTGTACATAGCCAGAAGTCACTACTTAAGGTAGAACATGTTCTGAATTATAATGTTTAGACATTCAGCCAAATAACTGTTGGAAAACTGGAGCAACAGAGGAGGTGAGCTCAACAACTGTCTGTACAGCTAAGTTAATGCACTCAGAACTCCTTTTTGCCCCTCTCATTCTATTGCTCTTCTCTACTTATTTAATTTCTTATTCTCTCATTTGTTCCATTCCTTTTTTCTTTCCTTTGCTTTCGGATACCAAGGTGACAGATGTCACTGAAACACTCAGCAGGTTCTTTTCCCAATGTTGCTGGGGGGGTTTGAAGAGGAGTGAAGGACCTTCTGAGTTCTGCAGTCACACAACTCCAGATCAGTTGAGACTGGGAAAGATTCAGAATCATAGAATCAATAAGGTTGGAAAAGACCTCAAAGATCATCAAGTCCAACCTGTCACCCAAGACCTCAAGACTACTAAACCATGGCACCAAGTGCCACGTCCAATCCCCTCTTGAATCTGGATGTTATCTGGTCCAACCCCCTGCTCAAGCAGTTCTACTTGAGGCAGTCAGTTCACCATCAGATTTCTGAAGATATTGCAGCACTCAGTGTAAAAGAATTACCTCAGAGGGAAACTGGAGGTGGAAAAACTTTCAGACTGATGATTAAATGGAAAATATTTTAGGGTTTTTCTCTTCACAAAAGTCATGGTTTGAACTTCAGCTTGTGGAAATTCCACTTTTTCTCTCTTCCTTTTCTCATGTCAGTTAGTGGATTTCCCCCTTTATGTTTCTGAAATGCAAAAGCAGAAGCGATGAGTGGGGATTTGTGAAGGATACTGACATAAATTGTGAACAAAAATACATTGCTCACTTGTTTACAAAGATATGAGCTATTACCTACTGCTCTGCCTGTGGTTTCCCCACAGGTTTGGGTTTAAACTGCTAATTTAAGTTAAAACAGAATGCTCAAACTATTTTACTGCAGTTTACTAGGAGGTTTTTGCTCCTAGATCAGTAACTGCAGGTGTGGACACTGTCTGGGCCCCTCAATTTAAGAAGGACATTGAGACTCTTGAACATGTCCAGAGAAGGGCAACGAGGCTGGGGAGAGGCCTGGAGCACAGCCCTATGAGGAGAGGCTGAGGGAGCTGGGGTTGTTTAGCCTGGAGAAGAGGAGGCTCAGGGGAGACTTTATTGCTGTCTACAACTACCTGAAGGGAGGTTGTAGCCAGGAGGGGGTTGGTCTCTTCTCCCAGGCAACCAGCACCAGAACACTTAATGGAGAATGATTCCTTATTGCATTCAGTCAGCTGAATTACTTTTAAATGACTTCTTAAATTGGTTATATAATTCTAACATGTATTTGATATTTATGTCTTTAAATGGAGATCAGGGCAGGTGGTCATGATAAATGGTCCTGAAACTAGACAAAGTAAATGGTGACCTTCCTAGTTCTTTATTAAGGATGGTTAATATCATAGAATCATAGAAACAACCAGAGATCATCAAGTCCACCCTATTACCCAATACCTAACACCTCCTGACAACTAAACCATGGCTTCAAGTGCCACATCTAATTCTTTTTTGAACACCTCCAGGGACAGTGACTCCACCACCTCCCTGGGCAGCACATTCCAATGGCCAATTATTCTTTCTGTGAAGAGCTTTCTCTTCACCTCCAGCCTAAACTTCCCCTGGCACAGCTTGAGACTGTGTCCTCTTGTTCTGGTGCTGGTTGCCTGGGAGAAGAGACCAGCCCTCACCTGGCTACAACCTCCCTTCAGATAGTTGTAGAGAGCAATAAGGTGTCCCCCGAGCCTTCTCTTCTCCAGGCTAAGCAACCCCAGCTCCCTCAGCCTCTCCTCACAGGGCTGTGCTCCAGACTTCTCCCCAGGCTCGTTGGCCCTTCTCTGGACAGGTTCAAGCGTCTCAATGTCCTTCTTAAATGAGTAACATGTAATTTTTACTATAGAGGTCTTTTGCTTCGGTTAGAATCCAGGGGAGGCAGAGTGGTTTTCTCAGCCCAACTTCTGCCTACTCACTAAGATATTAAATGTAAGAAATGTTCAGATGTTGCTAAATCACAGACTTCAGCACCAGAAATCTGACTGCACAAAAAATTGCAGCTGCTCATTTATACTTTTGTGCTCCCTACACAAATCTCAAATAATGGGGGGAAAAAAAAAGAGAGAGAAATCGAACTTCAGTTTGGAGGATGTTCTACGTAAGAGCCTTTCTGCTTGCCTTCCACGGTGGGCTAGAAGCATGAGTCAGAAGGGGAGGAAAGTGAGAAGATCCTTTTGAAAATAAAGAAGGGGAATGAGGTGTTGAAGCCACTTGTTATTTTCTTCCATGTGATCTGCAAATGTACAAAATGCAACTTCTTTGTGGCAATAATGAACTATATAACTGACTGCTGCTTTTGCTCCTGCTAAGTACTGTCTCATTCTCTCCAACGGTTATGAGCAGAGTTTCTCTGTCAGTGGCCAGAATAATCTGCAGCAAGGGAATGCTACCAGAACTGAGTGCTACCAGAACTGAATTCTACCAGAACAGAATGCTACCAGAACTGAGTGCTACCAGAACTGAATGCTACCAGAACTGAATGCTACCAGAATTGAATGCCACCAGAACTGAGTGCTACCAGAACTGAATGCTACCAGAATTGAATGCCACCAGAATTGAATGCCACCAGAACTGAGTGCTACCAGAACTGAGTGCTACCAGAACAGAGTGCTACCAGAAGTGAATGCTACCAGAAGTGAATGCTACCAGAACTGAATGTTACCAGAATTGAATGCCACCAGAACTGAATGCTACCAGAATTGAATGCTACCAGAACTGAATGCTACCAGAACTGAGTGCTACCAGAAAGCCAGCAGGGTCCTCCTACTGGAAAGAAATAATTAATAGCAGAAGAAAAATTGTTTTTCATTTAAAAAGGGTAATTGATGGTACTGAAATATGTTAAATATTATGGCAAAAGGGAAAAAAAATAACAGTGTTGCATTTATAGACATGTTTTCATTGGATTTTGTTCAGTGGAACATAAAGCACCACACCAGCTTAATCTTGCAAAGTCCTTTTCCTAGTCTTGGTAGAGTTGAGGTTTTTGAATTCTGATCCAGGTTACTCAATGGTTGTCTCTTAACTATGAAAAGTTTCTTCTTTAGGTGCTTGGCACTCAGCCCAAGCCAGTGTGTAAACAAATGTTACAATATAGCTGACAGGAGGAGCAGCTTTCTCCTGAAAATGGAAGAATCCCAACTTAATTTGATTTTTAAAAGGATTTTGCTGGACTCAGGAGAAGAAACAACATGTGTGAAGGGGAAAAGAAAGAGAAATGTCATCCTGCAGGGAAATAACAAAAATGAGAAGCACCTATTTTTAGCAAAGAGTGACAAAAGAATAAGGAAAAGCAGAAGTAAAACTATCCTGTTCACATGTTAACATCTATTAGTTAGTCTCTGGGCCCCTCAGTTTAGGAAAGATGTTGACTTGGTGGAACATGTCCAGAGAAGGGCAACAAAGCTGGGGAGGGCTTTGGAGCACAGCCCTGTGAAGAGAGGCTGAGGGAGCTGGGGTTGCTTAGCCTGGACAGGAGGAGGCTGTCTACAACTACCTGAAGGGAGGTTGTAGACAGGTGGGAGTTGGTCTCTTCTCCCAGGCAACCAGCACCAGAACAAGAGGACACAGTCTCAAGCTGTGCCAGGGGAGGTTTAGGCTGGATGTTAGGAAGAAGTTCTTCCCAGAAAGAGTGCATGGCCATTGGGATGTGCTGCCCAGGGAGGTGGTGGAGTCACCATCACTGGAGGTGTTAAGGAGGAGACTGAATGGGGTGCTTGGTGCCATGGTTTAGTTGATTAGATAGCGTTGGATGATAAGCTGGACTTGATGATCTCAAAGGTCTCTTCCAACCTGGTTAATTCTATTCTATTCTATTCTATTCTATTCTATTCTATTCTATTCTATTCTATTCTATTCTATTCTATTCTATTCCTCTGCCTGCTTTATGAGAAATACATCTAATATTAAAACAAACAAACAAACCCCAAAAACCCAAACCCAAAGCAGAATCAGTCCCTCTATAAGACAGCAGCACCCCTGTACACAAGGAAAAATCCATTCTGCTCACATCAGAAGCTGAGAGTCCAAGTGCTGGTTGAAAGGGATTGCATCCAGGATGGTAAGAATAATGACAATCATATTACCATGGTGCAAGAATCAATGTTCTTGTGTAAGACATACAAGCAGTACAAGCCAAACCACCGTAAAAGCAAGGAAAATAACCCCCTTGTTATACTGAATGTGCCACATTAAATCATGCTTTATGCTTTCCTTTTTAAAGAGCAACTCTATACTTCCTGGACCAAGTGAAAGGCACGGAGCAAGGGAGGCATTCATGGGTGCTCTGGCATGATTGCTAAAGGCTGAAAACGCTTTGGCTTTGAACCTTCTCTGGGTGTTATCTGAGACCCTATGTGTCACTGTACCTTGGATACCAGGGCAGAGAGGCAGAGGTCACAAAAATGCCTTGCAACCTTTTTTTTTTTTCCAGGCAATGTGGCTGGAAATACTATCCTGTTCCATTTTTTAATGAAAGCTTTCTAGCCAAAATGTGCCTACTGACCCAGAAAAGTCAATTTGAAAGACTTAAGAAAACGTCTATTACATAATTGTATCTTCTGGCTAATGGAAATAAAAACATATTCACTTGCTCCCCTTTGGTCTGTCTCTTTCTGTTTTGTGTATGAAATGTACCATGTCTGTAGGCACCTTGGGCTGGTATTCAACATTCCCATCAGTAAAAGTAATTGTTTTGAGGGGATTTCTTGCTCAGGTGAATTAACCTTTGTTCCCTTCCCAACATTCAGGTGGAGGTACAGGCTGAAAACTACGTGTCGATGTCCATTTTCTGTGTGCTTATACTAACCTTGATTGACAAAGTATTCTGTGGAACAGTAGCTTACTATAAAGGGGTGAGGGGGAGAAGGGGAGGTTGGAAAGGGAAAAAAAAAAAGGACTACAACCCACCAACCCTCTAGCAAAGATACAGCCTCATACCTGTGTGTTCACAGGACAGGATGTTCTCTTCACATGGTACTTTATGTAATAAAAAGGTGGGCACGTGCCTAGCTTTAGGAATGAAAATACTGCTCTTCAGGTAGGAATTTTCAGCCACTCAAGTTTAAGTATGCTTTTAAATGCTCTGCTGGATGAGGACTGCCATGATATTTTCTTGAAAGCACCTCTTTGCCACAGATTTAATCCCAAAGGCCCTAATCCAGAGCAGGAGTGTGGAAATTCACTCCCCCAGTCAACTGCCAGTGACTTTCTTAGGTCAATCTCTAACCTGTTGAAAATTGTGGCTGCTCCTACAAACTTAGTTTATCACTTCACAATCACAACCTAGTGAATGGGTGACAAGACAGGGAAAATAGAAAGCTTAGCCTGGTGAAGTCAAGTTAATTCTGTAATGGCGAGAAATGGAGTTTGGGAGATAAATATTTGCAAGGCCTGAACACCTTTCACCATTTCAACATTTTTCCATTGGCTTGCCCTCAGTAAGTGAAAACTGATGTCAGGGCATCTCGTGTAGCTTCTTGACACAAATCAAGTTGCATGAACATCAGCATTAGGAGACAGTGGAGAAAGTTGTGCAGGTATTTTTCTTACCTTGCACACTGTCACACTGCAGAGTTATCACCAGCAAGTGTGTGGCTGTTGGAGGCATCAACACTAAATATGAGAAAGAACCTGGTTTGAGTCATAGAATAACAGAATCAGTGAGGTTGGAAAAAACCTCAGAGATCATCAAGTCCAACCTATCACCCAACACCTCATGACTAACTACACCATGGCTTCCAGTGCCACGTCCAAGCCCTTTTTGACCGCCTCCATGGACAGTGACTGCACCACCTTCCCTGGGCAGCGCATTCCAGGGGCCAATCTCTCTTTCTGTGAGGAGCCTCAGGTCCCTACTTAATTTTGCAGTGCTGGTGGATAAAAAATTCTGAGCCAGCAAATATGGTGTGGCTGTTGCTATGGCTAAAACAGGAATTAGCTTTGACTCCTCGCAACAATATTATAGTACTTACCTTGTTTACATAGCACGTGGGAGAAAGCTCCTTTTCTGTGAACACCCATGGAGCAGAGTGCTTGGGAAAAGAGGCATGAGCATAAAAGGCCAATTAATATTTTTTAATTCAAATGGATATTTGCAAACTCTTTTATTCCCCCCCAGCATTTTCAAAGCTCTGAATAACCCTAATGACAAGGCTTCACATTTTTATACTCTTGTAATTGATCCCTCCAGTACACGTGTTGTAACAAAAAAGTTCCCTGTGGATTATTTCCTGCCTCTGATATCTATTTGTGGAACCTGAAAGAAACAGCTGTTACACATCTCTTTTAGGAATGGAAGCTCTGAATGTTGTCACTGCTTTTTAATGACCTGCCCTTTGGGGAGAGAGGTTTTGGAAGAGGGGAATTATGAAACAGCACAAAAACACAGTCCCAGCTTGTTCTGCATATCAGAATGGGGGACTCTGCTCGATGAAACCTGTTGCCAGACTCTACTGATCATCAATTTTGACATATCTTGACATCATTTCACAGTCCCTGGTGCTGAAACTGTAATGCAGGAGCAATTTCAGGTTTGAGGTGATCCATTACTCTGTCTGCAAACAGGTGAGGAGACTAGATGAGCAGCTCTGAGGAGAGCACATAGAATAGAATAAACCAGGTTGGAAGAGACCTTCAAGATCATCAAGTCCAACCTATCATCCAGCACCACCTAATCAACTAAACCATGGCACCAAGCACCCTATCAAGTCTCCTCCTAAACACTTCCAATGATGGTGGCTCCACCACCTCCCTGGGCAGCCCATTCCAATGGCCAATCACTCTCTCTGTGTAGAATTTCTTCCTAACATCCAGCCTAAACCTCCCCTGGTGCAGCTCGAGACTGTGTCCTCTTGTTCTGGTGCTGGTTGCCTGGGAGAAGAGACCAACCTCTGCCTGTCTACAAGCAGTGGCAGCTACTTCATAACACCAAAGCTAGACATTCTCATATAAGATAAAAGAAATATAAAAATATAAATATCTCTGAAAATTAAAAGGAAGAAGCAGACCCTAAAGAAAGTGAAGAGAACCTTGAGAACACTGACACAGCTAACTCAACCTTTATTTTTTTAACACACTGATTTTAATGGGATTTGGACTTGATGGCAGAGATTAAACACATAGACATCTAAATTATGATGGCAAGGAGTCATTTGATAGATAATTGTATGTAAGTGGCATAACCAATCAGTGCAGTCAGCTCTGGGAGACTGTAAGACAAAAAGGGACCAGTAACTGGATTGTCAGACTTGCAAGCTCACCTTCAACTTCAAGGTTTTCAATTGAAAACCTTCAGTTTACAGAGGTTTGTTGAAAGTTTACCTGGATGGAGCAGGAGGCTCTTGGGAGACTTCACTTACCTGTATGTCAACCAACTACAGAAAGCTATTACTTCAAGAGGGCAAATTCTGGTTTTATATCTCTCCTTGAAGATGATGTGATTTGCTTAGCTTAATTTAAGTACCTCCAACACTCATCCTTTCCACTTTTCAGGAAAGCTGTTCCCTGGTAAGAGAGAATTGGTTGCTGTGTTTCTTGATGTTACCTGGAAGCTGCCCTAGAATACAAAGCAATAGTGGACAGAGAAAGCAAGCATAGCATCTTTGGTCTGTTTGGATACTGGGAAGGCAGGTCTTTGGGAAACACCTTGCAAGTTCTCTCTGATGATTGGTTTACCTAGGCACCAGGGACAGCTATAATCTGCCAGTTATGATCCACTAATCACATTTTTCAGTTAGATTTGGTGCATTTCCAAGTTATTTTTCTGCTGGTCACTTCCTAGGTACTATTCAGTCACATTGGTAGTAGTGATACACAGAAAAACAACTTCCTTTTTTCCAGGAGTGTTACTAAATTATCTTTTGTAATGGAAATGTCAGGTTAGGGAATTTTTCTTGACAGGATTCAGTCAGCTAGTGTTAGCCTAATTGATGCCTAGTAGTGGGCATCACTGTGTCTGTGTACTTCAGATAACCTTTGCACAGCCCACAAAGTTCCCATGCAGACTAGACGTGGTCATAACCCTCCAAAAGAGAGAAGTCTGGTGAAGGAGCTCTTGCAGCTGTGTTTCCAGCAATCCCTGCTCACATTGTTAACCTTCACCCACAGGTTATAAGAAGCCATCTAGTTCACTGGAGATCTGGAGAACATTTTCACCATCCCCTCATAGATGCAGCAAGTCTGTTGCAGAACTCCACTCCTCCCTGTGCCCGTGAGAGGCACTGTGCCTGTCAGAAGTGTAATATGACTTGACATTTGTTCCTTAATATAGCTCAGCCTCATAGGACCTGATGTGTGGCTTGCTGTGCTAAATAGCCTGCATTTCCTTCAAACACTTTCATATCTGTAATCCTAAGTATGCAATGTGCTGCCCTCAAGGAAGTTCACCTCCACTGCTGTTCTTCAAATTGAGCTGCTCTGGCAAAACGCCTTCCAGAAGAGAGGCTTCAGGGAGGGTCAGGTTAAAGGCACAGTTTGTCAAGGAGCTAGGTTTTAAAGGATGTGCAGTTAGACCTTTCAGATGGTACTTCAAAGTTGGGAGACATTCTCAAAAATGGGGAGATGGGAGTACCATGCAGGAAAAGTTGAGTGACCTGGATAGCCAGTGGGGTGGAAATTATCATTATGGTAGACGGAGTCATGCACTGAAAGACTGCTGAGGCTTTGGTACGTCACCAGTGGTAAATAATGGAAGGAGGGCAACCAGGTGCATGAGTCAGCTACAGGATGGCTATATAATAGCACTCAGCAAGAAGTGAAGGAAATTGCAGAATGAAAGCAGGAGAGAGCTTTGCCAGTGGACATAAGAAAGTGTGAGTGTACTGTGCAGGACCCTGAGGAGGTCTGCATCTAAGTATTGTACACAAGTTTACTCAGCCAAGTACCAGCAGGTTAAATTGGAATGGGTGCAGTGATGAAGTAATTTGTCAGACAAGTGGAATATCCATGTTACAATCAAAGTCTAAACCAACATGACTTCACTAAACGAAATCTTCACAGCAGTAGGTAAAAAATGAGTAAAACACAATGAAGGGGAAAAGAACAATTTAAGGTAAATTACAGCACTGGCACAAGACAAAGTAATCAGGAATGTGTAAGAATTCCTTGCATTGTGGGAGATAATGGTTTGAAATTAGAGAAGAGTACATTTAGATTGGATGTTAGGAAAAAGCTCTTCACAATGAGAGTGGTTGAGCACTGGAACAGGTTGTCCAGAGAGGTAGTTGAAGCCCCATCCCTGGAGACGTTCAAGGTGAGGCTTGACAGGGCTCTGGGCAGCCTGATTCAGTTGACAGTGTCCCTGCTTACTGTAGGGTGATTGGACTAAATGACTTTTAAAGGTCCCTTCTGACCCAGGTGATTCTGTGATAAGTATCTGAACTGACCCTGACAGGGCTGCACATCAAATGAGCAGGTGGTCTACTGAAACCAAACCAACCTGAGTGTCTCTCCATAACACATCTACAGGTTCAAAAGAGTCTTCATGAGCTCAAGAGTCAGTCAGATCAATACATGGAAGAAAAATGCCTGATGAGGTCTATCACATAGCTTCCAGCTGAGGAAATCTTTGAGCTGGGAATGAGATGGGAAGTCCTTGAGCTAGGAAGCTGTGACTTTGGGGTGGGGGGGTTGAGGGGGGGATGTTACCACATGCTTGCCCCATTTTTAGTTGCTTCCATAGACTTCCATTGTTGGTCACAGTTAGAGGCAGAACACAGACAGGTTAGACAAAGTTGAATATGAGTGGCCCATCTCCTGTTTGTACACAGCTTCAGAGTGGCTAGCTCAGTTCTTGAGAGTGCTCTAATCATGCACCAAGGATTCAGCACAGGTTAATCCACCTATTTGCTTGGCAAACTGTAAGGAAAACACACAGGTCACAACACGAAAATAGGAGACATTAGTCCAAAGAAAATGTTTTTGATACAGTTTCAACTAAGCAAAAACGAAACAAAGAAAGAAACGTGGAGCTAAAAACAAGCCCAGGCACACCCCATCACCTTAAAACCCATGGAAAAAACCCACCTTAGCCCCCTAACTTCCTGTTTCTACTAAAGAAAAGTACATGGGATTTTTGGCATGGGGAACTTGTTTCCTGCCTGCAGTCTCTAGCGAACAGAAATATCCATCAGCATCTAGAATGAGACTTCAGCGTGAAAGGGCAGGCAGTTTTAAAAGGCATGATAAGAGCAGAAAGCAGCAGGCCCTGTCATGTGAGAAAGCTGAGTTCAGAGGGCATCTGAGATGCAGTGGGATGAGACAAGGTGAAGCAGTGTATGAGACCTTAATCATGACATTGCCAGTTTTCAAGGACTGAAAGTGGAGAGCTGTAACTGAAATTGTTTTGGCGCCTTCGCTACACAAGTGGCCATGGCAGCACAACAGATGAGTGCATTGGTGGCTGAGGCTTATGAATGTCAGATCAGTAACAGGAGCAGGTGAGCAGCCTCTATGGAACAGCTCTTCTTTGTCTCCTCCCCTAGGGAACACCTATCTGTTTCTGTATAACCTGTAGTTCTTGTCCAGGACAGGCAAGAGAAGTGAACCTTTTGAGATTTAATAGGTTTATTGGGTAGGGCTTGGTTTCCTTATCCCTCCTACTTGCTACTCCTTTTCCTACCACAAAAGATGGGAAAGGAACTACAAGATAAATTTGTAAGCACACAGTAATAACATTGCTATATAGCTTTGATTTTGATAATTGACTCCTTTTACCTTGGTTTGATTCATTCCATTTACTTTTCCTTGGAGATTTTTTTTCATCAGTAAACTGTCTGTAAGCTCACAGATAACATAAGGGTTTTTTTTTATCAAGCTACTATGGTTACTGACTATTCTGATGATCACAGTATCTTGAGAGGGTAAAAACTACTTTCATTCTGAACATTTCAGGGTGTCATATGCTTTCTTAATTCAATTATGCTGCAAATGTGTTTATTTGCTAACAATTGCTTAGAACTTTAACTTGGAAAACGGTGAGATTTGTTCTTGCCATAAATATTGTGAGTAAACATGCCCAGATTTCAGTGTGCATGGAAACTTCTCCAGATTTCAACAAGCATGTGAGCTTTTATTTAAAGGTACTCTCTGCTCCTGGGTTCTCTGTTCAAAATACTTTTCTTTTTGTGAGTGGCATTTTTCATCCCAATATCTCTTGACTGAAAATAGGCAGGTCCCATGTTGTTTGACCTGCAAATCACAAAGGGTAAAAGTATGTTAGTTATTTTTCTTTCTCCTTTTTTCCCCAACATTTACAGTGATTTCCACTCATAGAATGTCACATAGTCTCTCTGGAGAGCAATACATTATAGCATAGCATAGCATAGCATAGAATAGAATAGCATAGACTAGAATAGCACAGACTAGAATAGCATAGCATAGCATAGAATAGAATAGAATAGAATAGAATAGCACAGAATAGCATAGCATAGAATAGAATAGAATAGAATAGCACAGACTAGAATAGCATAGCATAGCATAGAATAGAATAGAATAGAATAGCACAGACTAGAATAGCATAGCATAGCATAGCATAGCATAGCATAGAATAGAATTGAATTGAATTGAATAGAATTGAATAGAATTGAGTTGAATTGAATGAATTGAATTGAATTGAATTGAATTGAATTGAATTGAATTGAATTGAATTGAATTGAATTGAATTAACCAGGTTGGAAAAGACCTTAGAGATCATCCAACACCATCTATTCAACTAAACCATGGCACCAAGCACCCCATGCAGTCTCTTCCTAAACACCTCCAGTCATGGTGACTCCAATCTCTCTTTCTATGAAGACCTTCTTCCTAACATCCAGCCTAAACCTCCCCTGGTGCAGCTTGAGACTGTGTCCTCTTGTTCTGGAGCTGGTTGCCTGGGGATGGTGTATTTTTTAACTTAAGTTAAAAAAAACCATCCATGATTAGACTCCAATTAGCATGTATTTTACTTATGATAAGAAATTTTGCAAGGTGGCCTTAAACAACATTCAGAAAAATCCTGTGATTTTTCTGAGACTTCTCTAAACTTTTGTCACCTGTAAAAAGCTTTAATCTTTAATTCCAACATAATTCCTTCCTCCTCCTGTTATGTTTTATTGGCAGTGGCTAAAGAATAGCTAAGGAAGTTGCATAAAGATATGAAAAAAGCCTCCAATTAGAGTTAAATTGTTTCATTCTACCCCTGGTCTGTGATGCCTTTCCCTTTAGCCTGCTGCGTTTCTCTGGATGTATTCATTTTTGGAGCCCTTAATTACCATACCAGAATCTCATTTCAAATGTAAGAGCTTTCAGACAAAAGTAAGTTCCATCTTCAGGCATTAGCTGCAAAGAGGATCTGGATCCCAGAGCCAAATGGGAGATGTGCAGCAGCACAAATCCTGGCCACAGTTTGGAGGAAAACCTCTTGATTCTTCTCTGCTGTCTCCAATCTGAGCACTGCAGCTGTATTGTGCCTTGCACTGCGGATGTGTGACACAGTGCAAAAGTTGACACAATGCTGGGAAAGCAGCAGCAAAGTGAATGGGGCTGCAAAACTCCCTCTTTTGGCTCAGTGGGGAGCCTTCAGAGTTTACTTCAGCAGAGAGGAACTGGGACTGAGTTTTTCTAAACAAAATGGCACAGTAAGAGGAGCAAAACTGCCCCCTCTCCTCTTGTTTGTCTCTTGGTGTTTTTTGACTTTAATCACTCTGGTGGCAGAAATGTTGCACAGTTTCTCATCCCATGAATATAAACAACGCTGGAGTCCTCCTTGCTTCCTACAGGATTGCAAACAGCTCTCTAACATTTTTCTGCTGTTGACTGCATCTCTCATTCTGCTATTCAGCTGCACGTGCACACAAGCACACGTACACTTTCAGCAGCTAATTTCTCTGCTGAAAATCATAGAAGTAATTAAAAGCTACAGGAATCTCAGTTACTTCTTCCAAATAGCTGTAGGCACATTCATAATTTGTACCTACATCCTCTTATGTCAATGACATTTTATTTCACCATCGTATTTCTAGTGTCTCCAGATGTAAATTGCCCTTCTACTGATCTTCAGTCCCTATTATCACAGACAAGAGAATTTATGTGTCTCTTGACAGACATGTATGGCAGTCTCAAAGGATACCTACAGTGATGGGTCTTTTTATTAGTGCCTCTTTTTGTTTAGTCTTCTAGAACATCATGTGCAATTATAAAACTTAGTCCTTTCCCTCCTCAAAAAATAGCTTTAGCTTGGAAATCTATATTGAAATCACCATATGAATGGTCATGCTTGTACATTTTCCCTGCAAGTGGGTACACATGTTCTTACTTTTAAACTCTCTAGCCCAGTTTACTGAGCCTTGTTGATTTAGCCAAGTGAGAGAAGTGTCCCATCCCTGTAGAAGTTATTTATCACAGTATCACAGAATCACCAAGGTTGGAAGAGACCTCAAAGATCATCGAGTCCAACTTGTCACCACAGACCTCATGACTAGACCATGGCACCAAGTGCCATGTCCAATCCCCTCTTGAACACCTCCAGGGACGGCGACTCCACCACCTCCCTGGGCAACACATTCCAGTGATGAATGACTCTCTCCCTGAAGAACTTGTCTGTTGACCCATTCAGTATTAGCCACTAGCCCTAAAATCACAGGAACTCTGGTGGGATGTAGCTTAGAATCCCCAAAGCTTTAAGCCTCTTTCCTCAGGGAGCATGAAAGTCATTCCATCATATGATAGATGATTTACCCTCAAGCATGACTTCATTAGCTACCTAGAGTGTAGCTGCTAAACTCACCACAAGTAGGAAATCACCCACACAGCAATGATGCTAACAGAAATGAACTAAATTATAATCAGCAGCTATGTGATAGTGTTCTAGACAGATCACATTAAAAAGAATGAATTTGGGAGAAGCCAAATGCATACACCAGGTTTCATGTAAAGCCAAGCCAAATCAATGTAAAAGTCCTGCACCCATCCTTTGTAGTTTTATTATCTTGTAACTAGTTGGATTGCACCATTATCATTGTCCTTCCTTCCCTTTCTTTCTTTTATTCTTGCCTCATATTGTAAAGTGAAGCTCTTTGAGATGCAAGGGAACTGGGGTTGCTTAGCCTGGAGAAGAGGAGGCTCAGGGGAGACCTTCTTGCTCTCTACAACTACCTGAAGGGAGGCTGTAGCCAGGTGGGAGTTGGTCTCTTCTCCTAGGCAACCAGCACCAGAACAAGAGGACACAGTCTCAAGCTGCACCAGGGGAGATTTAGGTTGGAAGTTAGGAAGAAATTCTACAGAGAGAGAGTGATTGGCCATTGGAATGTGCTGCCCAGGGAGGTGGTGGAGTCACCATCATTGGAGGTGTTTAGGGGAGACTTGATAGAGTGCTTGGTTGCATGGTTTAGTTGATTAGGTGGTGTTGGGTGATAGGTTGGACTCGATGATCTTGAAGGTCTCTTCCAACCTCGTCTATTCTATTCTATTCTATTCTATTCTATTCTATTCTATTCTATTCTATGCTATGCTATGCTATGCTATGCTATGCTATGCTATGCTATGCTATGCTATGCTATGCTATTCCATTCCATTCCATTCCATTCCATTCTACTCTACTCTACTCTATTCTATCCCATTCTAAAGCAGTTCGAATAGGCCTGTTTGGTGTTTCCACAAGAGAAATAATCAGCTCTTATGGGATCAGAGATACTGTTCCCAGCTTGATACATCAATTCACTTTGGGCTCTCATTAGAAAGGGAAGATCATGCAGAAGTCAATGGGTGATGCAGATATTGACAAACTGCCCTGTCTATAAAGACATCACTGCAAGGAAAGCTCTGTTAGGAACTCACATTGCAGGGTCACTCTTTCAACCATGTCTCTGCATGTTTTTGGGAACTCAGGCTGTCAGGTGAACTATTTTTCTATTCAAATCAAAATGTTTATCACAGCTGTCATTCAAACCAGCTGTCAGCTTCTTGTTAGCATTTACTGTCGCACATTACAGGTTGCATAAGAAATATGCCAAACCAAGGGGATTAAAACAGCTCCACAGAAAGGAAAATGAAGTTAAGCTTTAGGATTTATGTGATTTAGAAGTAGTGGCAATTAATATGACTTGCAAACAGACAAGATTTCACTTAAACCAGCCCACAGCTCAGATAGCTTACACAAAAAGCAAGGCATCCCAGTTTGCAGGAGAAGGTTGTGGGAAGGAAAAGCAGACACCAGAAAAGGGATAACTAAAGTTGGCCCTCTTGCAGATAATTCTTATTTATGTGTTCAGCTTTAAGCATATTTATAGCTCCATGAAGCATCTCAGGACTCCTCACAGGCTTACAGTTCCATACACACTTAAGGGCTTGGCAGACTCAGAGTGCTAATGGTGAGAAGCAGAGGCTCTCCTCTGCTAAAGTGTCACTGGAAGATTTTGGGTAAAACAAGAACCTCTTTGACAAATTTCCCCATGAATAAAATGTTTAATCTCAACAAAATATTCCTCAATTGATTTCTCTTTAGCTCCAAGTGAAAATGGTTGTAGGCTGTACTTGAGAATAAAAGTTGTAGAGATATAGGGCTAAGCAATGGGCTTGGCTGCCTGTATTGTTTAATTCTTAACCCACTTCCCAGCAGTTTAGATCTGGATTAAGCTGCACTCTCATAAGCAGTGCTCAGGCATGAGCACAGGAGTGCTCAGGCAGGAGATAGATCTAGATATGTGCCAAATGATTAGTAGGGTGTGGAACAGAGAGAGTGAGCATCATCTGAGTAAGGCATTTGTGCTATACCACCAGCCTTATGAGTCAGCATATGGTCCCCCCACTCTCTTCTTTTTGCTAGTCTATTTGTAAACAAAGAACACTCTGAGGCTGCAGGTTTTTATGAGAGCTAGCCATTGGTCATTTGAAGAGCTTACCTGTCTGTGACTGGAACCTTTGGCACAGAGCTGGCTTCATTGCTGCCATCAGAGCCCCACTCCTCTCCTGCCCAGACTCCCTGTCTCTTCCAACTTCTCTTTTTCACTCTGCAGCTGGGCATGAGACTAAGTTGGCTGGAATTGGAGAGGCACAGTTGGTACCAGGATACTGTCTCCAGATATACCAGCTGCTGTAAACCTCGGAGATTGTGTTGGTGTTTCCAGAACAGCTCTGTTATCACTTCATGCAATGGAAAAGGAGAGATGAGAGAGACACCAAGTTCTCTGGTAGTTAATATTAAGTCACTGCAACTTTTTCCCCCTTCTTTATTTTTTTTTTAAACAGTCTCAAGCTGCACCAGGGGAAGTTTAGGCTGGAGGTGAGGAGGAAGTTTTTCACTGAGAGAGTCACTAGCCATTGGAATGTGCTGCCCAGGGAGGTGGTGGAGTCACTATCCCTGGAGGTGTTCAAGAGGGGATTGGACGTGGCACTTGGTGCTATGGTTTAGTCATGAGGTCTGTGGTGACAGGGTTGGACTCGATGATCTTTGAGGTCTCTTCCAACCTTGGTGATTCTGTGATTCTGTGGTATGTGTTCAGTAGATTTCCAAGTTCCCAACAGTTTTCCTCTCAGCTACAGCAGCACATTAAATTGAGCTTACTGGAAGGCAACCTTAGAATAAATGAGAACTGACATTTGTCGTTGTTTAAAAATGGGTGGAACAATTCATCAGGAAAGAAAATATATGGCAACAAATGAAGCCTTTCTAAGCCATCTTGGGGGTTTGTGAGCAACAAGATAAAATAATCAGAAAGCATAGACAAAGATTTTCCCAGCCTTGAATGCCCATTTGTTCCACTGGTATAGGTTCTGCTCCCTTCTCTATATCTTGTACCCTCTCTGTTTCGGTGGCACAAGACTTTATGCACCATTCAGAGTTCAGTCTGTGAAAAGGAAAAATTCCTGTTGCCCCAAAGTTGGTACTGTCTCACTAATAAAACAAAATAAAAAGCATCTACATTTTGGTTTTAACTCAATCCATGAAGGTCTTTACAGTTCTCAAAGTTAGCTCTCACATATGAAGTATATAATAAAAGAAGGTTAAGAATTGTGGATGTCTTAAAGTAAGAAAACTTTTTTTCTTCTTTTTTTTTTTTTTTCCCCCTGGTAATGTTCCTGATTTTGCTCTTTGCTGCATCTCTGAGAAATCAGACTTAGTGCTCTCTCAGTGCTTATGTTCCTGGGTGGAGATAAGAAAGGAGCTGTGGCTCCTTTCAAGCCAGAGAGGCTGAGGGAGTTGGGATTGTTTAGCCTGGAGAAGAGGAGGCTCAGGGGAGACCTCATTGCTGGCTACAACTACCTGAAGGGAGGTTGTGGCCAGGAGGGGGCTGGTCTCTTCTCCCAGGCAACCAGCACCAAAACAAGAGGACACAGTCTCAAGCTGCACCAGGGGAAGTTTAGGCTGCAGGTGAGGAGAAAGTTCTTCACAGAGAACACCATTAGCCATTGGAATGTGCTACCCAGGGAGGTAGTGGAGTCCCCATCCCTGGAGGTGTTCAAGAGGGGATTGGATGTGGCACTTGGTGCCATGGTTTAGTCATGAGGTCTGTGGTGACAGATTGGACTTGATGGTCTTTAAGGTCTCTTCCAACCTTATTGATTCTGTGATTCAAGGCCTGATCAGGTCTGCACCCTGCCCATCCTCTGTGCAATGGAATGGCAAAAAGTGCTGCCACATTGCTACCTGCAGGCTGTGACTTGTCAGGTACTTGAGTGGCTCAGATTCACGGAAAATCACTGGATTTGACAGGGTGGTGACATGCATTTTCCACAGAGAAGCTGACACAGAAAGGCAGGTTTTTATTTTTAACTCAGAGGAGGTACACTTCCACTTGTGTGTACACCTAGAGTGAAGAAAACCCAGAGAGCTGCCTCTTGTTTACTTCTATGGCAAGTAGAAATCCACAGCCAGTCTAAGGAATTCCAGGCACCCTTTGCTGACCCCCAAGTACAGGGGACCCAGTTTTTCTAATGGGCTAGCTCAACTTCCTAACAAGCAGGGATGTGATGTTAAGCAATCAGCAAAGCACTTCATGTGGGTTTTTTATCCCCTTCTTCTTTTCACCTAAGTGTGTTAAATGAGGAAAAAAATGACATCCCCAGCCTTTAATTGTGATCCCTGAAAGCATCTTGCTTCTTGTGAGAGCCTAAAGCAGTCCTCCCACACCCTTTGCTGTCCAAATAAACTTCACAAGGGAATGCTCTTTACATTCCCTGCTGTGCATGTATAGAAACGATAGCTCCAGCATAGCCAGCTCCCTGTTGACGATGGTGTTTCCTGTCATTGTGAAGGAGTCATGGGCCTGCCTCCAGTCCAGATCTGCATAGCAGTGGTGTCACAGATGTTTTTTCAGGTGTAAAATTGCAGTTGGCCACACAGGCTGTACGCACAGGACACATCCAGCATCTTCAGCTTGGTTCGGCACGCCAGTTCGCTCAGTGTTATGCTGAACCAGCTCTTCTTCTTGCAGCAGCCATGGAACTAGAGACTGTGGAAGGGAGTTCCTGTTGCAATAGGAAATGTTCTCAAAAACCTGAGATTTCACTTGGGGATTTTTTGTACTCGTTGTGGGTCAGCTAGGGCAGATGGAGAAGGACAGGGAATTGTGAGTTCAAGGACTGCACAATAGGAAAAGGCTTCCCTTTTGCCGAGAGAATGTGGTTGAACTTTCTCCCCGAAGAAGATTTATCCTGTTGTGTTTTCAAGGACCCTTAAAAAAAGGCAGCATTAAAGAGCCACCCACGAAAGACATCAACGTGCCAGCTGCATAACAACACTAAGATGGTTAATGGCTGCAAATACAGTGTAGTATTGTGAAAAGGTCACTGTGAGAGGCTAGCCTGCTGTGCTAGAGCATGTTGCAGGTGCTGGGGTTGTACCCATAATAATATCATATCACTGATGACAGGGAATTATTAGATACAAACCTTCCCTTTATCAGCCTGGAGAGAACTCTGCATTCCATCAACTTATTTAACCCCAGCATAAGTGCTTTCACAGTGCAGTAGCTACTTCACTGAGTAGGAGACTCATCTCACTGCCACTTTGATGTATTGTCAGAACTACGTTTTGCTTTTTCTCGCCAGTATAAAATGGTTGTTACTTCGTAAGCACTTTGCTTGTGTTAGAAAGATAAGAGTACTCCTCCTCCTGAAAGTGATTGTTTTGATGAAATGTAGACTTGCCTGATATTACTTTTCCAGTGAAATGTGACAAGGAAAACTGTGGTCTGCTGTAAAAGTGGGGAAAAAAAAACCGTTGGTGAAATGTGTTTATTTAGGAAGCAAGCTGCAAGGCCTGGGACCTGCTATTGCAATGAAGACAGCCTTAGAATTCAGATGATCCATTTCTTCATTCTTTCACTCAATTGTTTCTAAACAATGGTTCTTGTGTTTGTTGGAGACATTCCTGAAGCTGACAGAACAGTCAATACTCAGCATTAAAAAGCAGTTGTTAAGTATTGCACAGGGGAAAATAAATGGCTATTCGGCATGCTTCTAAAATGTCATCAGGCTCCTCTCTGCCGTTCACCACACTTGCACGACTTCACATCAAGAGAGGTCTAAGATGAGTGAGCAAGGCCAGCAAAACATTGAGTGCTGAAGGGAATCCTGACATTTTGCAACCATGGTCCACGTTCACCACCCATTTTGAAATTTTAGCCCATTCCAAGCAAGCTGGGGGAAAGGAGCAGTGACAGAAGTATAGCCATACATTCCCCATCTTTTTCTAATATTCCCCTCTACTCCGCTCTGGTGAGACCCCACCTGGAGTACTGCAGCCAGTTCTGGAGCCCCTATTACAGGAAGGATCTGGAGGTGCTGGAAGATGTCCAGAGAAGGGCCAGGAGGATGATCAGAGGGCTGGAGCTCCTCTCCTGTGAGGACAGACTGAAAGAGTTGGGGCTGTTCACAGAATCACAGAATCACACAGAATCACCCAGGTTGGATGAGACCTCAAAGATCATCAAGTCCAACCCATCACCACAGACCTCAAGACTAATGTTCAGACTCATGTTCAGTGTGTAGAAGAGAAAGCTCCAAGGAGACCTAGTTGTGGCCTTGCAGTATCTGATGGGGGCTACAAGAAACCTGGGGAGGGACTTTTTAGGGTATCAGGGAGTGATAGGACTGGGGGGAAAGGGGAAAAAAAAATAGAAATGGGTAGATTCAGATTGGATGTTAGGAAAAAGTTCTTCCCCAAGGGTGGTGAGACACTGGCACAGGTTGCCCAGGGAGGTGGTAGAAGCCTCATTCCTGGAGGTTTTTGCAGCCAGGCTGGATGTGGCTGTGAGCAACCTGCTGTGTAGTGTGAGGTGTCCCTGGCCCATGGCAGGGGGGTTGGAACTGGATGATCCCTGAGGTCCCTTCCAACCCCTAACAATTCAATGATTCTATGATTTTATTTTTATTTTGCCTGAGTAAAAAACATCACTGGTTGAACAAAGACCTAGATTCCCTATCTGATTCATCAGCAAGGTCACCAATATATTATTCAGATACAGTTATTCTCAGCTCACACATATACAGCAATATAGATAAGTGTCAGTATTACATTTATGAATAACTACCACTAGTAGGAAATTTTTGTCTACTCAAGTGATAACAAGAGAAGAGGCAAGATCAGATTGGACTGCTCATGTAATAAAATATTTTTGGGCATAATCTTTCATGCAAGCATATAATGAAGTTCTTCAAAGCCACTTTATCTACACATTCCTGAATGGAGCAACTAAATTGCTCCGCTTTACAGGAAGCATCTGTAGATGGTGCAGGGCAGGGGTGAAGAGGGAAACAATGGCCAAGTTTCAGGAGAATGATTGAGTACTGGAAAACTGGGAAGTTCATGCAATGGGATATGCACTTTTTCAGGCAGTTGGAGAGGTTCTGCCCATTGAGCAGATGACTCCTGGAAGGAATGTGAAGAGAATTAGTGGGAATGGCTATTTCAGATGGCAGAAGGAATCAAAATAGAAAGTCAGTTCCTTAGGCCTGGACTGTCTCCTTTCAAGTCTGAAACACATTTCCTTTCTGTCTTGGATCTTTTGTATCCAAGAGCTCTTTATCCTGCTCTGGTAATAACAACCAAGAACAAATGCTTTAGAGGGGAGAAACTGGAGTGTGCTGTGCTCACAACCCCTCCATCACTGAGGCTGAGGTGGGAATGACTTGCAAGCTTTTGGACTGTTGTGAATTTATACTCCTTGGATACTTCCTCAGCCTACCCCAGCCTGCCCCACAACTCCCACCCTATTCTCCTGCATCAGTATTCTGCCTGCTGAGGGGGAGTCCAACTTGCAAAGAGACCTTGCTTAAATATTTGCTACTAGCAGCAGGACGGACATGTGTACCATATCTAAGATGATAAATACTAGATGTGAATCAGAGTAGATTTTGGACACTGACAGCTTGACATTATTTCTGTTTTAGGCACTAGTAGGCACATGTTCAGAGGATAAATATCAGAATATGTGATGTGATTTAATAAAAGGCATTATGTGGAACTGAGTGAAAAATCAAGTTGTGACACTTTACACTGAAGTTGGTTTCACTATAAAGTCTCTTGCTAGCACTAAGCAAAACTGTGTATGCAATGTGTGTTCAAGGGGATTTGAGAAACTCTGAAAATCTCCCATTTCCACTCAAAAATAAAAGGTCCAGCAAGTGTTTGGGCTACAGATTTTAAGACTGTTCTGAGAAGTTCAACCCTTACATGTGAAACTCACTTTTGAACCATGTGGCAGAAATCCTTTTGGTTTAATACTGGCAAAATTCTTATCATGATCTTATGGAATGGAATGGAATGGAATGGAATGGAATGGAATGGAATGGAATGGAATGGAATGGAATGGAATGGAATGGAATGGAATTAACCAGGTTGGAAAAGACCTTTGAGATCATAAGTCCAACGTAT
This sequence comes from Colaptes auratus, assembly GCA_015227895.2. Lineage (NCBI taxonomy): Eukaryota > Metazoa > Chordata > Aves > Piciformes > Picidae > Colaptes > Colaptes auratus. The sequence goes on along the minus strand of JAAWVA010000033.1, from coordinate 14,041,128 downwards.
CATTCAACACTATCTAATCAACTAAACCGTGGCACCAAGCACCCCATCAAATCTCTTCCTAAACACCTCCAGTGATGGTGACTCCACCACCTCCCTGGGCAGCACATTCCAATGACCAATTATTCTTTCTGTGAAAAACTTCTTTCTAACATCCTGCCTAACCCCCTGCCCTCCCCAGCACAGCTTGAGACTGTGTCCTCTTGTTCTGGTGCTGCTCGCCTGGGAGAAGAGACCAACCCTCACCTGTCTACAACTTCCCTTCAGGTAGTTGTAGAGAGCAATAAGGTCTCCCCTGAGCCTCCTCTTCTCCAGGCTAAGCAACCCCAGCTCCCTCTTGCTCTTTCCTAAATGTTCTCTCTCTTTTGGGCTGTGATCCCCTTTGTTGTCTCTTGTCTTTTGTACAGTTTTTCTTTAGCTTCCACTTATTTTCTGACCCACAGTAATGAATCCTTGTCAGCAATTCTTCCGCAGGGTATGGGGCATAGCTATTCCATTTGTAGTTAGAAAGCCCCAAACACCCCCAACAATGCAGTAGCTATGTAAAAAAGCTTACTTTTCTGTTTTCATAAACAGAGTTGATGATATTGACAGGATCTGTAGGATTTCAGCACCACCAAAAGTCAACAGCTGTAATCAAGACCTTACACTGAGAAACGATTCTCTCAGCTTGGCTCATCAGTGGCCCTTCAAACATTTCTGTGGGTCAAAAATTAAAGGAAAGGAAAGGAAAGAGAAGGAGATTGGATGCAAGGGATTTTGATCTGCTGTGCTTGCTTGTTAGCTGGGTTAGGTGTTCAGGAATGCAGGTAGCGACTGGGACATTCTTTATCAGCGGTGGTGCCTAGCTGCAGGCAAAAAGCAAGGAACATATCTGTGTGGTGGGGTAGATGCTTTGTGGTTTGAGAATGGGTAAGTAATCACTTATTTGGCACTTAATAAGTCGAGGAGCTTGGCAATGACAAATTGAATGTCCAGTTATCTGTTCAAAAACAGATGGTCACATTTCAAAACACTTTATTGCCAGCATGCTAACTCAAAAGGTCACTCAGTGCTCTCAGCTAAGGTTTTCTATTGTTTGCAGTTTCTGCTTGCAGGCTGAGAGCAATATCCTGCACATTTTTTAGCCTGTGATGCTAGGTCCCTTTACCCTGACATAAATACGGCCTGCCACCCGCAACTGGATGTTCTTCCTCCACAGGGTAGGCATGAGGATGTGTGCAGCTGCACGGTGATCTGACTCACCCTGCAAGTGCTAGTTCTGATACAGGTGGTGGTGGTGGGAACAGGCAACCTGAGGGAACATGGGAGTACCCTTTGGCAGCAGGCAGCATTTACATTGGATCATGGTGCCTGATAGGCAGGTTTAAAGCAAGATCTCCTTCAGCTCCTGGATGAGTTTGAAATGTTCTGTAGCTTTGGTGCCACACCACTCTCATGCAGGTGCTGTGTTGCTGCCAAGTGTAATCAAATATCTAGGAAAAAAATCCACAACATGGACTACTAAATCAGACAAACCAAGCTGTGCCATCCTTAGCAAAACCATACCTGGATCTCATGGCAAGGGTTGTTTATTCTAGCAAATAACCACACGCCAAACAGAAGTATTTGGAGATGCTTCAGGTTTATTGTTCTCCTTGGTTTGCTTGCCAAGGCAGCAACGCAAGTAATTAACTGTTCAGTCACATCTAAATCTAAGTAGTAGGGAAGAAAGAGCATGGCTAACATTTTTTTTTCTCTCCTGAGTTTAGCCTCCCACTCACCTACACATTTCTAGGATCTTAAAATAAAGATTTATATAGTAGCAGAGAAGTCAGAGATACAGAGGTACAGAGATGCCGAAACTTTTGCAGACATCTGTTTCAACCACGACGTCTCAGTATTCATTTCTATTCCATTACATTAATTTTACCTCTTCAGATTCCTTTAGGTCATTCTTCTAGCTGTTTATTATTTTTATGTACAACTTCTGCAGCATTCCTCATCACCTAAGTTTTTGATTCCCCTCCACAAGGCTCAGGTTTGTTCCACTGGCCAAACTCCAGCAGCTGCTTTTCAGTCTTTTCGTTCAATGAAGGTTCAGATGCACAGAAAGGAAGAGGAACCCTCTGGCAACGCTAAACTACAGATTCTGAGTCTTTCTTTTACCAACCTTTCTCTGCAACTTCTTTGAAGGATAGGCACTCACAGATCATGGAGAAAAAGCTGGTTAAATTGCAACGTTCAAAAACTTAGCTGGCAAAATGTGATCTAAAAGAACTACCTCAGGGAAAGGGAATTTTTGTTGCATGGTCAGCAGCAGCACTTGTCCTCTTTCACACACAGCCTTGCTAGACCCTTTTTATCAGGTACTGTTGCTTACACACGAGTGGTGGTGAATGCCAAAAGAATCTTCCAACCTGGTGGTGTATTGTGTGTTGTATTGTAATCACCTGTGGCTGTTACAGTACTGAAACCTTATGGTAATAGCTTCTTTTTGTACAGTCTCTGTTGCACCGTTTAAGCAAACAAGTTACAATTAGGCAGGTTGGGTGTTTTCAGGTGTCCACTCATTAATCATTGGTTAAGAAATACTTCTCAAGGCTTATGTCCATAGTCAAGCAAGTACCTTGATTAACTTCCTTTGTTTTCTTAGTTTGAACAATGCATTCTGCTATCCCATTCGGGGTTTGCAACGCCTGGAGTTTTAAACTACTGTTGAATGGGCCATTATAACCTTAGAAAACACCTAAGGCATGATTACAACTTGTTATGTCGTTTATATTTGTGTATGGCAAATGAAAAATGGCATTTTGAAGCAAATGAGTAGTGAATTATGGTGCATCATTGTAGCATCTTCCATGCTGCCCACTTTTCACAGTTGTGATGTCCTGGGGCGCAGAGGAATGAAAAATCACCCTCTTGATTAGGAATTCTTTGCCTTTTCAAATGAAAATTCAAGTGATTTTCTTTGTTTTGTTTTGTTTCAATTACAGTATTCTCTGGCTGATGTGATTAAATGTGAGTCAGAAACATTAGGAAATCTTTGTCTGTGCAATTATAATTGTCAACTTGCACACTTTGGCAGTCATTTCCTGGAAGCTTGCTGTGGTCTGCAGTAAGTAGACAGTGCATTTGACAAACTGATTGTTGTGGAAATACATGATCAAGCTGCTTGTTTATTCCAGATTTTGGAAAGGGAATCCTTCTTTTTTGCATAATTTGATTTACAGATGTTCCCTCTGACTAAAGCATTTCTGCCTCCCTATTTATTTGTATCGGTATTTTTCCCTTTGAGCTCATGTGAAGAGATTCAGGAGTAGAGATGCTGTGTTTCTTTAGAGCTAGTGATGTGCTCAGCTTTCTGTAATTCTCAACAGCAGACAAACGCTGCCCTGAAGAGCTTTAAAGTCTAAAAATACCTCAGCTAATGCTTCAGCTTTTCCCAGCCTTTAACATTCTCAAGATTTCCTTCTTGCTTTGCCTCATCTGAGTGCACGACTGCAAACTGCCAATCAAAGCACATCAGCTTGGTTCTCCTCTGTAAAAACCATCTCCAAAAAGGTAAAAAGACTTTGTTTTTAAATGTCAAAATACCTGTGGGTTCAATCCAGAGAACCTTATCATTTACAGACCCATCTAAGTAACTTGTACCTTGCTCACCTGCTCCTAGCAACACCAGTAAAGCAGCTGCAAGTACTCAGGCTGCATCATCTGTCTTCCCTGATGCTTTAGAGGACATTTTAGCTGTAGCAAACTGCTAGGTCTCTGGTTGTAATGAGGTCATCTAGGTAAGACATGTCCATCTGACTGATGCTTTCCTGAATATATGTGTGTATTTTGAAGCAATGAAGTGCATGGCTATCCAGCAAGCCTCATTTTAAAGCTGTGATGTGGAGTTTTGCCATCCAGACTGTCAGCATCAAGGTGAAAATGAGAGTGAACTGCTAGTTTGATGCCAAGCAAATGGAAGGACAACAGGAGATGACATCCTATACTAAGGGCAACAGGACTAAAGGAGGATGAGGAAAAAACAAACAGCAGAAGGTCTTTGCAGTCCACTGGATGCTTCATCTTTATTTTGGTTGTGGATATTTTTGTGTTTCTGCCTCTGTGGTCTTTCCTTTCGAAGAACAACATCAGTCAGCACTGAGCAGGGACCTCTCAGATTCTTTCTAGGGATTAAGCTGCAGGTTTAACTTCTGGGCTGGCATAAGGACCATCTGTTCAGTGTAGTCTGCAAGCAGAGTGGAGATATGTGTGTTGTGAGCATACAAAACTCACTGTAAGAGAAGGCAGAGAATATAATTTAACATCTTGTTGGGTTTGGTTTGGTTGTTCATTTTGTTGATATCCTGTCTTATATGTGGTGATCTAATGGAGGGCAGTTTCTGGTTGTTCTTCAGAGTATTAGAACTGTGTTGTGGCTTGCAAGGTTGGTAAGAAATGGAGATATTTTCTGTCCCCAAACAGCTATACTCTGGTGGCTGTAGCAGCTTAACATTTTTGAGAAAGGGAGCATTTCACTCTCTGTACAGACCTTTAGATTTTCCATGTCCTCAGGATATATTTTACACTGACACTCCTCCCTCTTCAGCTCCATTTTCATGCCATTAAGTCATTGTATATAAAAACTTGCTCTTTGCTGTCCCATCTGCTATGAATATTAAGCCACAAGCAACGGCAAGAGCCCTGCATGCTTTTGTGTGTTTCACACTAAGCCCTACACTCATCTTAATCCTGCAGGATGAGGACTGTTTCTATTACATAAAAACTTACCTACCTTGATGTGTTCCTGGATGACCCAGCCAGCTCTCTTGCCTTCCACATTTCAGCATTCATCTCCTCCCTTACACAATGTGATGACCTTCACCTTAACCTTATTATTCTTACAATTTCCAAAGGTCTGAACTTCTTTCTTTGATTAAAAAAAGTGCAGATTGTGGCTTATGGAAGGAGCAGAGAAAGAACTATAAGACTATCCCTGGAGGCTCAAACTTAAGAGAAGGGTTAAGGGTTAGAAGAGGGAAAAAAAAGGAGGTACAGGAAGGGCCATCAGCTACACTGCTATGTAGATGTAGCTTCTCTTCCCATTCCTACTCCATCTGATGTCAACAGCAAAGACAGCATGTGAGAGATTCGTAAGTCACACAGACCTCCTAGTTATTGGCCTTAAGGAATACCTTGAGGAACTGGCCATGCTGATCAGCTATCTGCGGTCCTTCACTCCTTGTTGTGAACCTTATTCCATGCTATTTCTCTTAAGGTTTAGTGAATGTTAGGAGCTGGAATGAATGAGCATAACATGAAACATTGTGGAACTCCCTGAAAAAGAGGAGCATCAAAGTGTGTGAAACACTGCTATATCTTTTCAGCTTCAAATTGGTATGCTCAGGAGGATGTGCTGGAAACCCCTACCTGAAACAACCATAGATTTCAGTCTCTAAGAGACCTGATCCACAAACTTGAGCAGATTAAAATGAGACAACTATAAAACTGAAACATTGCATACCTGTTCAACACTTATGACTTCCATTGGTCTCCCTCTGACTGCACACCTAGCTTAGCTGATCTTCCAGTATCACCTTATTACAGAGGGATAAATGTACTTCTGTGTGCTGCTGCTGCTCACAAGGACCTGTGAAGAAGGGAAAATGCAGGATAAAGAGAGAGGCTGACAAGTAGGCAGGAGAGGCTTCATAACTGTCCCAAATCATGGCAGTACCTCTAAGTCAGAGCCTTGCCTTGAGTGAGCACATCAAATTTCACAAAACACAAAGAAGGTGATGGATTTTAGATCACTTCAGGTACAGAGAAATGAGAAATCAGCTTTTACCCATCAGCTTTTTCTCTCCGCTCCTCAGAACCCTTTGGCCCTGTTTTAGATCTGCTCTGTGAGCAGGCTATAATGTCTTTCAGTCAAATTAACTTGTTGAAGGACCCATGTTCCTTAATATAGCTCACCAGACTGTGCACATTTAATCCAAATCAGTCATGGACATGTAGTCCCAGCTCTGCAAACTTGACTGAAGAAAGTGACATTGAGTGCTGGCTTTATTCTTTTAGGCTGTCTTATGCTGGCTACAGGAGAGCAGAACATTTCTGACCCAGCATAAAGCTAGAGCAGCACAGACAGACACTACCTGAGGCAACATTAGGTCTGCCAGGGCAAAATTACCTATTTAGGGCTGTCTGAACCAATTTGAAGTGGCAGAATGAGTTTCTGTTAGTCCAGTGTTCTGTCCTATGTAGCCACACAGCTTTGCACTTGATGTTAGTTTTGCAGCTGCCTTAAAAAACTGCTATGTGCTTTCATACTTGATTTGCCATCTCATGGTGCCACAGCATTCAAAGGCACAGAAAGCAGGTATTTCCTAACACAATCTTCCTTGCACTGAAGCAAGATGAGAAACAATTTCTGCTTTGCAGTCAGCATAGCTGATTTTGCCTCTTAGAAGTGTTAAAAGTCAGCCTACAAAAAGTGGAGCCCAACACACCTTTTCAGGCAGATGGAATTTAGGCTCAGCCAATACTGAAGAATCATGAAATAAACTATCCCTTTGTAGCTGTGTTCATAAACTTTCAGGCACTCTCTGGATGTTTTCTTCTAGCAGTAGTAAGACAAAGCAGAGCAAGTTTTTTTCACATCTCATGAATGATGTACAGGATGGATGACAGAAAGTGCAACAGGAGACTGTAATCAGGCTCTACTTCTATTCTGGGGAACATTTTATTTGACACAATCCTGTTTTCCCCCAGCCTCTCCATTTGTGACAGATGCCAGTCAAGCTATAATTGAGATGTATGAGTATCATTACTTTTCACCCTTTTTCTGCACTGCTTTTACATGAAAGGAGGAAAGCATACAGTAACTCAGGATGATGACTGCCTAATGAGTTGTGTGAGAGACCATTTAGTTTAAAATAATTCATCAGGAGCATATGGCAACAGAAAGATACATTCAGTGGGTAAAGCTTTTTAGCAATAGTCTTTGGCTCTTAATGTTTCTCACCCATTCCATACAGGTTTTACTATTTGATGCTATTGGGGGCCCACTTCACAATTATTTTTCTTCTCAATCCTCCATCAAAGAGGGCAGCAGGGGCACTGGCAGTTCATAGCCACTCAATCCATCATGCCCAGAGAGATGGACAGCTGGCATGATTCTGTTGATTATCTGCAGGGCTTTTTAAACCCTTCTTTCCCCTAGCAACCCTTCCCATTTGACACTTTTTAGCTGCAATAGAATAGAATAGAATTGAATTAACCAGGTTGGAAAAGACCTTTGAGATCATCAAGTCCAACCTATCATCCAACACTATCTAATCAACTAAACCATGGCACCAAGCACCCCATCCAGTCTCTTCCTAAACACCTCCAGTCATGGTGACTCCACCACCTCCCTGGGCAGCCCATTCCAATGGCAAATCTCTCTTTCCATGAGGAACTTCTTCCTAACATCCAGCCTGAACCTGCCCTGGTGCATATTGAGATTGTGTCCTCTTGTTCTGGTGCTGGTTGCCTGGGAGAAGAGACCAACCCCCACCTGGCTACAACCTCTCTTCAGGTAGCTGTAGAGAGCAATAAGGTCTGCCCTGAGCCTCCTCTTCTCCAGGCTAAGCAACCCCAGCCTCCTCAGCCTCTCCTCACAGGGCTGTGCTTCAGAGCCCTTCCCAGCTTTGTTGTCCTTCTCTGGACACATTCCAGCATCTCAACATCTTTCCTAAACTGAGGGGCCCAGAACTGGACACAGCCCTCAAGATGTGGCCTAACCAGTGCTGAGTACAGAGGCACAATGACTTCCCTGCTCCTGCTGGCCACACTATTCCTGTTACAGGCCAAGATGCCATTGGCCTTCTTGGCCACCTGGGCACACTGCTGGCTCATGTTCAGCATACTATCGACCAGTACCCCCAGGTCCCTCTCTGCTAGGCTGCTCTCCAGCCACTCTATCCCCACCCTGTAGCACTGCATGGGGTTGTTGTGGCCAATGGTTTTGGGAGATAGATGTGAAACCAAGAGGAGCAATACACCTGTTGGCAGAGTGACTTTTTAACATCAGTAGTGGGAAGTATTATGTAACATGACTTGAAAAAACAACTGGAAGTTTAGCTTGGCAAATGGCGAGTGGCCTCTGCACAATATTTTTCCCTGCATGTGGAAAATCCCAACATGACAGATTCAGAAGTTTAACATAACCAAGACCTTGCTGGGGAAAAAAAAAAGAGCTCAGACAAATCAAAAAGTTTCTCCAAGAAGAGGTGCTTTGACAGGATTCTAACAACGATGAGGAATTTAGAATAGAGTGGAATGGAATGGAATGGAATGGAATGGAATGGAATGGAATAGAATAGAATAGAATAGAATAGAATAGAATAGAATAGAATAGAATAGAATAGAAATAACCAGGTTGGAAAAGACCTTTGAGATCATCGACTCCAACCTATCATCCAACACCATCTAATCAACTAAACCATGGCACCAAGCACCCCATCCAGTCTCTTCCTAAACACCTCCAGTCATGGTGACTCCACCACCTCCCTGAGCATCACATTCCAATGGCCAATCTCTCTTTCTATGAAGACCTTCTTCCTAACATCCAGCCTAAACCTGCCCTGGTGCAGCTTGAGACTGTGTCCTCTTGTTTTGGTGCTGCTTGCCTGGGAGAAGAGACCAACCCCCACCTGGCTACAACCTCTCTTCAGGTAGTTGCAGGCAGCAATAAGGTCTCCTCTGAGCCTCCTCTTCTCCAGGCTAAGCAACCCCAGCTCCTTCAGCCTCTCCTCACAGAGCTGTGCTTCAGAGCTCTTCCCATCTTTGTTGTCCTTCTCTGGACACATTCCAGCAACTCAACATCTTTCCTAAACTGAGGGGCCCAGAACTGGACACAGCCCTCAAGATGTGGTGTAACCAGTGCTGAGTACAGGTGTAGAACGACTTCCCTGCTCTTGCTGGCCACACTGTTCCTGATACAGGCCAGGATGCCATTGGCCTTCTTGGTCACATAAATTTAAGTTGTTCATACAAAAAGGAGGAGAATAAGAAAGAAGAGAAGTTTCCTTTTCATGTTCCCAGCATCTTCATTTCATGAGAAGTCTGCAGTGGTGAGTTTGGTTCCTTGATGCATCAAAGCGTAGCTGTAATCCATTCTGGAAGTGGGTTAACATGTGATGATTGAGTGACTTTAAATATTAATCATCCTATTTAAAAGCAACACTGACAAATAAAGGACATCCCTAATGAGAAGTAAAAGTACATTGCAAACACTACTCTATATATAAAAAAAAAGTGGGACCTATTCAAGTGTTTTCTTTGATGCCAGCTGAGAACTGATCCAGTGTCTGAGCACATTCCCAGGGTGCTATGAGGAAGCTGAATTCTTTTCATAATTGTTTGACAAACTTCTTCCAAGACACACAGTGCACAGACTTAAAATGCATTTTTCCTGTCGTGTGTCTGTGTTTATGGGTGAGCACCATATGGACTTTGCTCTGAGCCTTGCTCATCTGAAGAACGCTGGGAGAGGGCTCCCTGCTTCAGTTAACTGTTTCCTGCCGAGCAGGCCAAATCTGTTCATCTGGAGGAAACAAAAAATGGCAAAGTTGTTTTAAGGTAAACAAGCCTACGGCTGAAATTCTGTTTCCTCAGGGTCTGGGGTGGGGTTTTTTTTTTTGTTGTTGTTATTCACATCTGGATAAAAAGGGCAGATTAGGTGTCACAGCTGCTAGCTTCAGCTTTTCTCAGGGCAATAAAGGCAGGCTTTGAATAGGAAGTATTTACATATTTTGAAGGCTAAGCTGAGCCTGAAGGCAGTGATCAACTTAAAGATTTGTTCTATAGTGGCATATTGATGTGAATGTTGAACTGGGACAGATGTGCCTGATTGACACGGGGTCAGACAAGGCTGTGTTCTGAGAAGGGACTCTGGAAACTGATAAAAATGGCAGGAAGCTGTCATAAAATTGCTCTCTCTTGCAGTTTAGTTTTCCAGTGGTTCAGGGGGGAAAAAAAAGAGAACATTCACGTAGATTGAATTGAATGGATGTGACTTTGTGCAACGTCTCCTCCCATGCAGAGAACTGACTGAAAACTTTCCCATAGGAAACTAATGTCAATGAAAATACATTTTTTTCCCCCTTAATATAGGAAATTTGTGAATTCTGCCTTTTAGGCTTTTTGGGGGTTTGTTTGTAGCTCCCCCCTCCCCCCTCCCCAAATTATATGAATATTGGCCCAATCCTGCAAATGTTGCTTAAGGCTAAATCCTGCTGTTCTGGTGCCAAAAGACATTGAATCAAATGAATGCTGAATTTGTTTCTCTGTCTTTATTCAATTGTTGTTTTTTTTTTAGTTAAATATTCATTCACTTCAGCAAGAGTTTTGTCTGGTTAGAGCTGAGTGAAACTAAGCAGAAACATCAGGGCCCAGCTAAGATACTGACTTCTCCCACGTCCTCAGAGCTCAGCACACTGGAGTTCATTAACTCTGAGAAAATGCAAAGCTAAAAGTTGATGCATTATTAAGTGATGGTAAATGGAAAGTTACAGGGATGCATTGGCTCACTTGCTTTCCTTTTCTACAACGCACAGTGAGCGTTTGTTTCTCTGCACAACTTTTGGACATCCACTCAGGATTGCAAAACTGGGACAATATAAACTGTTGGCAGGGAATGTGTAAAGCTCCCAGGGCTCTGACACTGTCAAGCTGGATAGGTGGTGAAGGAACATGAAACTGGTTAATTGACATGCTCCTCAGAGCTGTGCTTATTGTGTTGACACAATTTGTCATTAAAATATTAACTATGAGGGAGGAAATCAGAAGAAAAACCCTCCAGAAAGTTAGACAGGGCTGTGTTTTACATGCAATAAGGAGTGAGTGGAAGGGAAAAGAGACCCCACTGCTAAGAACATTGACACAGTTCTGTACTGAGATGGGCTTAGCATAAGGATAACTCTAGTAAAAGACCCAAGAGGCAGAGTCTGAATGTCAGACTGAAGCTTAAAGTGAGGCAGTTTCAAGAGCATTCTCTAGTCCACATGCACATCGTCCCGACTGATCAGATGGCAGCTGACAGCTATGAAGTCTGCTCCTGTCACTACCAAGCCATTCATAGGAATGTAGGGGCAGCAATGAAAGCATTGACAGCATCATTTTACATCAAGAAATGGCTCCTCACACTTTGGAATGCTTCATTGGCTTGCAGAATTAGTTCCCTACATTATGTCTGGGTTATATCTTAATCCTGATTAAGGCTAACGTGAAGTTCTAGTTTCCTGAGGAGAGAACTGTTAGATGATGTAGGGCCTCTTTGTCAGATTTTCTGTGGGTCTATGCCCTTTGTTTGTTGTCTGAATGGAATGGAATGGAATGGAATGGAATGGAATGGAATGGAATGGAATGGAATGGAATAGAATAGAATAGAATAGAATAGAATAGAATAGAATAGAATAGAATAGAATAGAATAGAATAGAATTAACCAGGTTGGAAGAGACCTTTGAGATCATCCAGTCCAACCCATCATCCAACACTATCTAATCAACTAAACCATGGCACCAACCACTCCATCAAGTCTCATACAGTATTTACACCAGCAGAAATGTGTTTCTTTGATGAAAAACAACACCAGAAAGTATTCTGAAAAGTTTTGCACTCCAGCTGAAAAATTCTACAGATCATTAAGGCCACATTATCTGTAAGAGCATTTGGCTCTGGTCCATGAATGGATTCTAATTCTTAAATATAATGTTTGTTATTTGTGCTTTTCCCATTGTGGTTTTGAGCCTCTCCTCTGGTTGCTCTTTTTGAGACTTTTAGCAGATAAAGATCAGGGAAAATGAAATTGTATATTGTCCTAAGCAGATTCACTCCTAAACAAACTATTCCTCAAAGGTTTCCAGAAGGCACCAGCAGCTCTTTAAGAAGTAACAGCCTACAAAAATGTTGTTTTTCACAGTTAAGCAGACTTTGGTCTAAAGCTGTTCAAACAAGCCTCTGAGTCCTTGTTGCTTTCAGGGACTGTTTTTGGGTGTGTGCTGATCTATAAATCAAAAGCATTTGAAACAATGTGAAAGAAAATGTTTAAAGCAAATAAATACAAAAGGAAACATTTTTCTCTTCTCCCTCCTGCAGATTTAGGATATCTTCCAAAGAAGCAAAAGGCATTACAAGGATGTAAAACTCAAGAATGAGAAAGGAGATTCAAGAGTCCCTGGCCCTAATCCCACTGAATTAGTGGCAAATTTCTCCTTGACCACAGAGAGTTTTGAATGGGATCCCATCTCTGATATTGGCAGTAAGGCTGGCTACCACATCACACATTTCACTTTACTTTGAAACAGGCAAGACCTAAACTGGACAAAAAGTAGGTTAAAAATAAAAAGGGCATCAGATCTGTGAGGATCTTGCCAGCTCTTTAACAACTAATTTGTGGCTCATTGTGAAACCGTATGTACCACTGACAGTGTACAAACAGCCCCAAAATGCCTTAAAGACTTTGGTGTAGCATTGATTTGAGAGGCACTAAAGCATGGTGACAGTTATGAATGCCCTGCCAGCAGTGCTGCAAGATAATATAGCCACTGGTATGTTAAACCAGGCAGTTTATATTGGACCTTACTTTATTGCTGATGTCAGTGGCAAAACTCCTGGAGACCTCAACAGCGAGAGGACTGCGGCAGGGTTGATGAGGGGAATTCATCTACTTTGAAGGGATCAGAGCTAATTCTGAGCAATTCCCTGACCTGATGTCAAGTGACATCATCCACCCTTGTGTTCCTGATGGTTGACATCAGTATGCAGCAATAAAAAGTAGGGTCTGCCCAGGGAACCTAAAGCCTGGAGCACAGCTGGAGGTGAATTCTATGTATGAAAATACCAGCAACGAATAAAAGTTTTCCCTGCCAGGAGCCACTTACAAAGAAAAACAAATAAATGGTTAACTTGCTCTGGCTGCTCTTTTTAAATCAAGTGAAGCTGATTATTTTGGAAGGAAAAAAAAGAAAAGACCAAAAAACCACCAATAAGGTATTTAAGCACCTGTAGTTTTATTATTTATAAACAACAATAATAACATAAGACAAGATAAAGGATGAGGCTGGATCAGGTGGTGTCAACCACTGATTCCAGGGTTTTTTTCCCCTGCAGTGTATGCAAGCACTGACTGTAGCATTATCTAAAAGGGGTATGAGAAGCATTTTAGTCCTTTATTGGCAATTTATTATTGACTAGACTATGAGGGAAGTTGCTTCACTGGAAAAAGTTGGCTCAAGCTTATCTTTTCCATTCAAGTCAATGACAGCGCTGAGCACAGAAAAGCAAGCCCGATGCAGCTGTCCAGTTATCTCTGAGATCTGGGAGGAGAACAGATTTTTGTCCCTGAGGCTTTCTTTTGTCACTTTTTGGTTAGCATTCAAAAGCAGACATGGTACATAGCTTGGATAAGTGTTAAAATGTCCAGTAAGTATCAGGACAGTAATGTGTGCATGTGTCTCTGTGTCACTGTCAGGTAGTGCTTGGATCTGTGGTTTGTTCTCTGGTCCTGATCACTGCCTGTATGCATGGCAGAAATCTTACTCACTTTTGAGCTCTCTTTTAGAGTGGATTAGCTGCACCACTTCCAAACCAAGTATCAGATAGAGTTCTGGGGAAAGCTCACTGCACAGACCTCACAAATAAGCAAGACAGCACAGTTCTCACTTCCAATGTCTTGCAGGAGACTTTGCACTCTCGGTCATCACTGGGACATGCAGAACTTCCTCTGTGTTTAGTTATACAAACCCATGATGCTGATGTGTTCCAGCACAGTCCTCACACTGTTTTGGACACTTTGAGTGGAATACACAGAAAACAGTAGCTGTCTTAAAGCCTGAGGATACCATGAAGGACTCAGGGGAGACCCAGGGCCAGATGCACATACTATGGAGTGCGGATGTAGTCAACAGCCTTCACTTCCTGGTGCAAAAGGGTTAATATTTGCCTACCCAAGGAACAAACCAGACTAAAATGGATCTGTGTATGAAAGATGACAAGTAACATAAGCAAGTATTCAGGACATTTTTCAGGGCTCCCTGATTGCAGCAACTGATACTGTGTCCAGTTCTGGGCCCCTCAGTTTAGGAAAGATATTGAATTGCTGGAACGTGTCCAGAGAAGGGCAACAAAGCTGGGGAGGGCTCTGGAGCACAGCCCTGTGAGGAGAAGCTGAGGGAGCTGGGGTTGCTTAGCCTGGAGAAGAGGAGGCTCAGGGCAGACCTTATTGCTCTCTACAATTACATGAAGGGAGGTTGTTGCCAGGTGGGGGTTGGTCTCTTCTCCCAGGTAACCAGCACCAGAACAAGAGGACACAGTCTCAAGCTGCACCAGGGGAGGTTTAGGCTGGATGTTAGGAAGAAGGTCTTCATAGACAGAGTGATTGGCCACTGGAATGTGCTGCCCAGGGAGGTGGTGGAGTCACCATGACTGGAGGTGTTTAGGAAGAGACTGGATGGGGTGTTTGGTGCCATGGTTTAGTTGATTAGATAGTGTTGGATGATAGGTTGGAGTCAATGATCTCAAAGGTCTCTTCCAACCTGGTCTGGTCTATTCTACTCCTATTCTATTCTATTCTATTCTATTCTATTCTATTCTATTCTATTCTATTCTATTCTATTCTATTCTATTCTATTCTATTCTATTCTCAGTTAGAAGAACATCAGACTAGTGAGAGACCTCAACTTCTTTGAAATTCCATTTAGTAATTTCCCATTTACTAAGGCAGAATTGCCAGGTCACTGCTAGTTGAGGCAGGGGAATTAAACATGACATGCTATAACCATTTTAAAAACTCTGTCTCTCAGACACTTTTGTGTCTCCAAACTACAAGTGTGTTATAGTGAAAGTATAGGAAAGAGATTTAATTTGGATTCTACATCAGTTTAATAAAGGCCTTTTGGAATTGTACTTGGAGTCAAAGAGGTCATACATTTTGGCCATCAAACATTTTCAGAGGCTGTGCTCCTGTAATGTATGTAGCCTGCTGGGTGGGTTATTTTTCTGAGTCACATTTCACTATGATATAGCTTTTAAGGCAAGCTAGAGAAGGACAGAAATGTTCTGGTTCAAAGGAACCTTTCCAGCGGTTGCAGAGAAACTGTAGGCAAGGTATTATGTCATTGGTAAGCACACAGGACCCTGCTCTCCAGAAGTATTGTGGTAAGACATCCCTAAACATTAATGAAGGAATTCCACAAAGCAAGGAAATCATCTCTGTCTTGATGGTGGATTTTCATAGGAGACCTTTAGGGGCCCCTGAGGGTCTCATCCACCAACATCAATGGTGCAGTTCAGCTGCACCTGCATCCCATTAGAGCTGCTCTTTGAATTCCAGATGCCAGGCCAACAAGGTTAAATATGATTCAGGGATCTTTACCACTGGAGAACTCAATATATTTTAGGAGTTGAACAGAATGGGGTTTTGCACGATGGAAAATGAAGAGCAAAGCTAAACAGCCAGGTATGAGGGCTGATCACCAGCCAGGCATGTGTTAAGAAAAATTAAGTGTTGACAAATTCCTTTTTTCTGGATTTCAGTATGTCACTTCATGATACACTTTCCCTGTTTGCAGATTTGCACAGTGAAAAACTGAAGCAATAGACAAGTTTTAGGCTGAAATGTCTCATTTCCTTTCAGAGCAGAGAGGCTAACCCAGTGACTTCTTTTTGAGCTCTTCAAACTAAATCTCAGTGTCTTCAAAAGCTGTTTACATGCTTCATATCTGCAAGCCAGAAAGCACAACTCACAAAGCTGGACTTGTCCCCATGACCCACTGACATCTTGACATCTTGAGGTCATGCATCCAAAGCATGCACAAGCAGGAAACGCAGTGCTTCTTCCAACCACATCCTGGTGTGTCTGTAGTGTAAATTAGAGCTGTGAGAGCTCTGGGAAAATTCATCTGGCAGGCAGTCTATGTTTCTTTTCCTTTTTCTTATAAATTGGGCTAAAGGGTTTGGGTTTAGTCTGAATCTAATTAAAATTAATGAGGGGTAAATGTAAAAGGAAAGAAAAACCCCCAAACTAAACCAAACCCCAAATCCCCCAAAATAAAACAGGTCATAAATAAATGATTAGTAATGGGGGCTGGGAACCTGCATATTGAGAAGGCGCTTAGCAAGAACCTCCTGCACCTCAAGACTGGTGTAAATGATGAGATGTGAGACACAGATGAAGGAACATTTAACTGAGTTGCAATGCAGTGGTGTAAGAGTGACAAACACTAGCGAAAGAATTGATTGAGGTCTTGGGTGACAGGTTGGACTTGATGATCTTTCAGGTCTTTTCCAACCTTATTGATTCTATTATTCTATGATCATCTTCACTGTTCAGCACAGGATAAGCACACATCCCTGCTTGCAGAATGCCACTTAGGAGAGGGTCTTTGTGTGATGAGACTGCAGACATCTCAATTTACAGTCCCAAAAGAATCCAACTCCTTTTAATTGTCTAGAAATTTACTTATCTAACAGCAGAATGAATTCTCTGCCAGTCATATCTCTATCCTGTTGGCCAAAGCTGCAAGAAGTTATGCAGATGCCTCTGATCCCTGCTGAGAAACTGTTATTGGAGTGTCTCAGATTCTCTTAAAAATAATCATCTTTTATTAGGTTTATGTGAACAAGAAGAAAACCAGAAAAATGAGAGCTAAAGAAAAAAAGTAGAAAGTGCAAAGGCATTCTACAAGCATCTGACTTCATCCTGAAGTCAGAGAAAGTTAATTGTTTTATCCTATGTGATACTCATTCCAGGTCCAATTGGAAAGTGGAGCTGAAGTTTCAAGGTCCTTGTCCGAAGAAGTCGCCAAGCTGTGCTGCACAGCAGAGTGCCATGATGGAAGTACAGGGATAGTGTGAGGCTTAAAAGAAAACAAATTACTGAGCTCCATTCTCATATAAAGGAGGCAGAATCAGATACAATCATATTTCCTGCACTGGCATCATCGTTGTGTGGTAACATTAAATCTTGTATAGACATTTAAGGATTTCTGCTGGAAGTGGGCAGTATACCCAGGTACCTCCTTCCCCCAAACCTCAGCCCCTGAGAAATAAAAGGCTGGTGTTTTCTGAAGGGCACAAGTGAGACAACCAGCACCAGAACGAGAGGACACAGTCTCAAGCTGCACCAGGGCAAGTTTAGGCTCAAGGTGAGGAGAAAGTTCTTCACAGAGAGAGCTGTTAGCCATTGGAATGTGCTGCCCAGGGAGGTGGTGGAGTCACCATCCCTGGAGGTGTTCGAGAGGGGGTTGAACATGGCAAATAGAATAGAATAGAATAGAATAGAATAGAATAGAATAGAATAGAATAGAATAGAATAGAATAGAATAGACCAGGTAGGAAGAGACCTTTGAGATCATTGAGTCCAACCTATCATCCAACACTATCTAATCAACTAAACCATGGCACCAAGCACCCATTCAGTCTCTTCCTAAACACCTCCAGTGATGGTGACTCCACCACCTCCCTGGGCAGCACATTGCAATGGAAAATCTCTCTTTCTATGAAGAACTTCTTCCTAACATCCAGTCTAAACCTCCCCTGGTGCAGCTTGAGACTGTGTCCTCTTGTTCTGGTGCTGGTTGCCTGGGAGAAGAGACCAACCCTCACCTGGCTACAACCTCCCTTCAGGTAGTTGTAGAGAGCAGTAAGGTCTCCCCTAAGCCTCCTCTTCTCCTGAGCCTCTTCTTCTCCAGGCTAAGCAACCCCAGCTCCCTCAGCCTCTCCTCACAGGGCTGTGCTCCAAACCCCTCCCCAGCTTTGTTGCCCTTCTCTGGACACGTTCCAGCAACTCAACATCTTTCCCAAACTGAGGGGCCCAGAACTGGACACAGTCCTCAAGGTGTGGTGTAACCAGTGCTGAGTACAGGGGCTTCCCATCACAGTACTTCCCATCACAGTCAGTCTACTCATAAGGCATTTCCTTTGCCCAGGTGGCTGTTCAGCAAATGTTACTGGGATTGACTATTTCTTTATGACTGTTCAGAACGAAGGACTGCCATGCACAATAAAGGAAGGGTGCAAGCTGGCCGCCTGAGTTTGTTGTCTGATTTGATAAAACGCACAAAACTTCCATCAGCTGCACATCACTGATGCCATAACTATTCCAAGATGTTGCTTTATGGCTTTTAGCCTTGTTTGATTTTTCAGGAGATGGATGAGAGGGGTTTGGCTGACGTCACTCAAGATGTGCTGTAAACACAACTCATTTTAATATTCAAATTCTACAAACGTAGCTCTGTCCAGATGTCCTCTATTAGGAACAGCCTGTTGTTTTCATTAGCCTTGCATTCCTCTTTGCTAGACTCTCCTGTTAAGTAAAAAGGTAAAAAACAAAATCCCTTACCTTTAAATAAGAGACATTTGGTGTGACTGCATTCAGCCTGCTGCAAAGGGGTTGTACAGTGAATGAATGGATGCCTGTAAGTATGAGCTGAGCCAGAAGCCTCCTGAGTGTGAACCCTTCAGAGCAAGAGAGCCAGTGTCTCAGTGACAGTACGGAGAAACCCTTTCCCTGGCTGTATCTGGAGCTCACATAAGTCAGCAGTACCTGACATAAGTCACATAACACTGCAGTACCTGCAGATTACAGGGTTCAAGAAACTTGGAGAGAATGAAGAGATCACACAAATGGAAAGACATTTAAAGGCTCCTGAGTAAGACTTCTGTTTCTCCTTGACAGATTAATTAAAATAACCTTATAGGAAGAGAGGAAGTCTTTGCCTGATTAAAGCCTATCACTGTGAGCAAGTTTTGCTAGTGGCAAATATATGAATAATGAGAAAGGTTTTGTTAGGTAAGATCCTCAGAGGGTATAAAGGTTACATCAAATTAATATTTCATCTTTCTAGTAGTTGCTGGGGGTAGTTTTGGTAGTTATTTTTTTCTTCTTTATGCTAGAGAAAAAGCCAGGAAGCTCATCCTTGCACAGTGCATTGGAGCAGTGCAAAAGAACTGGTATCAATAGTTGTTTGGCTGGCCTGTGGTTTTCATGAAAGGCAGTGCTGTGAGGTGCATATTTTTCCTACTAGCTGGAAGCAGCTGAGTCTGAGACTTTTTAAAATGACACTGAAGGCCCATAAACATCAAGCACGGGGCTGCCAACTGCCAGGAAATAAGAAGAGACTGACTGTCCACAAAACCTAAACAAATATTTCCACCAGCAAAGCTGGAAAGAGTCTAAAAGAGAAAATGGAAACGTTGCAGACAAGTGTTGCATATGAACACATGATGGCTTACAAGGAATAGACTATAGGTAGGGTAAAGGAATCCTCTGAATTTGCTTCTAATTTTGGAAGTCAGGTGGCATATCTCCTTGGCAGACAGTCTGTGAGTGTCTTAGCAGTGATTGCATTCCCTGGAGTGTGCCACCACCCTCACTGCAGCACAGCACGAACATGAAAGAGGATTGTCATGAGAGAGGCTCAAACAAGTACCTGCCATGGGTGGAACCGCTACAAAAAGGAGGGCTTCAACATTTTGCATCAGTGCTGCATGTCCAGCTTTGTGGTTTCTCTGTTACAACCCACCATTGTTGCTGGTTTGGGCAGAAATCATATTTCCATCAGCTGGGTGTATATGACTGTGGGGAGATTTATATCATAGAATCATAGAATCAATAAGGTTGGAAAAGACCTCAAAGATCATCAAGTCCAACCTGTCACCCAAGATCTCATAACTACTAAACCGTGGCTTCAAGTGCCACGTCCAATCCCCTCTTAAACACTCCCAGGGACAGTGACTCTACCACCTCCCTTCTTAGCCCTTCAGCTTGTTCAACTCTTTGCAGAGCTGTGCTATGAACCTGATCATTGGAATGAAACAGGTCAGAAACAATTCTCTCTTCCAAATGTTTATTGATCTCAGGCCAAAGAAGAATACATTTATACCCCTTACAATAGCTAGTTCACTGCTTTTTTTTGGTAGAGTCAGCTGATTTGCTTTAACACTTAATTTCCATTCAAGTTGAACACTTATTACTGATGCCACTCTTTTCTGGTTCAATGTATTTCGGTCTTTTTTTACAGCCCAAGCTATGTTGCATTGGAATTTCTGGTTTGTGACTTCCCACAGCTTGTTTACCTTGTGTTTTTCTTCCCTTGCTTTTCTCTTTTCTTTTGAAACAGTCGTTCTTTTTTTCTACTCTATTGACAGTTCTCTGTAGTACTCTAATTCTCAGATTCAGTGCCAAAAGTATATCTGATGCGTTTAAGGGTTTATATGTCCCATTCTTCATGTCAGAGAAGGTAATCCTTGCAGCTATGGCCACGGGAGTGATGTTTACCAGTCTGTCCCCTTGTACATGTCAATCCTCCTCCAGCAGCTCAACCCACCTACTGGCATGAGAAGGCTCAGAAGAATTAAGCTCAGTGCTAGCAAACCTGCTTACCTTCCTGACAAATCTGCTGCTCTCCAAAGGGGGTTTTGAGGTTCACAGATTTGTTGTGCTCTTCCTGTGTCATGACAAAGGTGACATAACAAAGAAAAGTCCCACAGAGGAGCCAGTTGTGACCCGTATCAATTGCCTACAAAGGGAAGTATAGTCTTTGAATCACTGTTTGCAACAGAGATGACTGAGGGATGAATAAAGTCTAAAGGAAAAGGAGGAGAGACTGTATTTCACAACATGCCAACTAGTGCAGATCAGGATTTGCATCAAGAGACAGACCTTGCAGAAAGTATTTGGGTTAAGTGAAACTATTAAGTGAAACTATGCTGTGTAAATCCCCATCTTGTGGAGCCAGGTGATTACAGATGCCTTGGCACATTTGTTCTGAGCTTAAACAAGTCTGAAACTGATAATCTGGACCATTTAAAAACTATGACTCCTGAAGCAATGCCCTCTTCAGCACGTCTGAGCTCCTTGGAAAAAAGAGTCCTCTTCTCTTTCTGGTGACATTTCTGTGATGGTGAGTCACAGAAGCAAATCCCGCCATGTGCCCCCCAGGATAAACTGCTGGTCACACAGATACAGCTCTCTTAAGGATAATGTCCCCCTTCCCAACTGAGACTTCAGCCACAGAACATCACCTGTCTTCAGAGTTTGCACATACACAGGAAAAGATAATGGTTCAGCAGGATTCCAGCAGAGAGGTGTGAGAAGTGTCCCAGCAAGCACATACCACATCTGTGGCTGCCCTCTGCATCATGGTGGTGGACATCACTCCTCATCTGTACCTCTGCACTAAGTTCTGGGCCAGAGCCCTGAGGATTTCTCTTATCCTTTAGATACAATCTAATTCCTTTAGACAAATTTATGAGCATGCTTTGTAGCCTTTTATAGAGAAAAAAAGTTTTGGCAACACCAGGAGGCTGATCTGAAATTTCAAGGTAATTCGACTGATTTTTTTTTTCCCCCTGTGTTACAGAAAAGAAAAAAGAGGAAAGAAAAATGTGGAAACCAGATGAAATCCTGACCATTTGAAATTAAAATTAAAGGATGAATATATGGATGTTCAAAGTTTGAAACAGAAGATACTTAATAGCGTGAAGGAGTCTTCTTCTTCAACCTAAAGCTCATTTAGTTATTTATAACTTGGGGAGTATTTTCCTGGAGTGAATGATCTTTGGGGCCAAACCCAGATGGGAGAAAATGCAGACCCCTAAGCAAAAGACAGTTGCTTTGCTTTTTCACTTTTCCTTTCAGCATTCTGACTGCCATGGCATTGTGAGCACACAACGCTACCAGGTGGGGCAATATTGCAGCCTTGTTTATTATCTCCCAGACCATTCCTTCATTTTCTAGCGTCCCCTCTTCCCCCATGACCCTTTTGCTCTTTCTTGGCCCGGCCCCAAAATAATTCTCTCCTGTTTTCTTTTTTGCTGACAGCTTCCATTTAAAAGACCTTGGATTCTGCCCCTTTGTATTCATTACAGAATATAAATCAGGAGATCTCCGATTAGCTTACTTCCTTGTTTTTTTTAGCCAGGATGATGTCAGTCCAGCTTAGGGAATGAAGTTTATTGGTTACATTGTGGGCTCTCTGCTAGCCAAATCAAGGGAAACCCAGTGTTCAAGCTTGATGTAAGCAACTATAATTTATATTGCTTTGAATTATGGTGAGAAAGAAAATTTGCATGCTCGATGTGAATGTGTTTTGTGATCAGGCATTGGTTTAGCCTGAAGGAAGATGTAAAGCTTAGTTAAAATGTCACAGCTTCCTTTTTGTTCTGCAGGAACCAGCCACTGGTGTATTTAGTAATTCATTTTTTTGATAGGTGTATTTGGCAGTACTCTCAGAGCTATTACTTAAAACCTTGCCATGGAGAAGGTGCACTCCCTTTCCTAATAAAACAAGTGGTCAACTTACTTAGGATTCACAAGGCTCACAAACCCTCACAAGGGTTCATTGTTGCCACAAAGACTGGCTGTTTGCTTTTTGCTTCCATGTCACAGTGGAGTGCTTGGCATTCAGATTCCCACCAGCAAAATACAAAAAAGGGAAGACAGGTTGAGTGTATTCTCAATGTGGTTCCTTACCCATACTGTATCATTTATTTTATGCACCACACAGAATAACCAAATGAGTGACAGTGCTTAATGGCAGAGCTAATCTTTGTGATCTCACAAGTCAGATTTGCTATTTGGAGCCAAAATCATGTTCCATTAGGAAAAGTCACATCACATCATATCCCCACTGCTCTGTTTGTATATTGAGGAAATGTGCTGTCACCTTATTTCTCAATAAGTGTTGTTAGGTTTATTGTAAAATTAAATGCTCCCACAATGAAGCAGCATGTCCCTAAACATGAAATAAGATTTCTTTCCCCTCAGAGCAGGGCTAACTACTGACACTCAAAATCCATTTTAAATCAGTGAATCTTACCCTTGCTTGCATCATTTCAGGGTCTAACCCAAGGCCCTGAAAAGGCAGTTTCCTTTTGTGTTAGGTTCCCCCCCCCTAGTCCACACTGAGGGGATGCTGATTTTGACAGGGCTGGGGTACAGGTAGTCATGGTGTCTGAGATGCACCTATGTGTAACCCACCAAGTGAAGACTGCTGTACACTGGTGGAGTCTTCTCTAATGTCCAGCCCTGATGGTCAGGTAAAACAGCTGTGAACACCACTCCCTCTTGAGTAAAGCTCCCTTGGCCCTATACCCTTTGCCTAGTGAAAAAACAAAAGGCAAATTGCAGGGACAGACAAATGCACCAAAACAAATCCGTGAGGATGAATTAGAGCAAATCTCTCCTGACATACAGCAGTTTACTTAACTCACTTTGAAATGATGAGGTGTTGCAGTGAGCTCTCACACCTGCATTCAGAGAGGACCCTGAGCCCCTTTGCTGGGGCTATGCTCTCTGCAGAGATTTTACACTAAGTGCAGCAGGGCCTGAAGGCTCCTTGCTCATGGTTGGAGACCTTGAAAGCTGCATTTCAGTTTTATATGGCCGAGACTTCAGTAAAGAGGCAACAACAAAATAATATCCAGTGACCTTTTGTCTTTGCTAGTAGTTCTTCAAATTCTTGTCACTCAGAATCACAATGAAAAGCAATATTATATTATAATTGTTTACTGTGTGAATCAGGGCAAATTGGAAACCATATTTTCTTTCCTTTGAAAATTATCATTGCACCTGAGTCCTAAATCTGAAGATTTCTGAGAGTGGCTTCCTTTGCTGGGCCAAGACACTTCTAAAAATAAAGTTTGATGTAGCTGATGTCTGCATGAATTTCTTGAAAGTCCAGAAGAAGGCTTGGGGGTAGAAGAAACCCTTAGATGATTCAGCTCAGAGAAGCATCAAGTCTTTTCCTCCAGTTTAAGGGCACAAGAAATAAGAAGTCTGCTTTTACTAGAAATATTTTCATCATCTCTCCTGAGTGGCTTCTCATTTTTGAGACTCAACTGGACAGACTCAAGCAGACCAGTTAGAGGGCAGAAGGGCTCTGCAGAGGGACCCTGACCAACTGGGCAGATGGGTGGAGTCCAACAGGATGGCATTCAACAAGTCCAAGTGCCAGATGCTGCACTTTGGCCATAAGAACCCCATGCAGTGCTGCAGGCTGAGGTCAGAGTGGATGGAGAGCTCCCAAACAGAGAGAGACCTGGGGGTGCTGGTTGACAGGTGCCTAAACATGAGCCAGCAGTGAGCCCAGGTGGCCAAGAAGGCCAGTGGCATCCTGGCCTGCATTAGGAATAGTGTGGCCAGCAGGAGCAGGGAAGTCATTGTGCCCCTGTACTCTGCATTGGTTAGGCCACACCTTGAGTACTATGTCCAGTTCTGGGCTCCTCAGTTTAGGAAGGACATCGAGACACTTGAACATGTCCAGAGAAGGTGCAACGAGGCTGGGGAGAAGCCTTGAGCACAGCCCTGTGAGGAGAGGCTGAGGGAGCTGGGGTTGTATAGCCTGGAGAAGAGGAGGTGACCTCAGGGGTGACCTCATTGCTCTCTACAACTCCCTGAAAGGTGGTTGTAGCCAGGAAGAGGTTGGTCTCTTCTCTCTAGCAACCAGCACCAGAACAAGGGGACACAGTCTCATGCTGCACCAGGGGAAGTTTAGGCTCGAGGTGAGGAGAAAGTTCTTCACTGAGAGAGTCGTTAGCCATTGGAAT
Source organism: Colaptes auratus (assembly GCA_015227895.2). NCBI lineage: Eukaryota > Metazoa > Chordata > Aves > Piciformes > Picidae > Colaptes > Colaptes auratus. Next base: position 14,016,569 of record JAAWVA010000033.1, on the reverse strand, counting down.
GTGCTGCCCAGGGAGGTGGTAGAGTCACCATCCCTGGAGGTGTTCAAGAGGGGATTGGACGTGGCACTTGGTGCCATGGTCTAGTCATGAGGTCTGTGGTGACAGGTTGGACTCGATGATCTTTGAGGTCTCTTCCAACCTTGGTGATAGTGTGATACTGTGACCTTGGCTTGTATAATGCTACAACCTTCCTTTGCCTTTCACCTTGTAAGAGTCCATTTAGAGTATTCCATCAGTTTAATAAAGCAGAATTATTATTTTTTTCATTAACTAGAGGCAAAGTTAATGTTGAAGACCCTGTTGTATGACTAATGAATAGCAGAATATTAAATTGATAGAGATCTGTATGGTTCTTCATAGACATGCATTGTTTGAAGATAAGCATACAGGCATTGGTTTGCACTGGCCTGCTTTATGCATACTGCCAACATTCTTCAAGTCTTTGATTCTTAGGACACAGAAGACAGGACATAGGAGGTGAATTGAACACCAATTCACAGTAAGGACATTCTAATCAGCTCCTATCACACAGTCAGAAATGTTGCCACAGAAGCAGTAAGCCAAGGAAGGAGAAATCAGCTCTTGTCCGAGCTCTGAATTTTAAAGCAAGTTTGTGTGATAGCACACCCAAAAAAAGGCAAGCAAATGGTGTGCTCCTTGTGGTTATTCCCACCTCTCATACACCACAGCTCAGGACAATTTCGCTTTGCTGAGCTGTCATCCAAACTCCACAGCTGAAGGATGCAATTGAGAATATGGGGGTGTGAAAAGCTGAGGGATTTCCCAGCTAGAGGCTACCAGTTCCTCTAGGCTGCTGGTTTCACACTGTCTCAGGTTGGTATGGAAATGGTAATTGCTAACCTACTGTTCAAAACCTGCCACCTGTGGAAATACCTGCCTGACTGATGGCTCACTAGACAGTCTGAATTGCTCCTGCAGCTAGGGATCTGATCCCTCTGGGCCAAAGACAGAGCAGGCAGGCATGACAGGGGAGGGTAAACGTTTTCTGGCTCTACCTATGCCAGAAACCAATTCTGCAACCTTCCTCCTCCCCAGCATCCATGCTGGAATTTCTCCTGGCCTTATTGACATGCATGCCAAGAGCTGTGTGGTTCTGGACATGTAAACAAACACAAGATCTCTTAAACCCCACAGTTTATAGGTTGGTCTGTTGCAAACATACTTGTTGGAGATTAAAGGCTTAAACTACCTGTGTTGCCAGAAAAGCTATCCAGGAGTTGTCTAAATGGGACATAAATTCCTCTCACTGTAATTACTGTGGTCAATTATGCTAAATCCAGCAAATAGCTTTTCTGTAAACAAGCATTTTGTTAGGGAGATTAGAGGTCATCACCACTGATACACAGGGTTAGATCATGAGTTGTGATAAAATCAGAATGTAGAATCTACTTTCCTGGCTGAATGTTCAAGTGAGCACTTGTGCAAACAGAAGCACTTTTCTTTATAGTAACACCCAAATTTTCTCACTTACTGAGATTTCACAGAATTTCAATACAGCAGGACAAGTTGGTTAATCTAAGTAATGAGAAGGAAATGAATAGAAGGAGAGCAGGATGGTAGATCAATAAATCCAAAGCACATTATTAAACTGCATGATCATAAGCTGGAGTGAGGTTACTTTTCTTGCTCTCCCCCCTGCCTCCCCCATCTATAATTTCTTTCCTAAATGGAGTAGAGAAATGGCTGCTGAAAGTTGTAATAATGACACTTATTGCACATCATCCTGATGGTTGGAAACTCTCACCAAAATCAGGGTTCTTGACCCCCATATATAGTAGAACTCATAGTAGAAACTACTATCTAGCACAGCATCTGTCAAAACACTGAACTCAACTTTGAACTTAGGTTAAATGTTGGGAAGTTGTTGAAAATGGTAAACAGGAGGGTTAATTCCTCCAAATAACTGTGAAAAATAACCTCCCTTATTGAGCCACTGGCCTTTCAAATAAAAGGTCCTGATTCCTGCATTATGTTGCTTAGACTGGCCCTTAAAGACATAAACCAGTTACTTACATTCCTGAACTGCAAGCTGAATATCATAGCTGAAGGATGAGTATGTCAGTAAGCAGATAAAAGTCAATGTAATAAAGTTTCTCATCACTTTTAAGCCACTTAAAATATTTTACCTTTGATTTATTCACTTATTTATTTAGTTCTCACAGAAATGAGAGTGCCCAGAGGTCTAGGCTAGGCTGTTGTCTGATTCACATTGTAATCCTCTGCAATGAATATTTTGCCTGTATTTGGAGCATCAAGCATGCACCAGAGTTTTTTCATACTGCAATTGGTTCTGAACTCATGATTTAGGAGACTCTAAGAATTTCACTGAGACGTTATGCTTTTATGGCAACAGGCAGCAAGAAATTAGTCTTTGGCCCAAAATGTGCATGCCTCACTCTGCCTTCCCAAACAGAATTCAGAAGTGAAAGCTTTCTGTTGCCTTCTCTGTGGCAGTCATGGTTATACTCCTACAAAGTGCTTGTACCCTTGCTGTTTGCTAAGCTCTACGCTGAAGCTCCTCGTATTGCAATATCCACTGGGGAAGGGATTAGCATTCCAGGCTAGTCTAAAAAGCTGGAGTAAACCAAAAAAATAGTTAGCATTGTCTCTATTTTCTTCATGACCTTTTGGCATGCTTGGAATAGCTTACTTTGGCCATACAGCTAAGAAAATAACCTCCCAGGTAGTGCATGGATTGCAGAAACGATTGATTGTGCTTCAGGTTAAAGGCAATGAGACAATAACACTGCAAAAGGAGAGTGAGACGCGAGAAGGTGAGCTCTTGTGAAGAAAGGCTTGGTGAGCATCCCAGTACAGTTTTATGGTTTGCCTGTGAAAATGTTAAACTTGCTTTGTGTACTTACCAGAGTGTTGCCTATGGCATGTTGCCATCGCTAAACCAGGCAGCACAGCAATAAAACATCTTTCCATGCTTGAAAGAGGAAGTAGGAGACCAGTTTATAAGAAATAAATTGCATAAAACTCCAAGAGAAATCCCAAGGGCCTAAAAAGTGCAACACACTGGGGAGAGCTTGTTTTACATGGCTTTGAGGTTGAACTAAAAAATATGAGTGCACATAATGTGTTTTCTTAAGGAGGCTCATAAGGTATTTTATTTGGTTTTCTCCTGAATTGACAAACAGGTCTCTGGTGCTATATATTGTAACCTTTTAGATTGTATTGCCCCACTTTTCATGTTTTATTCACACTCTGTGTTTGGAGTTTGTTTGAGGGGTTTTTTTTTGGTAGTGGTTTGTTGATTTCTTTTTTTTTTTCCCTTTCACTGTCACTCAACAGAAATGTCTCTTCCATTATAAGATTATATTAGCCTATGCCTTCACAGTATTAATTGTGGCTTTATAGGCCCTGTGCTGTTTTCTTTGCAAAGATTTCTTTTGCAGTCCCCCAAACTGTTTTCTATATGTTAAAGACACATGATGATTTCACTTTGCAGTTGAAAACCTGGACCTGAGGTAGAATTTATAGTGTTCTTTGACTGCAAGAGTCCACCCTTATGACTCTGAGAAACACGGCGAGAGTTAAAAGGACACCGTAGAATCATATAATCAATAAGGTTGGAAGAGACCGCAAAGATCATCAAGCCTGACCTGTCACCCAACACCTCATGACTACTAGACCATGGCACCACCAAGTGCCACATCCAATCCCCTCTTGAACACCTCCACAGATGGGGACACTACCACCTTCCTGGGCAGTACATCCTAATGGCTAACAACTCTCTCTGTGAAGAACTTTCTCCTCACCTCCAGCCTAAACTTGCAGCTTGCGACTGTGTCCTCTTGTTCTGGTGCTGATTGCCTGGGAGAAGAGACCAACTCCCACCTGGCTATAACCTCCCTTCATGTAGTTGTAGAGAGCAATAAGGTCTCCCCTGAGCCTCCTCTTCTTCAGGCTAAACAACCCCAGTTCCCTCAGCCTCTCCTCAGCCTCATTGCCCTTCTCTGGACATGGTCAAGTGTCTCAATATCCTTCTTAAACTGAGGGGCCCAGAACTGGACACAGGACTCAAGGTGTGGCCTAACCAGACTAAGCAGTGACCTGGACTACAGTTTAAGGACTTCATTTAGCATGAGCTGTGTAGCCCAAGACCCATTTGTCATTTGAGCTCAGTGGAAGTTTCTTTCACCAATCTTCTTTTTTTTTTATTATTGTTTTCTTAAATATTATTTTTACATTTTGTGTAAAGAGGAAGATTTAGTGAAATCAAAACATTTCAAGAATGTGTTTTGCCCAGTCTTTCCTCAACAAATATAAACATTCCAAAAATTCCCTCTGACTGACTTTGACACGTTTTTCAAAGTTATGTATTGTCATTTGAGAGCTGGAACCATTTCTCATTTCAGCAAAACTTTGCATTTTTATTTATTGCCATGAGAAAAGAGACATGCCCTCCAACTCCAACTGAGAGGCACAGATTTTCTGGACGCCAAGGGAATTTGCAGGAGCTTTTTTTGGGTTTGGTTGGCTATTTTTTTTCCCCCCATTTGCTAAATTAAAGAAAGAAAAAAAAAAGAAAGAAAGAAAGAAAGAAAGAAAGAAGAAAGAAGAAAGGAAGGAAGGAAGGAAGAAAGAAGAAAGAAGGAAGAAAGAAAGAAAGAAAGAAGAAAGAAAGAAAGAAGAAAGAAAGAAAGAAAGAAAGAAAGAAAGAAAGAAAGAAAGAAAGAAGAAAGAAAGAAAGAAAGAAAGAAAGAAAGAAAGAAAGAAAGAAAGAAAGAAAGAAGAAAGAAAGAAAGAGAAAGAAAGAAAGAAAGGAAGAAAGGAAGAAAGAAGGAAGAAAGAAAGAAGAAAGAAAGAAAGAAAGAAAGAAGAAGAAAGAAAGAAAGAAAGAAAGAAAGAAAGAAAAGAAAGAAGAAAGAAAGAAAAAGAAAGAAAAGAAAAAAAGAAAGAAAAAAGAAGAAAGAAAGAAAGAAAGAAAGAAAAAAGAAAGAAGAAAGAAAGAAAAGAAAGAAAGAAAGAAAGAAGAAAGAAAGAAAGAAGAAAGAAAGAAAAAGAAAGAAAGAAAGAAAGAAAGAAAAGAAAGAAGGAAAGAAAGGAAGGAAGGAAGGAAGGAAGAAGGAAGGAAGGAAGGAGAGAAGGAAGAAGGAAGGAAGGGAAGGAAGGAAGGAAAGGAAGAGAAAGAAAGAAAGAAAAAGAAAGAAAAAGAAAGAAAGAAAGAAAGAGAAAGAAAGAAAGAAAGAAAGAAAGAAAGAAAGAAAGAAAGAAAAAGAAAAGAAAGAAAGAAGAAAGAAAGAAAGAAAGAAAGAAGAAAGAAAGAAAGAAAGAAAGAAAGAAAGAAAGAAAGAAAGAAAGAAAGAAAAGAAAGAAAGAAAAAGAAAGAAAGAAAGAAAGAAAGAAAGAAAGAAGAAAGAAAGAAAGAAAGAAAGAAAAGAAAAGAAAAAGAAAGAAAGAAAGAAGAAAGAAAGAAAGAAAGAAGAAAGAAAGAAAAAGAAAGAAAAAAAAAAAGAAAAGAAAGAAGAAAGAAAGGAAAAGAAAGAAGAAAGAAAGGAAAAGAAAGAAGAAAGAAAGAAAGAAAGAAGAAAGAAAGAAAGAAAGAAAGAAAGAAAGGAAGAAGAAAGAAAGAAAGAAAGAAAGAGGAAGAAAGGAAGGACAAAAGAAAGAAAGAATAAATTAGCCTTTCTTATGTGCAGACATCTAGGAAGCCAAAGAAATGATGTTTTCATCCTGCTCAACAACCAATTAACAGTTTCACTTCCTTTTCCTCCACATGGGTAGGAATGAAATGTAGGTGTCAGGCCAGAGGAGTTTCTTCAGAGCTCTCTGCAACATGACCATGGGCTAATTGACCTTGAAAGCACGAGCCTTTGACTAAACAGTGACATGGCTGTGGAAATCTTCTCAGGTTGGTGAGGCAATTACATACAAGGATGGACAGATACGGCAGTGGCTACTTTTTCCCTGGGAAGGCCTTTACTAATGTGTCAATTGGTGACTGCAGCTTGACAAAATTAAAATCTTGCTGTCAGTGAATGCTGTTTCTCCTCCCACCCCCAAAGGAAAAAAAAAATTAAAATTAAGTGTTAAAATTATGCCAGGATTGTGTTCCACAGACAAAATTCAGGCCCCTCCCTTGTGACTTCAAAGGGACCATTTGCAGTGGAATGAGTGTCATTTGGTGGTGGTGGAAGCAGGAAGCCATTTGGGCAAGAAACACTGTTTAAACGAGCCACAAAGGAGGGGGAGCAGGACCTAAAGACTTGTGCAAAAGTCTTTCCACCTACAGGAGTATGCAGGTTATTTCACCAGACAACCGAAGGGCACTTGCTGATGTCCTAGGAGGGAAGCTCTCTTTTCTTTGGCTCTGTGTCCTCCTGCCTGCCAAACCCCAGAAGTATTGAGAATGGGCACAAGGGTTGTGTTTAGCTTGTGACAGCAGAGGCTGAAGCTAGGAGCAAGCCCAAGTTCTCTTCCCTTGGGAAGATTTGACTTCACCTCCTGCTCTAGCTCATAGGATTCTGAAATACAGAGTCACACATCCTTACTTACTCTCACTGCAGCTTCATGAGCAGAAGAGAAAAATACCTTTCCTTCCCACTGTGAAACAAGCTTTTACTTTCATAGAGGCAGAAAGATGTTCTGTCTCATTGCTGTGTGCAGAAAATCTTTTCTTGGGCCTCACTCACGTCTTTGTGTGCAGGCATTATTTTTTTTTTGGGTGTAACTTACTCAATTTTTGCTGGCCTTGGATTCCTACTGGCCTCATTTGGATACAATGCATACTTGCCTCACTTCAGTTCCTGGAGGCAGTGATGGATTTGATCTGCTGGCCCAAGATATGCATTTCTTTCAGAAACCAGAATGTAAACACTGGAAGTAGTTTAAAGCTGCGAATCAGCATCCAATGGCCATGATGATTTAAGGCTATGAAAAAGTGACATAAAAAAATCTCCTTGCACTCCAGCTCAGAGTCTTAAGGTGGTTCTCTGGCCTATTCTTGAAGGTACAATACTGTAAAAAGAGCTTCTGGATTTCCTCTTATATTTTCCTTCTCTTCTGTTGGCTTTCTTTTTTCCCCCAGTTTTGGTCAAGCACAAGGCAGCGTTTTTCTGCTGCGCTGACCTTTTTTTATCCCCCTTCCCTTCTTTTTTTCTGCCCAGCAGAAACAGCCTTGCTGACAGGATTTAATATGAGGAAGTTTTGCAACATAGTTTACAGCTGGTGTAAAACTTCTTGGTAAATGTCAAAAGGTAACTGCTGTAATAAACCAGTTAGGTTTTGTTGGATATGTTATCTGAACAAGATACTTTTCCGTCACACAAACACTTTATTTGGTCCAGCAGTCCTTTAAGGCATCCACCCTAATTGTTAAACCCTATGGTGAGCAGTTAGTTTATGTTCACATTAAAGTGCTAGAGACAGTCCTTGAGAATCTTCTGTTTCTAAAGGCCAGCTTTGAATAAAAAGTAATAAATCACTTCTTTTACTTTTCAAATGAATTTTTTCCAACGTTCTAGAAATCAGAAATATTTCCACAGAGAGACACTGAACAATGGGGGGGGGGGGGGGGAAACCAAGGAAAAGGAAAAAGAAAATAAAGGGCATTGTGTTTTGTTTTGGTTTTGAAAAGATTTGAAGAGTGAAACCTGCTTTTGTACTTCTCCTTAGCACATTTACTGTAGTTGGCAGTTTGGCAACACTTGAAAAGCTAAATGTTTGTTTTAACTGGCAAGGCTGCTCAGTGTATTGGCCTGAGCAGTGATCTGAGCATCTGGATACCTGGAATTTATTCCCAGCTATGCCACTGCTCTGCTGAGGGACTGAGTGAGCACCTCTTTGCCTGTGTGCTGCCTGCTTCTCTCCTATGTAGTTTCCCTTTTCCCTTGACTAGTCAGCTAGTGATGACTTGGAGAAAATTTTCAAGAGGTTTTTATCCATTCATTACCTAGCACAGCTGACTCTTATCTTACTGGGCATCTGTGGGTGCTTCAATCATGCATGCAGCACCAACAAAAATAATAATGCCTTGAACCAGTGTAGCTCCATGGAAGCTGATTTACACACACAGCAAAAGGTCTGGCCTACAGTCTTGTTTCACTGTGTTTATGAGTAGAGAATGAAGTAGAAGAGAAATGGAAACGTTTCCTTCTCTCTCTCTTTTTTGTGCTGTCAGACTTCCAAAGACTGGAACCTTTGGTCAGCTAGGATATAGCTGAGGAACCCCATGTCCTTTCCTGTGGCTCTCACTGTGTATCGTTGCAGTCAGTCAAGTGAAACACAGGAAAGTACTGATTCTCCTAGGGAAGAGGGGAGTGGAACAAAACCAAGCACATGGTAGAATATAAAGCAGTAACACCAGGATGATTAGAGGGCTGGAGCACCTCTCCTATGAGGACAGACTGAGGGAGTCGGGGCTGTTCAGTCTGGAGAAGAGAAGGCTCTGAGGAGACCTAATTGTGGTCTTCCAGTATCTGAAGGGGGCCTACAAGAAGGCTGGGGAGGGACTTTTTAGTGCATCAGGTAATGATAGGACTGGGGGAATGGGAAAAAAAAGTAGAAATGGGTAGATTCAGATCGGATGTTAGGAAGAAATTCTTCACCATGAGGGTGGTGAGAGGCTGGATCAGGTTGCCCAGGGAAGTGGTGGAAGCCTCATGCCTGGAGGTTTTTAAGGCCAGGCTGGATGTGGCTGTGAGCAACCTGATGTAGTTTCAGGTGTCCCTGCCCATGGCAGGGGGGTGGGAACTAGATGATCCTTGAGGTCACTTCCAACCCTAACAATTCTATGATTCTATGAACACACAGACTAAAGAGCCAGTGATTATTTCAGTATGTCTGTAGTGGCCACCATGCTTATATGAAGGTGTGGTTGAAACTCTCTATGGCTGCTCCCAAATGAACATGACTAACAAGCTGCTTCTGCATTTCTGAGGGGCAGACTGCAACTGGTACAGACAAGGCAGAAAAAAGCCCCAACAAAACAAACCTAGAATGCACTGGCTAATGCTATTCAGATAATCAGCAAGGTCACTGCTTGTGATAGCCAGCACACTGACTATTTTATTTACTTACCCATCCTCAGCAGGGCTTTGAGTCCTCCACATATGCTGTTTTGACAACAGTTTTGCTGCACTGACTGAAGCCAAGTTACTCCTTCCCATGAGCATGAAGGAAAGTCAAACTAGGCTGAGTGCTGAGCTTGTGGATGCAATACTAAATGATCAGCAGTGTTTTCCTAATTTGCTTTTCTTTGTTGCTCTTTTGAGCAGTACAAGTGTTTGATACTCACTGCATGGTCAGTGTTGGCAGATGAATGTGCTCCTCTCAAGTGCTGTGTCCTTGTAGCGGCATCAAGCCCACGTCAGCTTGCTGCCTACAGCACACGCTTTGCTGGCAGGCAGCTTCATACTTCTGCAGCTCAGAATGAGGGCTGAGTGTGAAGAATGGATGACACTTCACAAAAGGAAAAACTGTTCTATGATCTGAAAGAAATCCTAAAGGCTTGGAGGGTTATTTCCTCTGTTCACCCTGAGCACGGTTTTTCAGTTGTTCTTTTTGGGTTTGGGGTGGGTTTTTTTTTGAGCTGCTGACTTAATCCAACTACCTAAATAAGCAATTAGTGCTTCAAAAGTGTGGTGTCTCCAATGGTTTCAGTAGGATTTGCTAGTTCACTATTTTTAATTAACTGATAAGGGCTTGGAAACCTAACTGTAGGCAATTATGCCAGAAAACTTCGGATAATATCCTGTAACAATATTAATTATTCAGAATTAACAGCCAGCGATTCAATGCAAATTTGGAGGATGTGCAGTAAACAAGGTGTGAGACCACACACAGAGTGAGTACCAAAGGATAATATTTGTAAAAATGGTATGCTGCCACACTCTTAAAGCTATATTAACAGCAGCAAATTATTTGCATAAGGAATAGTTTCTTAATTTTTCACCACTTTATTCTGCAGTTTCAGTTATATTTTTTTTCACTGGAGGATTTTTTGGACAATCAAATGTGCACTGGTTCTTCATCATGAGGTTCAACAAGACCAAGATCAGGGTCCTGCATCTGAGTCGAGGCAATCCCAGGCACAAATCCAGGCTGGGCAGTGACTGGCTGGAAAGCAGCCCTGAGGAGAGGGACTTGGGGGTGCTGGTGGATGAGAAGCTTAACATGGGCTGTCAATGAGCACTTGAAGCCCAGAAAGCAAATCAGATCCTGGGCTGCATCAAGAGAAGTGTGGCCAGCAGGTCAAGGGAGATGATTCTTCCCCTCTACTCAGCTCTGGTGAGACCCCACCTGGAGTACTGCATTCTGGAGCCCCTAGTCCAAGAGGGATATGGACGCACTGGAAGGTGTCCAGAGAAGGGCCACGAGGATGAGCAGAGGGCTGGAGCACCTCTCCTATGAGGACAGACTGAAGGAGTTGGGGCTGCTCAGTCTGGAGAAGAGAAGGCTCCAAGGTGACCTCATTGTGGCCTTCCAGTATCTGAAGGAGGCCTACAAGAAGGCTGGGCAGGGACTTCTCAGGCTGTCAGGGAGTGATAGGACTAGGGGGAATGGAATGAAGCTGGAGGTGGGCAGATTCAGGCTGGACATGAGGAGGAAGTTCTTCACCATGAGAGTGGTGAAGCCCTGGAATGGGTTGTCCAGGGAGGTGGTTGAGACCCCATCCCTGGAGGTGTTTAAGCCCAGGCTGGATGAGGCTCTGGCCAGCCTGATGTAGTGTGGGGTGTCCCTGCCCATGGCAGGGGGGCTGGAACTAGATGATCCTTGTGGTCCCTTCCAACCCTGACTGATTCTATGTTAATATGAGTTGTAAAAATTATATGCTGCCATGCTCTTAAAGCTATATTAACAGCAGCAAATTATTTGCACAAGGAATAGTTTCTTAATTTTTCACCACTTTATTCTGCAGTTTTAGTGGTTTTTTTTTTCCACTGGAGGGTTTTTTGACAATCAAAAGCGCACTGGTCCTTCATCATGCTGTGTTATGAACTCAATGTCAAATACTAAATTATACTTAGAGAGAGGGGAAAAAAAATAAATTACAATGAAGTAGCCAAATTAACCAACTGTGCTCCTCCATGACATGTTCACCCTGCCTTTTACATGCTTGGTAACTTCCAGCCTCTTTTGCTAATTCAAAGAATTCACCACACGTCCCTCAGACATTTCCAGGAATTGGAAAGAACTCATTTTGTTTGTTCTTACTTGCATCAGGCATCCCCACAAAATTCTTCAAAATATACCAAAGCTTTTTTTATTATTCTTATTTTTTTGGGACTCTCAAACAGAACTTTAAGTACTTAAAAATAACAATCCTTTTTTTTTTTTCCCTCTTTTTTTTTAAATGGGCTAATTAGTGAGTCAAATGATTTCTCAGGCCCTTTATCTGAGACTTTGGGTAAAATCCAAATGGAAATGAGCTTGGCTGGTGCATTTTAACCTACATTTGTCAGCCTCACAAAGTCACCATGCAGTTTAGCCCAGTTGGCAGCTCTGGTTAAGGACAAGCAGGGCTGACATAGCTGAGATGCTTCAAGCAGGGAAGCCCACAGCACTCTGACAGGACTGTGAACACACTCTCACTGTTTCCTGCTCCCTGTGTGCTTTCCAGTCCCTGCTCTCACTCTTGCCCCAGCAGCAACATGGGACACCTTTTTGACAAGTACAATAAAATTGCTTTTAGAAAAGCAGTGAAATCCTCCTGAAACATGGATATGATATAGAACTAATTCTAGTCCACTCCCAAACCAGAAAAAGGATTCACTGCTTCATCCTGTTATTGATGGCTTGCGGCGTGCCAAGACATGCAGTGCTCAGGCGCCTCTCTGCCCTCAGAGGCCATTCCCAGGTGCCCACTGTGGAGCCATAAAGAGCCAGTGGATGTGGTAGGCAAGTGAGCACCATGACAGATGTGTCTTGTTTGAGCCCTTGGTCTGTCAGGCATGGGTGCTGCGGCGCAAGCACAAGACTAAAGATAATGAAGGTTTGATTGCTTTGGCTGTGCCTTAGGACATCCCTGATGTGGAGATAGAGTATCTCAAGGATCCATCCTGTTACAAAACCATAAAATAAACAAACAAAATGAGGTATTTTAGGCTCTGTAGTCTTGGCATCACAGGAGTGGCCAGAGAAGAGACTGTGTCTTGTGCCTGCTATGGAAGAGAGAGCTTAAGTGAACAAAACAAACTTTTACAAGTTCTGCCCTAAGCCACAATTGCATAAACACTGTGAGCTATCAGAGGCATTGCAGAAATCCCCCACTCAGTTACAAATCAATGCATTTTGTTCATTTCACCAGACAGGTGATCTCAAGATCCATGGGATGTTGTGCATCTCACTGACAGCACAGTCCTTGATAAGCTTGATAACTCCTATCACAATAAAATCATCAGGATAAAAATAACTGTCAAGCTAGCAAGGCCAGGATGAATGAACATCCCTAAAGAAGGAGGTAGTGAGGGGAGCAGGCACAGCTCTGGGAAACAGCTAATAAACCTCTTTTTTTAAAAGCTTATTTATCTGTAAGAGCTGGAGGTGAATACAATCAAAACCTAATGCCATAATAAATTATCTCTCATTACTCAAGGGAAGAAAACAGGCCCTGTGCAACTATATTTTCTCAGAAGAAAACTGCAGATAAGTATGAGGTATTTTATGCCTTGTAGAATATTTAGACAAAAAATAAAATCCTCTGGTTATTTCTCACTGAAGACTCATAAATAAATTAATATGATTTTATTATTTTTTTCCCCCCTCTTTTTTACCCAAACCCTGCAGAATTTTTTCATGGCCTTAAAACTGCCTTACAAAATGCCCACAAAACACACAGGGACACTTTCACTGGCAAAACATAAGCAGTTCTTGTTATTTATTTTTAATGGAGCTTTAATTTTTTTCCCACTCTGCAAATATCACAGAATCACAGAGTCACCAAGGTTGGAAGAGACCTCAAAGATCATCAAGTCCAACCCGTCACCACAGACCCCATGACTAAACCATGGCACCAAGTGCCATGTCCAATACCTTCTTGAACACCTCCAGGGATGGGGTCTCCACCACCTCCCTGGGCAGCACATTCCAGTGGCAAACAACTCTCTCAGTGAAGAACTTTCTCCTCACCTTGAGCCTAAACTTCCCCTGGCACAGCTTGAGACTGTGTCCTCTTGTTCTGGTGCTGCTTGCTAGCGAGAAGAGACCAACCTCTTCCTGGCTACAACCACCCTTCAGGTAGTTGTAGAGAGCAATAAGGTCTCCCCTGAGCCTCCTCTTCTCCAGGCTAAACTACCCCAGCTCCCTCAGCCTCTCCTCACAGGGCTGTGCTGGAGGCCTCTCCCCAGTCTCGTTGCCTTCTCTGGACACGTTCAAGTGTCTCAATGTCCTTCTTAAACTGAAGGGCCCAGAACTGGACACAGTACTCAAGGTGTGACCTAACCAGTGCGGAGTACAGGGGCACAATGACTGCAGGAAACATCTTTATTCCCATACAGAACAGTCAGAAGACAGTCCAAAAGCAGAAAGATGAGGGGAAATGTTTTAATTTATTATTATATAGAACTACCCTTGAGGGAATTTCCAAGTTTTCTACTATTTTTTTCTTTTCCATTAAACTCCTTCAAGGAAATGAAAAGACCAAGGAATTCTGTTACATTTTGACGTGATAGAAATCATCTCTTCATGTTTAGGGCTAAAATACTTGGGTAATCAGTTCATGCTGAAGGAGGAAAAATAATACTCTCTGCTGAAGCTACCGAAACCATGCAGGTTGAACAGGTTTGCATACAAATGGGAGATGAAAGAGAGAAAATTAAACAACAACAACAACAAAGTTTCTGAAAGAACAACAGCATTTCCTGCTGTGTTTCAATTCAATGAGGGCACAAGAAACCTCAGTTTTGAAGGAAGCATTTTCATTATTGTTTAATTTAATTTAATTTAATTTAATTTGAAGGAATACCTTGAAAAACAAAACAAACTCAAACATTTCTCGGTCAGCAAATTACATCTTCTAGTCAGAAGTCTTGCATTTTGGCAAAAAAAGGTATTTCTCCCCCAGTTATACTCAGTTGTGTTGTTTGGTTTGGTTTGGGTTTGGGTTTTTTTTTTTCCCCTTTTATCCCCCCCTTTTATTCTCATGTAATACAGCCAAGACAGCTTGGATTGATTTCCTTGTTCATTTTTCAGCTTCATTGAAAATGTCACTGCAGGCAATGCAGAGTTTACTTAGTTAACATTTCCCTCCCAGTAACAGCTACCTTTAAAAGGCGTTTATCAGTAGAGTGCTTGCAAGAGGTGGATTAAGACAAGATAGATCTTACTACTGAGGTGGTCAGGTAGCTGTTATCTAAAAACATACACATTTTTCCAGATCCTTGACTTTTTTAGAGTATTTCCTCAGCCCTCATTCCTGACGCAATCAGGACAGTGGAGCAGAGTTGGGGCTATCCAGGGCCAACGGGGGATTCTCTGCTCAGGGCACAATGGGGTCTTCAGGACAAAAGTCAGCACTGAATGAATGAGATGCCCTGAAGCTGCCTTGTGGCACCCCTTGGAGCCCTATTTTCTGTTATTCTGTGCCTGGCTAATTAGCTCAGGTATTGCATGTATGTACGAGCACAGACAAGTGAGCAACACATTTTTGCCATGAGCGAGAGGACTGTTAAGGAAGTTGACCCGAGTTATGGTCCAGAGGCATGTGAGCAGGTTTCACATGCAGAATTCAGGAAGTAAATATTCTGCACCAGGCTTGAGCAATGCAGGAGAAAGTCACTAGAGGCTGAGATACCTCAGCCTTTTAATATCCAGTAGGGAAGTAAACCTGAAACCTCAGGTGGCTGAATAGTGCAAATTGCACAAACTAAAAGATCACTTGCTACATCTGGCCAAAAATGACAAGGCCATTTGTACAGCCTGCTGTGCTCTGTGGAAATCCAATATTGCCAGGGCTGTGGAAGCTTGTGAAATCTGCTGAATTATGGACAATGGCAGTTACCTGTACATTAGGAAGATGTTCAAGTGGAGGTTACAGAAATCCCATTACCTTAAAACCGGCACTGTCATGCATTGGAGGAAAGAAGCAAGATGAATTTTGTTTTTTTCATTATGTCAATCTCCAGGAATGTTAAGCTCCAAGTGAAAAAGAAATTGTTTAAAAGACAGACTTTTAGAAGAGACAACACAACAACTCAACAAATAAATGACTGATCCCCCTGGTAATAGCAGCAAGTTTTGCTAAGGTTTGACAATTCATCTTCTGTTTTCAAGAATCAGTCTCGAGGCAGAGTGTACACAAAGCCTTAGAGGTTCAGAGTTTGTGCAATCATACATAATGCTGCAAAGAGTGAAACATCAATGTCAGCACCGAGATTGTGATTGTGTGACATGTGATTGTGTGTTATAATGTGCAGAGGCATTCCAAGAGCTCTGTCCTGTTGTACCGCTTCCTGCAAGCAGGGACAGTAGGTTGCTTCTGCCTCCAAAAACGTTCATGATTCAAGCACACCTAGATAATCAGTGAAATAATGTGTAGCTCTTTTTGGTTCTCCTTACTAGGTGCTTTCTGAAGTGACAGACGAGTTAAGTGGGGGAATTCTGGACCTTTATTCTTTGAAGGGTGTGGTAATGAGACTGTGCTCTTGCACCAGAACAACACTGACCAATTAATGCCTCAGCACGGCACCATTGTCTTTATAAACGTGTTGGCTGATGGAGAGTAATGCTGTTGATTGCAGGAAGTTACACATGGAGTCACTAAAAGTGTCAGAAACCGAAGAGTTTGGATGGCCAAGTATCTAGCAAATACTGAGAAAATGTCAAAGCTCATTTGAGATGATGATAAACCTCCACTTTTTATGTTGGACTTACAATGGCTTGTCTATCAGGCTACTCTTGATCTACTCAGAAGCAAAAATCACAAAGTAAGCTGCAAATCCTTTCAGAGTGTGCAAACAGCAAATCCTTTCAGTCAGTGACATCAAGAAAATATTATTTGATACATAACATCTTTTGCCATTTGTGCTTTAAGCAAAATCAAAGCTGAAGCCAAACCAGGAAGTTATGGCTCTTTGTCACTTAGTTTCCTCAGTGTTTGAATACAAAGTCAGTTATGACTTAGCCACTTTAAATACTCTGAATGTCACTTTCTATTA
Source organism: Colaptes auratus (assembly GCA_015227895.2). Lineage (NCBI taxonomy): Eukaryota > Metazoa > Chordata > Aves > Piciformes > Picidae > Colaptes > Colaptes auratus. The sequence goes on along the minus strand of JAAWVA010000033.1, from coordinate 14,000,445 downwards.
ATAAGCAAGTGTCATTTGTTCTACTACTACAAATCTTAATGAAAGAAAATAATTTAGCTGAGTTGTGAAGTTACAAACCTTATGCACTTCCTGGCTATCATCATCATCATCAAATCCATATCATATCATTTCTGCTTCCTGAGGGACAGATTCTCAGGTGATGTAGAATGATGTAGCGATTGACTTGAATATGATTTCTCTGACTGATATCAGCAGAGGGTCCTGGTGTAGTATTAAATTTCATTTTGCATATTTTCCTTGAGTGGTTACTCACCTGACTCATGCTTCCAAGAGGAGGCAACCATAGCATGTTACATACTTAATTAACCAGTCAAAACTAATAGACTTAAAGAAGGTTGATTTAGACTGGATATAAAGAACAAATATTCTATGCTGTGGCTGCCCCATCACTGGAAGTGTTCAAAGTCAAGTTGGATGGGGCTTTGAGCATCTAATGAAATATGTCCCAGCCCATTAAAGGGGAGGCTGGACTTGATGATCTTTAAAGGTCCTTTCCAACCCAAACCAGTCTGTGATTATATAAAATTTAAGCAGTAAAATCTGCACTTTGGAATCAGACTGCTCACAAAGAGTGCAGCAATGAAGAACAGTCTGTTGACAAAGTCCCCTTAATAAATCAGATCTGGATACAAACTGGGAGTTACTGAGGGAGGTCCTATGGTCTCTATTAAGCAGGAAACATGACCAAAATGGTCCCTTGTGCCCTCCAAGTCTATTCAGCTGTAGCCTGTGAATTAATGATAATTGTGAATAATTTCTGTAAAAGCATTCATGCAAGAAGGCAAAAGCAGTAAGGAGTAACTTTTGCAAAGCTCAGCTGTACACAAGGGTACTGTACCCCGGGCATGCCTGCTCTCTCTGTATGGTGTCTGTTGAAATCAATGGGAGCGTGGAAAATTTCCACCTCTGTGCAGACTACGGGTCAAGGCAATTCTCTGTCACCATTTTGCCATTTCCAGGGGAGACTTACAGTTTCAGATATGATAATTGCAAATGATAGACCCTAGAAATGAATTAACCACCTGCAAAATCAGTCCACAAACTGCAACTAAGGTGAAGATACAGCACAGCATTAACAGCGTCAACGTTACAGTTAAGAACTCTGCCATATCCAGTTTGGAGATAATTTTCCAGCAGGAAACTGAACTACTGAGTTAATCTCCTTGGAAGAAGTCAGAATTCCTGGTGGACAATGTGGCTTTCTCAGTATGTTCAGGTCCTACCTCTGACTTTGGAAGCGACATGGGTTCGGTGGGGTGTGGAGGGTTGGTGAGGTCACTTTGTTTTCTTTCTTTTCAAAGATTTTGTTACTTGGCTTTGCTAGGGGAGGGGGGAGATGAGTGGGAAAGAAAAAAAAATTCATGTGTTTGCTTCACAACTTTTTGCATGTGTGAATTAATGTAGAAAATTTGCTACATTATGTCAGTTTTTATGTCTCTCTCACCCCTACTGGAATGCAGAGCAGAGGACTTGATGGTATCACTAATAATGAATTTGGTCTCAGATAGGTATCTAAATTTATTGTTCTGCTACTTTCCAGTCTTACTTGAATAGTAGCTGGTTGCCCAACTCACCCAACCCTCTCTAAGTGACTTAGAGAAAACAATCCTGCTGAGTTTGCTGCATTGCTTCAGGGAGGGCAAATTAATAATCTAGTCTGCAGTACCCAAAAGGGACAAACTCCCAAGCAAACAAGCCCATGCAGGGAAATTTAACCTTATATTAACTTATTCTTACCATATATAAACCTGATTTTAGCTCAAGCTAAAAAAAATGCAATTTTATACCACTCAGAAATAAAATGCCTGCCATCAAATTGGCATTTAATCTCACTAGCTAGTAGAGGGAAAGAAGACTAGAAATGGCTGAACATCAGAATAGTTATTATGTGGTATTAAGAGCAAAGTTACTTCTATATCGCATGTTATTACTTTCATTATGGAGATCATGGATTTTGGTGGACTGCAACACACAGTTCAAGCCAGTTGCCTTAAACTGTGAAATGAAAAGTGAACAAAACCAGCAAATTCCTTTGCTGTTTTGTGTCATGAAGGCCATATCCTGGTGCCAAAGAAGCTGGTGGAGTCCTTTGGTAGGATCCTGAATTGATATGGGATGCCCGGAGTCCCTCCAACCTCACGCTTGCATGGAATCAAAGCAGTTGGCATTGAAGAGGAAGATGTTTGCAGCAGTATGAGGAGGCCCAGCCTTCTTCCTCTGCTGTGGGAATGGAGATCACTGGGGAGATAGCAAAGAGTAGTTTGTGGGGGGAGATGTAGATTCAGTGCATACCTCAGCAACCTCTTTCAACAGGAAATGAAAGTTACCCAGATAAGATGTTGATTGCTTCACTGCCACTGCCCTGGGCTGCAGTTATAGCAGCACAGGCTACGTGCAGACTTGAAGAGGACTTTAAAAAGCCCCCAGCCTCACCACACATGAAAATCAATCCTTCTTGTACCATTCCTGCCACTACTTGAATCTAGAGTTCGCTGTTTAACCTAAAAATGTTGATAGCATCACAAACAATCCCAACAACTTCAGGAATTCAGCAATTTCATACCTTTAACTAGGGATCAGTTGTGGCAAGGCCATGAAGATATCCAACACCAAGTGGGTCCCACAGGAAAAGAAAAAACCACAAAGAAAGAAACCAAACCAAAACAAATAAACCCTCACAAACAAACAAACAAACAAACAAAGTGTAACTGTTCTGTTTTGGAAACAAGGGCTTGATTTTTACATTTTATATATACATGTTTAATGCAGTCCCTCACTGACTTCATAAGCAATGTGGAACCCTTTCAGTCACTTTTGGAATTATGGGCCTGAGAAAAAAAACAACAAAAGGAAAGCAAATCTGAATTTTACCAGCCCCATAACATGATACAGAAGGAAGAAACCCACAAATAAGTCTTTGAAAGGATGAAAAATATTCCCAGACACAGCTGGGGTGGTATAATGTAAGTTAAAAGTAACGAAGTAAAACAATGATTGAAAGACAGATGAATCCCACACAGGCATATTAGACTGTGCTGAGTGATAGACAATAAAAGATCAAGTTCATGTCCTTTATATTGCTGCAAGCAGAGAACTTAAGATGCTGAGTCTGACCAAAAGCATCAAAGAGTGCAGAAAGTCATGGGATAATATGAGTCATTTGAAGAGTGATCTTCAAATGCTTCTCCCTGACACCAAGTCTTGAGAAAGCAAATTAATCCAAATTAGGTGAGCTTGTGGATCTGCAACATGGAAGATGCCATGCAGGGCTGAACAAAATAAAGACAAACTGTTTTGTGGTAGAAGAAATCACAGTGCCATAGGATTGTTTCAGTTGGAAAAGACCTTTAAGATAAGTCCAACCATTCTCTAACTCTACCAAGTCTGGTGATAAACCATGCCCCTCAACACCACATCTCTTTGTCTTTTACACACTTCCAGGCATGAGGATTCAACCATCTCCCTGGGGAGGTGGTTTGAGAACCATTTTCCACCTTCAGCATGTATGTTGGACTCAGTAACAAGTGTTTTTCTCTGGAGAGCTACTTTTTCTGAGCTGGGTCACTAGGTATTGTAGGACCCAGTGGAGTCTCATTCCTCTCACCTAATATTAGATGTCTACCATTTATATTTGATCCAGGCACCTGTAACATTTAGAAAGAAACAACAACTTCAAAGGTCTAATTTACCAATTTGGAAGATATATCTTCTGCATAGATGAATCTTATGTTCAAAGCTACTATTTTGTCTGCAGCACTGGGAAGAGTCAAGTTGAGGGGGCCCTTGGTAGGTGTTCACCGAGTGAATTCTGTCCTAGTTAGTACAAAATGGTGGCATTGGCAGAGAATAGGAAATACAGTCACAAATGAATTACTTGACTTATCTCAACAGACCAATGCTGGAGATGGGACTTGACCTTGTATGTTTCAGCTCCTAGCCAAAGGTCCTCTCTTTCCACACAGATAAATTTTAGAATTATTTAGCTGGCTGATGTAGCATGGTAACTGTGTCTATGTCATACAGAAAGATGCTTTTCTTTTAAGAGCAGGACAGAGTGACTATTGACAAATCTCTCTGCACACAGAATGTCTCCATTTCCCAGCACTGTAAGATTTTGCAGCTACTTCTGTAAATCTACTTATTTTAATACAATACAATACAATACACTACACTACACTACAATACAATACACCAGGTTGGAAGAGACCTTCAAGATCATCCTGTCCAACCTACCAACCAATCCAACCCACCTAAACAACTAGATGATGGCATCAAGCACCCCATTGCACTCTTTGCATCACTGACCATATTATGAACACACCTTATGGGCTGAATTACACTGACTGCACTCAATCTATAAGATTAATTTCTGTTTGTCAAGAAGTATTCCTCTCCTTATTTGTCAAGAAGCACCTCTCCTATGATGACAGAATGAGGGAGTTGGGGCTGTTCAGTCTGGAGAAGGCTCTGATGAGACTTAATTGTGGCCTTCTAGTATCTTAAGGGGGCCTACAAGAAAGCTGGGGAAGGACTTTTTAGGGTGTTAGGGAGTGATAGGACTAGGGGCAATGGCACAAAACTAGAAATGGGTAGATTCAGATTGGATGTTAGGAAGAAGTTCTTCCCCATGAGGGTGGTGAGACACTGGAACAGGATGCCCAGGGGGGTGGTAGAAGCCTCATCCCTGAAGGTTTTTGCAGCCAGGCTGGATGTGGCTGTGAGCAACCTGCTGTAGTGTGAGGTGTCCCTGGCCCATGGCAGGGGGGTTGGAACTGGATAATCCTTGAGATCCCTTCCAACCCTAACAATTCTATGATTCTGTGATTCTATTCAGTGAGGCCTTTTATGAGTAGAGGATATCCCATGCCTGGATTTGGTGTACTAGTAAGCATAAACATCAACCTCAACTAGGAAAATGAAATTATACCTGTAGCTGCTGAAACTGATGATAGTGTTAATTAAAAAATATGAAAGATTAAATTAATGACTTGGATTTTGTCTCTATGTGTCAGCAATAATGTTAAAAAGTAATATCAAAATATTCTGTCACCTACCACATTGAGTCTGGTTTTTGTTAGTTTCTCAAGCTACCTAGAAAGCAAAACTTTCAGGTGTAGACAACTGTTTAGATTTTATTTGTAATCATAGATTCACAGAATCAACCAGCTGGAAAAGCCCTCAGAGATCAGCAAGGCCAACCTGTTACCTAATACCTAGCACCTCCTGACAACTAAATCATGGCTTCAAGTGCCACATCCAATCCTTTTTTGAACACTTCCAGGGATGGCGACTCCACCACCTCCCTGGGCAGCCTATTCCACTGGCCAATTACTCTTTCTGTGATGAAAATGAGTTAATGAGGAGTCTTTTTTTGCATAATATTAGTCAAAGTCATGTTTGTATTTTAAGAAAGAATATAAGCATTCAGATAATACTTGTCTGCCACCAGCTGAAATACTCAGCTTCCACTGAGACCATCAGAAGCCAGCTATGTCTGATCCTGATTTTATTTGCTCCTCAGTCAGAGGTGCATCATTCTACAGCTTTATTGCCTGTGTCAGGCCTATGAAGGAATGCTCTAAGTCTCAGACTTTTCTTCCTGACGTCTTTCAACACTGCAGATGCATATTAGTATCTAAAGCAATCTCTCCACCTGTGCAATAACAAGCTTTTTAAGCACTTTAATCTGTAAGAACATTAGCTTCAAAGCGAGTACTTCAGCACTTGGATTTCGAGATACACTTCAGAAGATTGCTACATTTGCTCAAAACACTCAGTCTGGGTGAACAGAAATGTCTGGGGCTGGGAGAAGTGGGCCTTATCCAGAACGTGCTGACATTTACTTTGACACACAGTCTACCTTTGAGACTGTGGATTGCTGGTTATCTGTCACTTAACTCTCTTTACTGCCTGGATTACAGAAGGGCTTGAGGATTTCTCTTCTGTTTTCCCTTAAAGGTATTTTTAACTGCTAGGCCCATGTGCAATGGCTCATGAGAACACCAGAAACAGGGAGGAAAAACATCTTACAACTGTAATAATAATTGCTAACCTTTGCTCTAGCCTGTTAATAATTTTGCATGAAATATTGATCTTTATATAAACACTCTAAGAAAGAAGGACTTTAAAGAAATATTTTGTGATAAATATTTACTGGGTTTGGTTTTGGTTTTCATTATGTCCTTGTTTAATAGAGGGAAACAGTCACTTAAAATCAGAACTGCTCTTCTGGGTGCAAACCACATCTTCTGTAGGCAGGAAAATAATCTTTGTTTGAATGCTGTAGTCAAATACAGCGCAATGTATTTGTCTGTGTGGCAGATTTCCTTAGCAGACTAAAAGGATTGCCATATAAAACTAGAAATTTCTTTACTAATCTGATGGCATTTAAGGCATCTTCATTTCATTAGAGCTTATTTGCTGGCAAATTAAGTTTATTTAATGTCTTCTAAGTAAGACGCCCTGCAAAGGATTCCAGACTACAACCAGCAATTCCTTTAGGTTTTGGATAGTGGGAAATGATTCCTCAGTTAATTTAATGTATCTGCAGGACACACTGATAAATATGATTCAACAAAATACATCCAGATTGCCTTGAGATTAGAATTATTTATTCTCATTTCAGGGCACAACTTTTGACACAGATCACCAACACATGAACAAGGGACAGTGTCTCTGCTGGGCAGTGTTTGTTGCTTAAATAATACAATAATACAATACAATACACCAGGTTGGAAGAGACCTTCAAGATCATCGTGTCCAACCTATCAACCAATCCAACCCACCTAAATACAATACAGTACAATACAATACAATACAATACAACCCACCTAAACAACTAAACAACTAAACCGTGGCACCAAGCACCCCATCAAGCCTCTTCTTGAACACCTCCAATGAAGGTGACTCCACCACCTCCACGGGCAGCCGATTCCAGTGGGCAATCACTCCCTCGGTATAGAACTTCTTCCTAACATCCAGTCTAAACCTCCCCTGGCGCAGCCTGAGACTGTGTCCTCTTGTTCTGGTACTGGCTGCCTGGGAGAAGAGACCAACCTCTGCCTGGCTACAACCTCCCTTCAGGTAGTTGTAGAGAGCAATAAGGTCAGCCCTGAGTCTCCTCCTCTCCAGGTTAAGCAACCCCAGCTCCCTCAGCCTCTCCTCATAGGGCTTCCAAACCCCTCACCAACTTTGTTGCCCTTCTCTGGACACGCTCCAACAAGTCAACATCTTTCCTAAACTGAGGGGCCCACAACTGGACACAGGACTCAAGGTGTGGCCTAACCAGTGCAGAGTACAGGGGCAGAATGACCTCCCTGCTCCTGCTGGCCACACTGTTTCTGATGCAGGCTAGGATGCCATTGGTCTTCTTGGCTGCCTGGGCACACTGCAGGCTCATGTTCAGCCTACAATCAACCAGCACCCCCAGGTCCCTCTCTGCTGCTCTCCAGCCACTCTGACCCCAGCCTGTAGCACTGCATGGGGTTCCTGTGGCCAATGTGCAGAACCCGGCACTTGGATGTGTTAAATCTCATGCCGTTGGATTCTGCCCATCTGTCCAGCCTGTCGAGGTCCCTCTTACATCCTCAGCTGTAGTCCTTATTTTATGAAGCTAATATAGTATGAAGTTTAAGCAGGTGAAGGAACCTCCTATTTGTTATTAAAGCAATTAAAAATTACTCTTATTTCTAAATGATATTTAGAAAACTGTGAGCTTTGTTCACATATGTTGAATGCCTGTGACAGCAGTGCTGCACTTGACATGACAGCTTATCCCAGTGACTCCCCCTGTTTTGCTCTGGTCACACAAGACATGTTGGGCACTTACCCCTGAGATGCCCTCTCTCTGTGTGACCCAGGGCACAGCCCAACCACCATCTCAGAGTCTTGCTCCCGGGCAGGGCAGCATTCCCTCTTTGAGGGACCTCTCCCTCTCACCCTGAATAAAAAAAATCTGGCACATCTGTAAAATTTTTTTGTCAACACAGATCTTTGTGCTGTTTCCAGGAACCCAAAATACAGAGGACTGGCACTGGCATATCTCATGTGTTGTGTCAGCCAGTTTTGACTATCAAGGGATTGCAAAACAGACACGAAAATTAAACCCGAAACTGCTTCAGTAGGCAACTCGGAGAGAAATTCCTCTGCTGTTCCCTTTTTCATTTCTTTGCTTTGAACAGTTGTTCCAGTTCCCATCCCCCAGCCTCCCCACCAGATATCTAAAATTGAGTCTTTTTTTTTTTTCTTAAAACAAAACAGCCTTTATGCTGGCAAAGCTCTGTGTCCAGAGTACTAACAAGACTGATCACTCTACTTTCTTCTCATATTTAACAGCATGAGTTTAGGCTTTTAACGTTTCTGACAACACATATGTTTCATAGTTTCATAGTTTCATAGTTTCATAGTTTCAGTTAGGGTTGGAAGGGACCACAAGGATCATCTAGTTCCAACCCCCCTGCCATGGGCAGGGACACTCTACCCTAGATCAGGCTGGACAGAGCCTCATCCAGCCTGGTCTTAAGCACCCCAAGGGACGGGGCCTCAACCACCTCCCTGGACAACCCATTCCAGGGCTTCACCACCCTCATGGTGAAGAACTTCCTCCTCATGTCCAGCCTGAATCTCCCCACCTCCAGCTTCATTCCATTCCCCTTAGTCCTATCACTACCTGAGATCCTGAGAAGTCCCTCCCCAGCCTTCCTGTAGGCCCCCTTCACATACTGGAAGGCCACAAAGAGGTCACCTCGGAGCCTTCTCTTCTCCAGACTGAACAGCCCCAACTCCTTCAGTCTGTCCTCACAGGAGAGGTGCTCCAGCCCTCTGATCATCCTCGTAGCCCTTCTCTGGACACCTTCCAGCACCTCCAGATCCCTCTTGTAATAGGGGCTCCAGAACTGGATGCAGTACTCCAGGTGGGGTCTCACCAGAGCTGAGTAGAGGGGGAGAATCACCTCCCTTGTCCTGCTGGCCACACTTCTCCTGATGCAGCCCAGGATCTGATTGGCTTTCTGGGCTGCAAGTGCACATTGAGAGCTCATGTTGAGCTTCTCATCCACCAGCACCCCCAAGTCTCTCTCCTCTGGGCTGCTTCCCAGCCAATGTCTTAAGCACCATTTGCCTGTCTCCTCTGATTTCTTCCACTTTATTATATTATTATTATTATTATTATTATTATTATTATTTAATGTTGTGGGTTCTTTTTTCTGATGAAAATAAAAGGAGGCTGATAGCTTCTCACCCCCCATTTCAGATTCCACCGGGGGACAGAGCCTGCCTCTAAACTAAATCCCCACCACCGCTGTCTAGTTCTTCTCATGGTAAAGACCTTTGCAATCATTTCCATGAGCGACAGTCCATTGTGAAAGAGCTCAGGGAATAAAACATGGCCCAGAAGCATTTTTTTGTTCTTTGTTTTCTGATACCTGAAATTAAAAAATGCACTCCCCACACCCCCTGAGTATACTCTAGATTTAGGGGGAGGGGGGGGGAGAATAATATTTAAAACAACAATTTATTACAAATAAAAGATTTTACATTCTTATGGATGGAAATGTAGTGCCTTCTCTTCATCTCAGTGTTTCATCTGATTCAAAGGTGAAACATCAAGTTGAAAGGGAAATAACTGTGGAGCAAATAGCTGGCATTGAAGCTTGCAGGTGAATGTAAGTGAACAATATTGAACCCTCTGGTGTGCAAGCTGGACTTCAACTACAATTTTAGCAGCAGTTAATCCATTAATTACCCTCATTTCTGATAGAATACCAGCCCTCAGCAGTTGGCCTACCTCTGTGCATGACGAGCATTATAACCTATCCAGAAGTCCTGTAAGTTAATTGAGATTAATTTCTGGTGAGCAGAGCTCATGTCTCCTGGGGTCTGACCAGAATGATGGTCCTCCTGATTTATACCCATGTAACAGTGGTATTTATAGAAGGAAGCACCTCACAAGAGAATCAAAATATTATTCCTTGCTTCCCCTGCCTGACAGCTGTTCTCCTCTGGAATATATGTATCATTTCCCTCCCTCTTAAAGCCTTAAAATCCCTTATTTTCTCTTGGTATGAATTCAGAGTGAATAAATGTAATGAGTCATCATATAGGATAGCTACTAGCAGATGATAGCTAAAAATGGGGTTGAATTCTCCATTTGAAAGAGATGTGATTTTTTTTTCTTAACGCATTTGCATTGAAGGCAAGAGTTGGCTCAAACAACAAAATCTCCTCTTACAAACAGCAGTTCTATTAGGCCAGAAAGCCATGGATCCGAGCAGAGGAGATTCCTGGAGCAGCCATCAGAGCATCTTCTGTGCAACCCCCAAATTTTGCAGACCTTTGTCTCTCCTCCCCTCCACCTTTGAAGTAAGAGAGTTCCCCCTTTTTATTTGCAGCAGGGTTTCAGAGAGTTTGTGAGAGGTTGCTTGGCCTGGTACATCTTTCCTCTTGCCTGTAAAGACAACTGTTCAGAAGTGCCACTGCACTTTGAACGTTTCAAGATGTGACCTCGGATAGCTTGAAGTCTGGTGCCTTGTAGCTTTTGGGTTTAGGAGAAGGAAGTGCTGTGGGAAAGCTATCACACTTCTGTTTGCAATGGGATGCATATTCTGTTTCTGCCTCTGCTAGCTGGTGGGAAATTGAAACTGAACAGGGAGACCTTTTCAGAGGTTTACTCTGAATTGGGACATTTACAGAAAAGGTAATAAGCAGAACAGAAGCTGGACCTGGAGGAAAACAGCAACATCTGTTTAACATCTCTTTTCAGAGATTTGAAATGCCGGGAGTGAGTGTGAAGCTAACAGCTGGGAGAACAGAGCACAGATGAAAGAGGGCATGCCGTTAAAACATGCAGCGCTAATAACTGGATAATGCCTCTGCACAGACTGTGTTTGTGTCTGTGTACACCCACAGCTCCTCTGCCCTGTATTTTTTAATTTCCCAACAGAGTGTGGATACTTTGCAAACTTGCCTATTTTTAATGGCATGGCATTCCTTAGGGGAAAAAAACTAACACACCAAAACGTGGAACATGGAACCAATTATGTTTGTAGAGACATCGAATGATCTGTAGATGAATCTGTATTATTATCTGATCTAACCTTGTGACAGCAGAAGTGCAGAAGAGAACTGAATCTTCTGTATTTAAAGTAACTTAAGAATCACCTTTTGGCACCACTACAGAGAACTAACCTTTGGTGTGCAACCACATGCTGGGCTATTTTTTTTTCTTCACTTGCATTTAAATCTGGCCCAGGAGCCTGGAAGGAGTTGCAATCTTCGTTCTCTTGAAATCAAACCTTTTCCTCAGGGCTGTTCACCCCTCCCAAGGTCTTCTGAACCATCAGCATGGGGAAGTTTTCGTTTTTCTCAACACTTTCCTAAGACATTCTGTAGTCCTGCCTACGAAAGAAGCACATGGAAATCACATGCAGACAGAGAAGTTCCACTAAATGCCAAGGCCTAACTTCTGGTGCCTACATCAGATTGAGCATCATTGTTTGTTGTCATTCCTGTAGAAGAGAAGAGTTTCCTCTTGCTGGCAGGTTGCTGTATTCTTGCTCTTTTTGGACCTCAAAATGTGTGCTCAATCCAAGCAATGAGGCTTTGCAAGGGATGGAAATAGAGGCAAAGGCACAGCATCCATGATGTGATTACTGGGATCTTCCTCCCTGTTCCACATATCTGAAGGAGATGGGAAGAGCACTCCCTCCTTTCCAGGACTGCATGTGAACAGCATAGGAATCATTGTGGCACAAGACAAAAATCTGCATACTCTGTACAAAATCTCTGAGGAGGTTTCCTCTCTATCAAAGGGCAGGAAGGTGAGGTTTTGGCCCCTAACAATGAAAAACTTGATATCATCGAGAAGTTACAATTTCAAACATATTGGATGAAGAATCTCTTCTCAGGAACTCCCTAATTCCATGTGACCAGAAGCAAGGCCAGTCCTCAGATCAATTGGAACAAATTGATTCTGCTGTAAATCAGGAACAGTGTGGCCAGCAGGAGCAGGGAGGTCATCCTGCACCTGTACACCACACTGGTTAGGCCACACCTTGAGTACTGTGTCCAGTTCTAGGCCCCTCAGTTTAGGAAAGATGTTGACTTGCTGGAACGTGTCCAGAGAAGGGCAACAAAGCTGGTGAAGGGTTTGGAGCACAAGCTCTATGAGGAGAGGTTGAAGGAGCTGGGGTTGCTTAGCCTGGAGAAGAGAAGGCTCAGGGGAGACCTTGCTGCTCTCTACAACTGCCTGAAGGGAGGTTGTAGCCAGGTGGGAGTTGGTCTCTTCTCCCAGGCAACCAACACCAGAACAAGAGGACACAGTCTCAAGCTGCACCAGGGGAGGTTTAGACTGGATGTTAGGAAGAAATTCTTCATAGAGAGAGTGATTGGCCATTGGAATGGGCTGCCTGGGAAGTGGTGGAGTCACCATCACTGGGGATGTTTAGGAGGAGACTTGATGGGGTGCTTGGTGCCATGGTTTAGTTGATTAGATAGTGTTGGATGATGGGTTGGACGTGATGATCTTGAAGGTCTCTTCCATCCTGATCTGTTCTATTCTGTTCTATTCTATTCTATTCTATTCTGTTCTATTCTATTCTATTCTATTCTATTCTATTAGTTTTGCTTTGTAGTCTTTCATGAATGGCACAAGTCTCATGAGAATGAAATGTATCAACCTTTCCTAAGCTTAAAAGGAACTCCTTTGAGGCTCAGAGTTTTCACTTTTATTCTCAAGCATAATATTCCCCTATCTTAAATATTTCTTTCACTTCCATGTTGCCTTACAGTCTTGGATTTGCCACTGTAACCTCAAATGCAGTTACTGTAATTTTGCAAGGAAAAACAAACCAGGGATGTACTCATCTGGTGGTGGTATGACTTGCCACAGCTCCAGTGGAAATCAGCAGTTTAAAATCCAGTATACAGGAGACTTTTTCTGGGGAGAGATAGAAAACAGTGGAAGTCTCTCACGCTCATCTCTACCTTCTGCATTCGGAAAGGTATGAATCTGGGACGTTCCACATATATCTAAATTTTAAAGAGCTGCTCTATACTGAATTAAATATTTGATAGCTCTACTCTGTCTTGATTATCTCTCATATCCTCAGTTTTCACGTGGAAATGGGATATGTTTATCCAAGCAAATGGGTAATGTTCTTTATCACCCTGATGATGAAGCTGGCTAGATAGCTATTCCCATGAGCGAGGATGAGACATACTTTTCCTACAATGGTAAAATAATGTTTCTCTTGGAGTACAGTGAGGCACCCACTGAGCTACATCACAAAATGCCCCAGCTGCTTTGACAAAAGAAAGAGAAAAAAAAAAAACAAGGAGAAAAAGAAAAGCCAAATCTCCAAGTACAGGGTGAATAAAGAAGCGGTATAAGTAAGTAAGAAATAAGAAGCAATTGCTGGGCCCTCAATCCTAATGTGTTCTGTCTCCACAAAGTCTCATTTGTGGCCACAGAAATTGTTTTTCTATTTCAGTTTGTTTTGAAAATACAAGCCACAGACAGAGAGCAGTTCCCCTGCCCTCAGATTAATGTATAGAACAGTGCAGTCATAAAAGAAACTATGCTAGCAATGCATATGTAAATTCATTTCTGCCTTTGAACTCGGTTTATACATCACTTTGAAACTCAGCTGCTAATATTTAACACCAGTATAGGCCTTGCTTACAGCATTTTAGTGCCAAGGGGAAAAAAAATCCAAAGAAACACAAAAAAAGAGGGATTCTCTTTTCATAGTATCAGTCAGGGTTGGAAGGGACCACAAGGATCATCTAGTTCCAACCCCACTGCCATGGGCAGGGACACCCCACACTAGATCAGGCTGGCCAGAGCCATCACAGGTCCTAGCAAAGGTCTTTAATAAGACAAGGGGAAAGAAAACTGCTCTGGTTGGACCCTCCTTACACATAACTTTTGGTCTCTCCTTACACATAACTTTTGGTCTCTCCTTACACATAACTTTTGGACTCTCCTTACACATACCTTTTCTCATTAGCTGTGAAATGCCCACCTCTGCAGCCAGAAACAAAACTGATAGGTTTTAGTGATCTAAGGTAATATTATTCTAAGGTCAGTATCAGCAGTTCTGTGATTCAACATGCACTTTCCTTGTCAAGAAGAGGCAACAAGCAAACATTTCTGCACCTGAGATCAATAAAAATGTCCTAGTTTTCAAAGAAATGTTCTGGTGGACTTGTCAAAGGAGGCAGTGCAGCCCTGCTTTGCTCAAACATTGTTGCTTTTTTGGAGAACAGCAACTTTTTCCACCGCCCAGATCAATGTAGTGTAGAGGCTTAATCAATTCAGGCTCAAATACTTTGAAGTTCTCACACAAAAGCCAGCTGGTGGAAGTGTGCTGTAAAAAAGAACTAGCTGAATTATTCATTGTGAATAATCTGTGTTACAAATGTCCCCTCCCACTGCCCCGCCTCCTTTCAGGAGCTGTCTGCAATGCAGTCCTCATCTCTGGGAGTCTTTGCCAAGTGGATGATATTGAGGCACTTTTGCGTGGTTCCAAGAGTTGCTGGATCCTCTGAAAACTGTTTCAGTTGCTGTATTCTGTGACTTACTGTGTGTGAATACAACACTGCCTTGTAAATCACTTTGTGGTATTATTTCAGTACAGTGATTTCAGTACACTGATTGAAAACTTTTGAACCTAGAGATTCCCGAGCAGCAGAGGTATGCTAGCTGTCTGTCTTTGGAAAAAGAGCTGGTAGATGATTACATTTCCTGGCCTGCACTTATCTCTTGCAGCTTCAGACCACAAGCTAAGGTGGCTGGGGGAGGTACATAGGCACCCTGTACAGGCTCTTTCTCTAACTGAGGGTGAATGATTTGCATTTACAGAGCTCAAGGCAAGCCTTCTGTGGAATTATTGCCTGTTCCTTCCATTCATTAGGTTGGGAGTGTAAAGGGAGCATGAGCACCAGGCTGAAGAATTAAATTCACATCTAGATGAAATTGGCTTCTTTGAAGTCATCTAGGTAACTATTCCACTCACCTGACATCAGATGACTCCTTTCTAAAGTTACCTTTATGGTCAATAAGGAAACATAAGTCCTTCTAGGGAGCCAACCACTTCATCCTGGGTAGACATAAGAAGCATCTAAATGACTTATACCCTGAAGGGCTTACTTCTCCTAGTGTCTTGTGATGGAAACTTAAACAATAAGCTCCTATCTGTGTATCCATGCTGAGGACCACTACATTGTTAAATTAATCCCACCTACAAATCTCGCCACTCACATTAGCACTAATGAATATTGGCAGCACTGGCCCCAGGAGTGGTGCTGGAAAAGCACTTCTGTTGATAACCCAGAGGGATAGCCTTTTGGTGTCAGTAGTACTTATGAAGTGTGATGAAATATTCAATGACTCCTCATTATTTTTCAGAATTATCACCCCTAAAAAACCATAAACTAAGAGTATAATATTACTACTTCTGCAGGTGGATTACTATACATACCTCTTACTAACTCCTCAAAAAGTCATCTTTATTTATGTAAGAAAACCCAGGCTAAGTGGATATTTAATAGCTCTATAGATGCATCAGAAGGGTGATGAAATATCTGGGTGATAAGATTTTTGTGCACTGAGTCAAAAAATAATTAGATATAAGCTTCCTGTTAATAAATTTACCTGTGAAATGAAGGTTGCTCTAGCCATCAAAGAACTAAACAACCTTTTGAAACACCCTTCCAAGAGATTATCAGTGATAAAAAGATGGAGTTTGATAGGTTTATGAAAAAGACTACACTATATTGAGTCTGTTTCAGTGGAAGGCTGGACTTGTGACGGCCCTTCTAATTCTGTGCTGCTGCTAGAACCATTAACTCTTGGAATCACCCCTTCTCGGAAGTCTGAGCAGACTAGAGTGGTGTTTTAACTATTGAGGTCTGATGTTAATTCTATTCAGAATGGACACCTTCAGTGGTGAGCTAGCTAGATAAATCTGCCTGCCTGTCAAGCAAAGGAGCCACTTTCCTGTGAACACTTATCTGAGTCACCTCTGTGCAGTGATGTATGCAATTCACTAGAAGTGCTCAGTCCAGTTTTTCAGGAACCCACATCTTCCCCTGGCTTGTCAGCATCTACCATGTGCAGCTGGAGAGACATGAAAATGCTCACTCTTCTAAAATGCATTTCAGAAAGGCATATACATATGGTATAGCAAATACTCATACAAGTACAAAGATGATTGGTTTTGTGTAGAATAAATGCAAAAAATACTAATACTTGAATGCTATTAGTTAAAAAATAATATAAATATATAGTTTCCAGGAAAAGTATAATTCATTCTTTGGACATAAGATTAGAAGGGGAGGGGAAGGGAAGGGAAGGGAAGGGAAGGGAAGGGAAGGGAAGGGAAGGGAAGGAAGGGAAGGGAAGGGAAGGGAAGGGGGAAGGGAATTAGACCAGGTTGGAAGAGACCTTGGAGATCATTGAGTCCAACCTATCATCCAACACTATCTAATCAACTAAACCATGGCACCAAGCACCCCATCCAACCTCTTCCTAAATGCCTCCACTGATGGTGACGCCACCACCGCCCTAGGCAGCCCATTCCAATGGCCAATCTCTCTTTCTATGAAGAACTTCTTCTTAACATCCAGCCTAAAAGAATGATTTTAGGTGATGTGTGGTACTAAATTTGTCTTTTCATACTCAACATACATGCTAGTGGAGGAGTCATGTAAGGAAAAGAAAGGAAGAGAAAAAATCATGTTATTTTTATGTTCCCTATTTAATCCTGCAGTTGGCTGGTACGTGACCTTACATCTTCTTTTACCAAATGCAACAGCTCCACGGATAGAAGTCAGTAGCCTGAGATGGTGAAAACCTGGAAATGCTCTCTAACAAATGCTCTTGTAGGAAGCTGAGGTGGTGAGCACAATTTGACCAGCTTATGATGTGTCGATCCACTGGCATCAGGCTCAGTTAATGGAGTTAATTACTACTTTTCTGAGATTTGTGTTGGTATTTCAATATGAGGTAATCATGATAAGGCACACGTCCCTTGATAGAGATGGTGTCTTATCCAAAGTGGAGAATATGTTCTAGCCTTGGTTATGCCCTTTGTTTAAACTTGTCCCTTGACTTTCTTGAAATAAACACAGCATATGAAAATATACCAGGGGGTATCTTGCTAAATACTCTGGCTGACTCAGACCTGCCAAAATTTAACCTCAAACTGGGGGTTCCTAGCTATTGAGACAATAGTGGTGTCAGGGCTGAGAGGGTGTAAAAAGCACAAAATGTTCCTGCCCACAAATATGCTGGAGAAGACACAAAATAACTAAGTTTCCTAATATCCTGGTGTCCATTTTACTGACTTTTGCTAATGTTTACATAAGATTTGTTTTCTTTTTACTGTCATCAAGCATGAATTAGTGTGTGCTATGGGTAAAATGCACCAGAATCAAACCAGTTTGATTTTATATACACTAGATGCTAGTAAAGAGGAAATTATATTCAGCTTGTAGTTTGATCAGTTATTCATCAAAGGCTTGAACTATGTTTTTCTTTTGGGAGTATCCTAAAAAGCATTTCCTAGCACATTTATACTTGGACAACTTTTACATCTAAAGAAGAGAAAAATTCCAGTTTAGACCAGGCTGTTTGGGGAAATGCAACTTTCAGCATCACTATTTGCAGATGGATTGAATCTGGGGGAGTTGAGGGTCAGCACTGTCCCTAGGGAGGGTTTCCTTCTCACAGAGAATGATGCAGTGGAAATGTGTCCCCAGCTTGCTTAGGGCTGGGTGCTTTCTCTCTGACCTTTTGAGATCTGCTTTAATTGCATGAAGAAAGTATTTTTAACAAGGTAAGTCTTATCCCTGCCCAGAATTTTGTTGCTGCAACAGTCTGAGGCACCCTTGTTACTGTCTGCTGGCTTGAGCTGTTCCAGGCAGCATGTCTCCACCAGTGATATCAGAAGACTTATTTACGTATTACCCTGCACTGAAGTCTCAGCTGATATGTACAAGGAAATTATTTTCATACATCTGCTTTATAAAGTAGAACCCTTTCATTTTCTAAGTGCATATTTTCTGTAGCTGATGTGACAGCTTTAACCACAGTAATTTTCATTTTTGCTTTAGAGACATGTGGAAATAAGTACATAAATACTGTTCCAGCGCATAAAGCGTCACAGAGAAAAGGTGATTCAACAGTCCTGGGAAACAGAAAGAGGTAGAGGTGATGTTATGAGGAAAAACTTCCAGGGAGCAAGGCAACTTTCAGGAATAAAATTAAAGCATCTCTTTTCTTTATCAAAGAATGTGGCTTCTATCTTTTCTTAATTTCAAACAGCAAAACACAGTAAAGCAACCAACGGTATCATACTCCTACAAACTCTTTCCTGTCTCATCACAATAGAAAATAAGAAGGAGATCAGGACACATCCAGTACTTGATGTGTACTATGGGTTGTGTGGAGTATCTCTCTTGCAGCTTTGCTTTGTGCAAGGCTGTCTTTAGGACTGAGATGTGCTTGGAATAGGAGGGTCATCCATTTAGAAAACGACAGAGAGCTTAGTTCACAGAACTTTTGAGAGATTCCCTGTTGGCCATACGTATTCTACACGTTCTGCACAGACAGGTGCCCAAAGCCAAGTGTTCTAAACTAATTTTGAACAAGCTTACAAGATTGCTGTAACAGGCATAAGATTACATTTGGAAACTTTCCTACATTTGCTTCTGAGGCATTTAAAGTTGAAAGTGGTTTTTAAGCTGTACCTTGCCTTAGTGAAAATTAATAACTTTTACATATGCATGTATTTATTAAGATATTTTTCAGGTGGTCACAGAGGATCAGACTGAAGGAAAGTGTTACACATAATGGGATGTGTGGCAAAGTTCTATGAATTGGCAACAGCTGATGAGAATATGATAATGCTGAAAGCAGCATGTGATCTGAACACAAGGTCTCCATATAAACAGCCTGACACTGCATTCTGCTTTCAAACATCTCCAGCTGCTAAAGGGCCAACTGCAAAGAATTTCTGTTTTCCTAGAGAGAGTAGAGTAGAGTAGAGTAGAGTAGAGTAGAGTAGAGTGGAATAGAATAGAATAGAATAGAATAGAATAGAATAGAATAGAATAGAATAGAATAGAATAGACCAGGTAGAAAGAGACCTTCAAGATCATTGCGTCCAACCCATCATCCAACACCATCTTATCAACTAAACCATGCAACCAAGCACCCCATCTAGTCTCCTCCTAAACACCTCCAGTGATGGTGACTCCAACACCTCCCTGGGCAGCCCATTCCAATGGGCAATCACTCTATGAAGAATTTCTTCCTAACATCCAGTCTAAACCTCCCCTGGCAGAACTTGAGACTCTGTCCTCTTGTCTGGTGCTGGTTGCCTGGGAGAAGAGACCAGCCCCCACCTGTCTACAACCTTACACTGTGTTTGCTGATGCCTTGGTTATTTTATTCCTCCACTAGATCTCTGTAGTGATTGCCTTCTTTGCTCTATTTTTAATTTCTTTAAAAAAATAAATGAATTGTTTGATTCAACTTGTCTGCTCCACTCAGTCCCTTGCACAAGCTTAGCAGCTCATTTTTCTGTTGCCTTGTCTACTGAATATTTTATAGTTCTCTGTTCCCCTCTCTTTCATGCTTTCAGCATATAAAAAATAATTAAATCTATCAATCCTGCGTGGAGAAAAGAAATCACAACTCTTTACTGATCTGCTCAAATGTAATCTTCTGATGGTCCTATTCATAACAGGATGTGCTTGATTGAATTTAGGATGGGGAAAAAAGGAGGAAGTAGCAAATAAATGGAAGATATGTGAGACACACAGATAAAAGCCAACACTATCCCCAGCCTTAATTGCATTCTTTTTCTTTACTTGAATTTAATGAACTTAAAAACTGCTACAGCAATTGCTAGATCTTAAAAATAGCTCTCTCTCTATATATATTGTGCCTGCATTATCCAGTGGTTTCATTGCATTGATTTATATTGCAAACATGCTTTGTAAAAAGATGTGAGAAAAGAATATACTATTAGACTTTAATTTGAACAGAACACTTGAGAAATCATTAGGAAATGAGGCAAAGATAACAGAATGGAGAAGAGAATTACTTGGCACTGGGCTGGGCCAGTTAAAGATGCAATTTCATTGATTGGACTACAGGGCACTATGAACCAAAAATCAAATTCAGCTAAAACTCTCCCTGTGTAGCCATATGTACCATTTCATCTCCTAGTGATATTGAGCTGCATTACACTATCTGCTTTAGATCTTCCCTTTAATTTTAGTGAGAATATGAAGCATATTGTGTCACCTAGTATGGTTAATGAGAGACAGAGCTCTGAAAGTAGTAGTTTCCTTGAGAAAGTAGTAACTGGAGAAGTGGTAAGAGCCTGAAACAAACTTTACTGTACTTTTAAATAATTTTCCTGGGCCCAGAAATCTTCTTAATACAACAGGAAATATCCCATTGATCAGTGGAATATGTTCAACTCTCCTGAGACTGAGGAGAGTTTAACATAGGTTAAACCTACAGGTTTTGTTGTGAACCTCTCTGAGGTTCACAACTGCAGGTCCTACTCTAAATGCAGACATCTTCAGGGGGCTGCAGACAGAATCTTTTAAGACCTTAAGTATCTCTCAAGGTAGTATTGCTCTCTTGTTCACAGCAGCCTCATGAAGGGGTTTCTTTCCAGCATGTCTTCAGATTCTTTTGATGAGTTATATGCAAGTTCTTTGCAATGAGAGTAGTGAAATACTGGAACAGGTTGCCCAGAGATGTGGTTGGGGCCCTGTCCTTGGAGACATTCAAGCAGACTCAATGTGGCCTTGGACAGCTTGGTCTAGTTTCATAGTTTCATAGTTTCAGTTAGGGTTGGAAGGGACCACAAGGATCATCTAGTTCCAACCCCCCTGCCATGGGCAGGGACACTCTACCCTAGATCAGGCTGGACAGAGCCTCGTCCAGCCTGGTCTTAAACACCGCACCGTCTAGTTGGAGGTGTCCCTGCTCACTGCAGGAAGGTTGAACAAGATGACCTTTGAGGGTCTCTTCCAACCCAATGCAATCTGTGAATCTGTGAATTAAAGACTGCCCTGAAAGACAGGTCTGAATCACTGAAAAAAGACTGCAAGACTGTAAAATTTAACACTACATTTGCTTTGCTTCCATAAAAAATGGGCCATAAGTCACAGACTGGGCTTTATAAAGTAGGTGCTCTTGGTGTTAGCAGGATATTACATAAATAAGATGGCACATCCTTCCCTAGCACCATGGTTTCAGTCTTCAGCAGAGGAAAAAAAATCCAACATAAAAAAAAAAAAAAAAGAAATAACTGCAGCAGGTATTGATAATTGAGCTAAAAAAAGGGCTCCCCTGGCAGTCTGCATGGTGGTGTTAGGAGAGGGATGGTGGGAGCATCTTCCTTTGTTTCCCTTCCCAAACTTCAATTGTCTGTGTAGAGGCAGGACTACACACTTCACACATGGTCCCCCATGGCAGTGGAGATGAGAGTGGGAACAGGCCCTGTGCTATCACACAGTCAGGAAAGAGCATATCACTGTCAAACCCAGCTCCTAAGCACTCCAGTAGGCCACTCATATCCCATGACCAAATTATCTTCCAGAGCTAAGGCTTCCCAGCTTACACCCTGAGATACATTCCCACTAATGGATCCCTGCTGAACCTGCAGTGGAAAGAGGCAGGGCTGCCTGTACCAGGATGCAGGATGCAGCTGGGAGGAGAAGTTTGGGTTCCTGGTTCACCACTGATCAGGAGAAACTGAGTCTCCTTCCCATAGCAGCATCTTCTGGCACTTTGCTAGGCCCTTTCTTTATGAGCAGAACAAACCTAAGGAGAGCTCATATAGGTTGAGGCCTTCTGCCTCGGGCACTGCCTGAAGCTGGAGGGAAGGTCATAGAATCAATAAGGTTGGAAAAGACCTCAGAGATCACCAAGTCCAACCTGTCACCCATGACCTCATGACTACTAAACCATGGTTTCAAATGCCACCTCCAATCCCTTTTTGAACACCTCCAGGGACGGTGACTCTACCACCTCCCTGGGCAGCACATTCCAACAGCTAACAACTCTCTCAGTGAAGAACTTTCTCTTCACCTCCAGCCTAAACTTCCCCTGATGTAGTTTGAGACTGTGTCCTCTTGTTCTGGTGCTGATGGTTTGGTTTCCCCTTTATTCTGGGGTTCAAACCAGCATTGTACTTTTAAAATGAGATTAAATAAAGAGGTAATTCAAATAAGTTAGTCAGTTACTTGTGACACTTGAAGTCAGTCTTCAGGGAGCTATTTCATTCGCTGGCTTTTTCCACCTTGGATTAACCTTAAAGCAGTAAAGTTGGGGAGAGCTTGTTTGTCCTGAGTGCAGTGATATCCACGACACTCTACTCAAACAGATAATTAATGCAGTAATAGTCACAGAATCATCAAGGTTGGAAGAGACCTCAAAGATCATCAAGCCCAACCTCTTCACCACAGACCTCATGACTAAACCATGGCTCCAAGTGCCACAACCAATCCCCTCTTGAACACCTCCAGGGATGTCCTAATACTGCTTGCTGATTTGTGGCTTTTCCTGTGCAGTTATGCATGTTTTGTGAGCTGACTGACTAAAGCAAATAAAACAAACCAAAATTCTACTGAAAAAACTCAAGAACTCTTAGTTAACCATTGTGTTGCCTCGTAACAATCACAAATTGACAATCAACTGCATAACAGAATCCCAGAGACTATGGGGGAAAAAAACGAGAGAAAGATGGTACAAGAATTTAATTATGTTTGTTTAACAAAGTCATTGAAAGAAAATGCTAATAGTCTCAAGATAAAAACCTTTTGAATCTTTCACATAAACCAAAGATATTTGTAGTCCCCTTTAACTCAGTTAAAGGCTAATCTCTTTCAAATCCTCACTGTTGTCCATCCTTTACCGAGGGAGTAAAGTGTGCTTATTGACAA
Source organism: Colaptes auratus (assembly GCA_015227895.2). NCBI lineage: Eukaryota > Metazoa > Chordata > Aves > Piciformes > Picidae > Colaptes > Colaptes auratus. The sequence continues at coordinate 13,977,453 of JAAWVA010000033.1, read as the reverse complement.
AGGTGATGGAGTGCTTTGCAACCAGCTGCTCAGCTCTGGGTCGAACAGAAGAGGAACTGATTGGAAAGACTCTGAGGAATACACAGAGAAACTCCTGCTAGCATGAACACCTGACAGTATTCAAAATGCTTCTCCAAAAGACAGATGGCTAAGGGAGAAACTCCACCACAGTCATGTAACAACAAAGCGGAGGCCTAATAAGAAAAAGTCTGAAGTCATCCCTATGGGTGGAGAAAATGAACTGCATTCAAATGGAAATGTTGGGAGCAAACAGTTTTCTAATAAACAACGTGGCTGGAGCTAGCCCAGCCTGAGTAAGCTGAGCTCTCCTGAGGAGAGAGGAGAATGAGTCCCCTTTGCAAGGTGGGGCAAAACTGAAAAGTTCAAGCAGAGGTTATGGCAACCCCTGGACACAACATCCCAGGTTGCAGCCCGCGTTTGAGAAGTGCACAGCTCAGCATGGGAAAAAGAGATGCAAGAGCTGCCCTACTTTGATCTTCAGCTGACCAAGTGACCCCATCCTGTCCTCCAGTATATGATCTCTCCGGGATTGGATCCTGCAGGCTTTCATACTGGCCTCTGTGTGAACTGAAAGCAGACAGCAGGGTTATCTAAGAGCTACACAGACACTTCCCAATTCCCTCGCTGGGCTTGCCTCCTCCTCTCCCTATTGGCCTCAAGGAGATGACAGTGGCAGCAAGGAAAATAAGGACATGTTAGACATCTGATGACAGTATCAGCTATCAGCACTGCATCATGGGTGGAGGGGGCAACGAAAGCTGTGTGATGCTTCCACCCTCCCACCCCAGCAAGCCCTGACACAATCAAGTTCAAATGGAGGCTGCTGCATGTTTGTTTTCTTCAGCAGCATAACTGGGAGGTAGTGCAAATGGCAAGTTTTACTCCCAAATAAGGATTTGATTCCAGCTTTACAGGCCCCAAACTGATGGGACTGAAGCAGAGGATAAAATTTCCTCTAGCTCACTGATCCACTGAGAGTTTTACCTGCCAAGGAATGAGAAATCCCAGTTATTCTTTCATGGGGATCTGCACCATTATGCTGTTTTGATATGAAACAGGTTGTAAGTATGTAAGGCTGCCAAACTTTACTACAGAAGTACTCTTCATTTCTCTCAGTGGAGCTTACTTTCCTACATGAGAGCCTTACAATTGCTACAGTATGAGCAGAAACAATCAAATCCTGCCATGGTTACACACCACAGAATGACACTGCAGTGGTGGAAAACATTGCAATAAAAGCAATTATTAATTCCCACCATTACATTGGCTGTAGTAATATACATGTTACATTGCATTTGCACAACTGTGGCTTAAAAAAATCAATATCAAAATCTTTACATCAGAGGATTCTATTTGTCCCTGTAACTTCTGGAGCTCAGAGGCTGCTAATTGACAGTGCTGTGCATCTCCTTTGATAACAGCGAGCCTCATTCATGGCACTATCTTGAATTTAAATTGCTTATATGTGTTCACATTTTCAATTTGTGTTATTGCATCCACTCCTGCTCTATTCTTTGCCCATTAGGGACCTCTGAACACCAGCTTGAGGAAGTTCTGTTAAATGAATCGCATGCCCTTTGCAAGAGCTCTTTGAATGACACGTAATTATCGACAATTAACAAGATGCTAATTATACCTTCAAATTATAATCCTACTGAGCAAAATAAAAATCCTTTATGGAAGTGAAAAAAAAAATTGTTAAAGGCATAGCATTATATTAAACCAAATGACAAGAAGTTTGGCAACTTCCAACATTATAAATCAAACAAACTGCTGAACACATCACACAGCTTGCCAGAATGGCTCTCTGCCAAGTAGCTTTTCGTTGCATATTCAATCGGCTGGGGGGGGGGTGAGTGGGAAGAAAAGTGAAGGAGGAAGAGGATTTAACTGATGTGTCACTGCTCAATCAATAAAAAGATGTCAGAAAAGCTGTAACTGTTTAAACTCTGCAGTGCACGTTGTCTGGCAGTTATGTCAGACTGACAGAGAGGAAAGGTTTGAAGCTACAGCTTCATTGCTATAAACTGGACCTGGTCTTCCTTAGCATTTTGCACAAGCAGTTTTGAATCTTTGCACTCAAAGATGGAAATCTTTGTAGAAGTCTAGAATTAAAGCTCTACGTTTGTGTGCTCTCAGTTTTGATTATTTATATCTACTTCTGGTATGATTTAACCTAAAGTACCTTGTTCTTCAGTTCACCCTGATTCTATAATTCCCAAGGACTTGCCTGGTTCTCATAGCAGACTCAAATTCTCATAATACCAAGGTTTTGTTGGCATGATTAAAAACAACAACAAAAAAGATGTCCATACTATTGAAAACTAAAAAGAAATTAATTTACTGTGTCCAGTTCTGGGCCCCTCAGTTTAAGAAGGACTTTGAGACACTTGAACGTGTCCAGAGAAGGGCAACGAGGCTGGGGGAGGCCTTGAGCACAAGCCCTATGAGGAGAGGTTGAAGAAGCTGGGGTTGTTTAGCCTGGAGAAGAGGAGACTCAGGGGTGACCTTATTGCTGTCTACAGCTACCTGAAGGGTGGCTGTAGTCAGGTGGGGGTTGGTCTCTTCTCCCAGGCAACCAGCATCAGAACAAGAGGACAGAGTCTCAAGCTGCACCAGGGGAAGTTTAGGCTGGAGGTGAGGAGAAAGTTCTTCACAGAGAACGTCATTAGCCATTGGAATGTGCTGCCTGGGAGGTGGTGGTGTCACCATCCCTGGAGGTGTTCAGGAGGGGACTGGACGTGGCACTTGGTGCCATGGTCTAGTCATGAGGTCTGTGGTGACAGGTTGGATTTGATGATCTTTGAGGTCTCTTCCAACCTTGGTGATTCTGTGATTCTGTGACTTATGTGCTCTGCAAGTATATTCCTATCACAGAGTATAACAGAGCTTTCAGGTACTATGACAGTTCCCTAACATGCCTGGAATTTGTACCACTTCTATGAGGGAAGATGTGATGTAACTCAAGAAGAACAAAAAATATTACAGAGAATACACCAAATAAGGTAGAATTTTCAGTGGCCTACCCTGCAGGCATGCCTGCATTCTTTTTAACTTAGGGCAATAAATGCTAGCAAGAGGTCAGCCTTCTGCTATGTCATTGTTGGTTTTGTTGGAAACATGCAGTGGGGCATAGTTTTGGTTTTCTGTGTTTTCTTTTTCTTTGTTTTCCTGTTGACAAATCCCAAAGAGTTTATAATCCTCAGCAGGAATGGTTTGCAATCATTCACTGAGGTGTATTAGGTGTTCTGGTTGGACAGAGTAGAGGGTTGGGATACATACCATGCAACTTCTGGAACTGTTCTCAGGTCATGAAGAGTGATCTGCAAATGCTCCAAGTCAACCATTTGCAAGGATTTGACAAGCTGGAATTCACAGGCAGCTGATTTGCCAACTTTCACAAAGGACTCATTAATAAGCCAATTTATTTCTAATGAATACCTGATCCATCTGAAGTTCTGAACTTCACAAATCCCTGGAAGTTTTAAACTCTATTCTTCATTTTACAAAGAGGATTTTCAAAGGCAATAAATAATTTGGTTTAGCTGCTTAAGAAAATGTCTCCTTCTCTGCTGTGCAAAAAGACACAGTAAAGTTCTTGAGTATCAAGAGGAAATGGGAAGTACTTAGAAATGGCTTCAGAAAACATGCCATGAAGAAAGCAATGAGAAATTGGATGACAGCATTTGTCATGTTCCATCTGTACTTAACTTTTCTAACCTATCTTATCTAAACATGGAAAGGGAAGACATTGTTTAATTTAAGCTTCATACTACAACCATTTAATAGTCATTAATTACCTTCTTCTCTATGAGAACACAGGGAAAAAGCACACTCATAATTAATCTAGGTTTAAATATCTAGGAAAAGAGACATCCCTATCTGCCAGGACTGTATGCAGTGGAGTGAAAAAGAAAAGGATCCTATCTCCCTGTAATCTTCTACTGGAATCTGGAGGGGCTGAAGATTGATGACTGGCAACCAGTCAACTTTTCTATACCACCCCATACAGCAGCTTCTCTAAGACATCTTTAGTTTCTAGGTTGATCAGATGACTGCATGCATCAACATGTTGTTCAAAATGTGCTAAACTCTTCTGCTTTGTGTCTCTTTTATTTGTTTCCTTGTTTGTTTACTTCATGGTTGTTAGGTGATTAATAATAACTTGTGTAGCATGCATGGATTGAAATGTAGGATACTAGGTTGCTACTGTTGGACTGACCTGTGCTGTTTATTATGCTAGGTAGACTTTTTTCTTTCCCTCCAGATGTCATAGTCTGCTTTTATTCTGGTAAGAGAAGAAAGTGCCCTGGCTTGGCTTATTGGACTTTGCTTCTAAGAATTTTAGAGGCAATTTTAAATCCAACAAAGTGTGCTGCTAAGTAGTAACATGTCCTCTCCACTGAGCAGGATGAGTAATACCAAGAAGGAAGCTCTCCCATTCTCAGGCTGGGTAGAAAGAGAGACAACTTCTTTTCTAGTCAGAACTGGTCAGTGTAGGAAAGTTTTGAGCTGTTTCCATAAAGAACAAAGACTTTCCAGAAATTCAAGTAATTGCAGGTTTTCTGACAGCAAGCAAACACTTTGAACTCCGTAGTCCTTTCTTCATGAGTTACCTGAGGAAGATTATGAAAATCATAGAATTACAGAATTGTCAGGGTTGGAAGGCACCTCAAGGGTCAGCCAGTTCCAACCCCCCTGCCATGGGCAGGGACACCTCACACTAGAGCAGGTTGCTCAGAGCCACATCCAGCCTGGCCTTAAAAACCTCCAGGGATGAGGATTCTACCACCTCCCTGGGCAATCTGTGCCAGTGTCTCAAAGACATCTGAAGTAGTACATTCAATATATAGAGAGTCATAAAGTTTCAAATAATCATTTGAATTAATAATTTTTCCAGAGGAGGAGGAGGCATATGGAAGTGTATGAATGAGTTAAAACATGGGCTTTATCAACAGAAAAAAAGAACTATCATGAATTGGACAAAAATTATTCAGCTGCTATATTGTCTTCAATGACAGAAAAAGGAAACATAGACCCTTCCCCCAGAAAAAGGAAAGAAAACTGATGCAAGAACGTAGAAATAAAACCCACCCTTGAATTTTGAATCAGTTAGCTGACTCCAAAACAGCAAGGACGAAGAAGGAAAAATATAATTAAATCTAATAATTGGAAGAGACATATGTCAAATTAAAATATTAGGCAGCGAAATAAGGAGAGAAATGTGGAGATCCTTCTGTTGAGCAACAAAACAACCCACACTTCAACACATTCCATCTGCTAACAGAAATAAAAATTTTATTACCAGGAAGATTCTGGCAAATATTATGAAGGAATAGAATGAGCTGACACAGTACTCAGTTAGGCTGCATAAAATCGCAGAGCATAGTGCAGCAATACACTTAAGCATCTTCTCTGCAGTTTCCTGTTGTGATGGGAGGCAAGTTGAGCACATTTTTCCTCCCTAACTTCCTGTTTTATTAGGAACTTCTACTTTAAAGTTACCAATGGAATAGAGCAGAGCAGAGCAGAGCAGAGCAGAGCAGAATAGAATAGAATAGAATAGAACAGAATAGAATAGAATAGAATAGAATAGAATAGAATAGAATAGAATAGAATAGAATAGAATAGAATTAACCAGGTTGGAAAAGACCTTTGAAATCATCGAGTCCAACCTATCACCCAACACCATCTAATCGACTAAACCACTGCACCAAATGCCCCATCCAGTCTCTTCTTCAATACCTCCAGTGATGGTGACTCCACCACCTCCCTAGGCAGCACATTCCATTGGCCAATCTCTCTTTCTATGAAGAACTTCTTCCTAACATCCAGCCTAAACCTCCCCTGCAGCTTGAGACTGTGTCCTCTTGTTCTGGTGCTGTTGTTCTGTCACAGGTTGCCTGGGAGAAGAGACCAACCCCTCCTGGCTACAACCTCCCTTCAGGTAGTTGTAGAGAGCAATAAGGTCTCCCCTGAGCCTCCTCTTCTCCAGGCTAAGCAAGCCCAGATCCCTCAGCCTCTCCTCATAAGGCTGTGCTCCAAACCCCTCCCCAGCTTTGTTGCCCTTCTCTGAATAGCTTCTTCTGATCCCTTTACTGCTGGGTCTGCAGGTCTTATCCACCTTTTCTAAGGACTTTTAAGTGTGTGATAATCACCTAGTGAAGAATCAATAGGGAAATAGTGTGCTAAATTCCCCTGGACAAACTAGACTTGTAAATGGAAGGATGAGTGTAGGAGACAGCAAGACACTTTTACAGAGGTGACTACTTAGATGACAAAGCAGTTAAGAACATGTCTTAGAATATCCAGCTGGAAAACAGCTTTGTGGAAAGTGTCAGGGGGGTCCCAGGAGGCCAGAGATGACTGCAAGTCACTCACAGCAAACAGCCTCCTGGGTTGCCAGAAGGTTAATTTGGCATTGATGAGATTTACCTGGAGTACTGGGTCCAGTTCTGGGCTTTCCTGGGATTTCTATCCCACAAAAAAGACATAGGTATAGAAGAAGGCCCAGTGAAAGTACACTGGGGTTATAAAAAGATGAGAGATGCTCTTCTACGAGGAAAGGCAGAGAGAGCAGCTATCAATCATAGAATCATAGAATCACAGAATCAATAAGGTTGGAAAAGACCTCAAAGATCATCAAGTCCAACCTGTCACCCAAGACCTCATGACTACTAGTCAGCCTGGAGAATAGAAAGCTCAGAGGAAGCATCTCGTGATGCAGTGATGGCTGGGAGAAAGGAACAAGGGAGCCAGGCACCTGTCAGTGGCACTCAGTGATGGAACAAGAGGAAATAGGTACGAATGAAGTACAGGAAATGATTTAGCTGTTTGTTTTATTACTGCAAAGCTGGTCAAAGACTGGAAGAGGTTTCTTAGAGAAGTTATGAAGACTGTCCCTGGAGATAATAAAAATCTAGCTAGACATGTTTGTGAGCATCCTGCTCTTGGTGATCTTGCTTGAGAAAAGAGATTGCATTAGATGATCCTCAGGGGTGCCTTTCTGCATCAAGCCATGCTGTGATTCTGTGATTAGGCGATGAAAATAAGAGAGACTTAAGGAGGACAGAGTCCTGTGAGGTCAGGTTTTCTGTACATGGGTATGTAGGTACATTTACACAAAGGGTAATCAACTGTAAAGGACTTTCACAAGTTTCTTGCTTTTGTGGATTCCTTCCATTTATAAAGCTGTGAGCTGAGAGGCTTTAGAAATGGGTTCAGCCAGTTTTCATATGACTGAATAAGCAGATATCTGAATGTAGTGGGTTGGGTAGATTGAATTTCTTTTCAGGCATTGTAAGCACAAACTGCTATGAAAACTAATATGATACTATTGTTAATCTTAAAGAGAAAGAGGAAGAATACATAATCAGCAAGAGAAAGAGAAAGAGAAAGAAAACATAGACTTACATGAGAAATCCCAAAGTACAGATGAATGATGGGAAGAATCATGCTGCTCTATTTAGCTCACAGTATCCCCTTCTGCTCATTAGGAAAAGGCCAAGGAAAAGGTAGGGTTGTGGTGCTTCAAAGCCTGTACAAATGACAATCCACCTTTCCAGCCTTATCAAGACAGAAAATCAGGTGTATCCTCTTTAATTCCAGCTTGCAAGCACTATATGCAAACAAGAAAACCTTTATTTATGAAACACTGATACAGCCATTTCTTAAGATAATAAACAAAGTGTAATCCAGTAATTCTAGAAGCAATCTGTTTAACCTCTTCTCCTCACTATCAGGATTTCTCTGCAAAATAGTTCTTTCAGTGCATCTTATTATCTGCTCATTGAACCTCTTTCATCAGCAGCAGAGGGACAAAGGCATTTTTTTCACTTTTATCTTCAGTGTGGTCTCAAGGGCCTGGGAGCTGCCTGCTAGCACTACTACCTAAACTAATCTACTGACTGATGTGAAGCTACTTGGTAACCCAGACTCACTAGGCTCTACTCCACTCCCCTTTGTGGTACATCTAACTGGAGCTTTTACTATTTTAGCTGATACATTTATGGCATTTTTAGTAATTAACAACTGCTTGGATCTTTGTGGAAACTCAGTGTTACTTCCTTCCCCTCAACATCCTTCTGCAACCAAATCAAGTTCCTTCCTATTTTACAGTGACTCCTGATGTAGCATGCTAGAAACACTGGCTGGCAGCTCATGCTAAGCAAGCTGTCTGGCATCCCACTTCTTATAGCAGCAGAGAGCTTTTCCTTCTCTGGTTTGATGCAGAGTTTGGGGAATGCTTGGCTGGAATTTGCTCCAGCTCCTCCCTGCAATCATGCAGCAGGATTAAGTATGTGGTTCTCTTAGGCTCATTTCTGTAAACACTTATGTATATGTTTAACACTTGTGAGCAGTTCCACTGAGACCCACAAGTCAAGCCAAAGTGACAGAGGATCAGGGCGTGTTACTTAGATCCCCCTCTCATCTAGGGAGGGTAGGTTTATGCTTCTCCTCTGTAGGCTTGTGAGTTGTTCTTCCTCTTCATGCATTTTGAGTGCTAAATTAAAGACAGGCTTCTTTCTGCTGAGAACTATATTAAATATGTTGCAAAATCAACTCTTTAAGCTAAGCTGAACTTAGTAGCTAACTCTTCTATTTAGGGAAGTAACTGGTACATGTGAAATAGAGATCCCAATTTTCTCCTTTTATTTATTTTTTTTTTTGAATGACTATTTCACCCTCAGACAAAGGAATGGTACAGTGGAAAAGAATCAGGCTGCTACTTAGTCACATGAACTTCTGAAGAGGCTTCTGTGTAATGTGCTGCTAGCTGAACCAGGAAAATGTGTTGACCACTTAGGAATCAGATATCAATTATCTCCATATGCAAACACCACATGTAACATTCCTCTGTCTCAGTGCCTTTTTCTCTCCCTCTGCAAACAATATTTAGGATGACTGCTTCTTCATTTCATAGTATCATAGTATCAGTCAGGGTTGGAAGGGACCACAAGATCATCGAGTTCCAACCCCCCTGCCATGGGCAGGGACACCCCACACTAGATTGGGCTTTCCAGAACCTCATCCAGCCTGGGCTTAAACACCTCCAGGGCTGGGGCCTCAACCACCTCCCTGGACAACCCATTCCAGGGCTTCACCACTCTCATGGTGAAGAACTTCCTCCTCATGTCCAGCCTGAATCTCCCCACCTCCAGCTTCATTCCATTCCCCCTAGTCCTATCACTACTTGATAGCCTGAGAATCTCTGTATGCATACACATGCCCACATCTATTTCTCCAGGGGTATGTGCATAGTATATGTACAGTGCTATCCAGACCTGCTTGGACTTTTAGTTCAGCAGTGCCATCTTCACCTTGCAGTGTCCACTGTGATGTCTTCACCAGTGAGGACTATTCTGGCATGATATTAAAATAATACAGCATCAAGAGAAAACATGGAAAGAAATTCCTCTTTCTAAATTCAAGGATTTCCTCTTTCAAAAGGAATTCCTCTGCCAAGTCAGGCAGCAGAACAAAAGAAGGGATGTGATACTATCTCCTCACATAAAAGAAATTCCGAGTCTTCTAGTACCTGAGGAGCTGAATTCAGTGGAAAAGTGCAGAATAAGTGGGGAAATAGTAATACATCATGATTTAGTGAAGAATAGCAAGGAAGATTAAGGGGAATATTCTGCAAATGGGAAAATGCATAAATAACACAGGTAGGGGTAATACATATCTTACCATATGAGTAATATTGTATAACACTAAAGCTACTGGCACCAATTTCAATTATTTCTGAAAGGTCCAGGGTGATCAGGGAACCTTAATAAACTGGAATGGTGGAAACCAATAGAGGCAGACTGTTAAATAAACTTTGTCATGTACCTATGCACTCACAGTCTCATCTGTTCTACTTAAAAACATCCTTTCATCTCTAACATAAAATACCTGTGTAGTTGCTCAAATTTCTCAAAATGCTATTCAAAGACATCCACTTTGAAGTTTGCCCTAGCCAAGTGAAGACAGCTAATAACTTAGCCACCAGGAAAGATAAACATGAGGTCAGAACAAAGCCTCTAGACTCTACCTTTTTTTTCCCCCTTTTTCCTTTTTAAGAACTAGATATGAGGCTTGCACAAGGTTGTCTGCCAAAATTAAAGGGGTTTTGTTACCAAGCTAAGGGTGTTGAAAATAGCTCTGGGTAGTGCAATGTTTAGGTGGTAGGATGTGTAAACTGAGCTCGGTTAGTGCTGGCTCCGCTAGTGGTTTCCTTGATTTGAAATGGTTGTGCTGATGGGAAGCATACTTAGGCAACTTGGCTGTAAAAGAAGACTTCTGAGGGTTTGAGGATTTCCTCAGGTTATTTTTTTCCTTCTTTTAAGTGTAAAGAAAAGTATTTCTCATCCATGGTTACCTGGTTACCATGTAAAGTCCTCCTCTACATTCTCTGCATTGCTTCCCCTTCTACTTGAAGTAACATCCATTTCCACTCTGCCTTGAGCTGTTTCCTTGCCTCATAAACTGCTCTTCAGATACCATCCCTCCCTGTAGTCAGGCTTTGTTTTTCTCAGTGTAATTTCTGCCCCCTAAAAATACACAGAACTCAACATGGTCTTGCCTTGCTGTCTCTTTTTCTCCACTTATGTAGGGTGCAAAAGGCAGATGTATAAAGTATAATGGGAGTGTTAGAGAATCGTGGGCAAGGAGAGAAGGAAGCCTGGAATAGGGAGGAGCAGTGTGGAAAGTGGACGATGGTAATGGGAGCAGATCTTAGCCTGCAGGAAACAAGCAGGTTGTAGAAAAGGTTTCTTCTGTGTACAAAATTCTTCTGTTCCATTTCATTTATAAAAGAAGTGGGTTTGTAAGAAACAGAAAAAAAAGGAAAAATGCATAATTCCTCACTACTTTATTCCACCACAACAGCATCCACTTGAGGGCACCAGGTAGGATGAAGAAATCTTAGGCAGAATGGTAACAGAACATTGGAATGGGCTACCCAGGGAGGTGGTGGAGTCACCGTCACTGGAGGTGTTTAGGAAGAGACTGGATGGGGTACTCGGTGCCATGGTTTAGTAGATTAGATGGTGTTGGATGCTAGGTTGGACTTGATGATCTCAAAGGTCTCCCAACCTATTCTATTCTATTCTATTCTATTCTATTCTATTCTATTCTATTCTATTCTATTCTATTCTACTCTATTCTGCTCTATTCTGCTCTATTCTATTCTGCTCTATTCTAAGATTGACCACAAAACACCTCTTCCCACCTCAAATCGAGCTGATCTTTTACTCACCGAAGTAATATTGTAGCTACATTTTACTGCACTCATATAAACCACAGACCATCCTAGAAGCCTCACCCTGCCAAGAATTAATACTCAATTGCTTGCATGTTGTTTACATTGTCAAAATGCCTGCTAGTCTATTTCCTCAATAGACAGGCAAAAAAATGGCTTCTGGGAGGTCGCCTTAGTCTGTCAAGTCAATTTAAATGTCAGATATTTTAAGGCTGTTTATGCTTGATATCATCTTTGCCATGAGAGAGCTGTCTTCATTCTATTTTTGAGTGAGGTTTATATTATAATCTTGAGTGCCTTAAAAACATGCTACTGGAGGCCTCAAGCTGCAACAGGGGAAGTTTAGGGTCGAGGTGAGGAGAAAGTTCATCACAGAATGAGTTATTGGCCATTGGAATGGGCTGCCCAGGGAGGTGGTGGAGTCACCATCCCTGGAGGTGCTCAAAAAGGGATTGGACATGGCACTTGAAGCCATGGTTTAGTTAGTCATGAGGTGTCAGGTGATAGGTTGGACTTGATGATCTCTGAGCTCTTTTCCAACCTGGTTGATGCTGTGATTATCTGGTAGATTGTACAACAGCATCAACTATTAAAATACAAGACAATTTGTGGTTCAGAATAACTTCTGTAGCAAAGTGTCTCAAGAAGGATTATTTGCACTATCTCAAACATATGCAGCAAAGCTATTACTGGAGTTTGGAGGAATAGCATAGAATAGAATAGAATAGAATAGAATAGAATAGAATAGAATAGAATAGAATAGAATAGAATAGAATAGAATTAACCAGGTTGGAAAAGACCTTTGAGATCATCAAGTCCAACCTATCACCCAGCAATATCTAATCAACTAAACCATGGCACCAAGTGCCCCATTCAGTCTCTTCTTAAACACCTCCAGCAATGGTGACTCCACCACCTCCCTGGGCAGCACATTCCAAAGGCCAATCTCTCTTTTTGTGAAGAACTTCTTCCTAACATCCAGCCTAAACCTCCCCTGGTTAGCTTGAGACTGTGTCCTCTTGTTCTGGTGCTGGTTGCCTGGGAGAAGAGACCAACCCCCAGCTGGCTACAGCCAGTTCTTGCTGAGTCAGGCATTTCTGGCAAGGAGGCTGATCCTGAAAACACATCCAACATTTGAATAGAGCTATGCCAACAAGTGTCTTTATAATTAAATCTCTTAATTCTTTAATCAGTAATTCTGTTAATCTCTGGAAGCTCTTCTGTTGTAATCATAAAGAACAGAAAACAGGTAAGTGTTGAAAGACAGCTTTTCTTGAAGTGCCAAATAGAGCTAGAATAAACCTGATTTAAAACTGTAATGTACCAGCCTCATGGAATGGTGGCCAAGCCTACAATGGATCTTCTTTGCTTTAGCAGTGGGACTTGCAGGAAGAGCTCAGTAAGATAGAAAACATGCTGAGAGCCTCACAGAGAAATAGTCCACTGTGAAACACAAGAGAAAAACACCCACATGTACATTTTTTGTGCCACATACATGAACACCTCATTCATAAGCCAGAGCATTCTGTCTAAGTTTTAGGTATGAACAACTGTCCTGAGCATTTAATTTTCCCCCCAAGTATATGGAGAATATCTACTAGCCTCAGTGCTTCCACAATACCCTTGACCAAAGATTTATGTATGCACAGAGGAATGCTAGAATTCTTTCTGTTGGAGACATCGGGATATGCAACTGGACAGGACATTTCCATTCCAAGCCAAACACACCCAAGCCCAGGTCAAGTTAGATGCGATTTGAATTCCAAAAGCCGTAAACCAGCCTGCTCAGCAATAAGTGGAGGAAAATAGACAGGCTGTCTAATGTAATCTGATCTGCTTATTAAATACAACTCACCTCCCTGTGCTTAAGCACTGTTGATATTGTGACATGAATTGACAAAAGCCAGAAAATGCAGCGTTACGCTGACACCTCATCCTTTGCTCGTGGCTTTGTGGAGAGAAGGGGAAATAGATACCACAGCTTGAACTGAAGACAGGATCAGCCCTCCTTCTGAATTCCCTGGCTCTCAGTCAGTTTGCATCACAAATCTGATGTTACTTAAAAGCCAGCTTTGCTGTCATTTCACTTGAGGGAAAGAAGACATTATGAAGGAAATGTGGTCATATTGCCTCCGAGATCAAAATTCTTGTCACAACTCTTTGTTTCTGATAAAATAAAACCCAATGTTTAAGTGGTTTAAAAAGGATGCTTATTTTCTAGTAGTTTTTATATTCTGTAGCATATTCACTCTTATTCTACAAATAGTATTTAGAATCATAGAATTATTAGAGTTGGAAGGGATCTGAAGGATCATCCAGTTCCAAACTCACTGCGATGGCAGGGACCCCTCACTCAGTCACATCTAGCCTGGCCTTGAAGACCTCTAGGGATGAGGTTTCCACCACCTCCTTGGGCCACCTGTTCTAGTGTCTCACCACCCTCATGGGGAAGAACTTCTTCCTAATATCCAATCTGAATCTACCCATTTCTATCTTTGTTCCATCCCCCCTTGTCCTATCACTACCTGCCACCCTAAAAAGTCCCAAATTTACTTCTATGGCCAGTTATTGTCCAGCAGGTAAATATACACTTTGGTGCTGTGATTGATTTGTGTCTGGAGGGGTTTTGGTAGCAGGGGATTTAGTGCCAGCTGGGCAGCTTGACATCACAACAGTTACACCATCCAAAGTTTCTATATTTGTATTAATTGCTTATTATTAGAATATTCTCTTCTTTGCCTCAAACACCCACGGTGAAAAGGTGAGATAGCTTCATGGGTGATTTACTGTGGCATTTCATTACACAATTTGCATACCCTGATTTCTCTCTGTGGTTAAGTGAGTCTGCATATATGTATAAGTATCACAGTATCACAGTATCACTAAGGTTGGAAGAGACCTCGAAGATCATCGAGTCCAACCTGTCACCACAGACCCCATGACTAGACCATGGCACCAAGTGCCACGTCCAAAACCTTCTTGAACACCTCCAGGGATGGTGACTCCACCACCTCCCTGGGCAGCACATTCCAATGGCGAATGACTCTCTCCGTGAAGAACTTTCTCCTCACCTCCAGCCTAATCTTCCCCTGGTGCAGCTTGAGACTGTGTCCCCTTATTCTGGTGCTGGTTGCTAGAGAGAAGAGGCCAACCCCTTCCTGGCTACAACCACCTTTCAGGGAGTTGTAGAGAGCATTGAGGTCTCCCCTGAGCCTCCTCTTCTCCAGGCTAAACAACCCCAGCTCTCTCAGCCTCTCCTCATAGGGTTTGTGCTCAAGGCCTCTCCCCAGCCTCATTGCCCTTCTCTGGACACATTCAAGTATCTCAATGTCCTTCTTAAACTGAGGGTCCCAGAACTGGACACAGGACTCAAGGTGTGGCCTAACCAATGCAGAGTACAGGGGCACAATGACCTCCCTGCTCCTGCTGGCCACACTATTTCTATAACAAAGCAAGTTATCTCATTTCTGTAATGGGATATTGGAGAAAATCACCTGAGCTTGGCTTTTCTTCATTGTTTTTAATGTCTTTTTTCCCCTGTGTTGTCAGTAGCAAAGTATTATGCCATGCTTCTCTAAAATCTTCAGAATCCCAGAGAGACATTTTATTTACAGAAACAATTGCTGGGGGGGGGGGCTAATGCAACTCATGCAAACCCAGTTACACACCATATCATACAATTAGACAAATATGAGCAGCACTTAAATCACAATATTCAAAGCATAATGACAGCAGACTTCTGCAGATGCAAGGCACTGTAGATGCCACTAAATGCAATCATATTAAAAACACCAAACAAATAATGTCTTTTTACTTCCTTATACTGCCTCCAACCATCTAGCTGTTGAATATTTTACAAACCTTTGCTTTTTTTACTTCCCAGCTGATCCCAAGGGAAATAGCTTGATTGGTATGTAGTCTGGCTATCTGTTCCTTCTTGTCAACAACTTATTGTTGAGCAACAAGGTTGGAGAAAAGAGCTCTGAATCTGAATCAGAAAAGAGTTAAGATTTTCAAGCACTTGTAGCTCTTAGTAGAAACAAGAGGGTTCAAAGCCTATAAAAAGACTATGGAGACTTCATTGGCATCACAAAAATGTTCCCAGTTATTCAGTGTATGTGTACAAATGTGCCTGTGTGTGTACGAGCTGGGGCATGAAACCATTTCCCAGAGCCAAAAATACTGGGGTAATTAATCATGAACATCTTGCATGCTTAGATCCTTCCATGTGACTGAAACAATATTGGGGGGTGGGTTGTGGTGGTGATGATGCTCATGGTAGTGATGATGCTCATCTGCCCTTTTTTCTCTTTCTTTCTTTCTTTCTTTCTTTCTTTCTTTCTTTCTTTCTTTCTTTCTTTCTTTCTTTCTTTCTTTCTTTCTTTCTCTCTTTCTTTCTCTCTTCTTTCTTTCTTTCTTTCTTTCTTTCTTTCTTTCTTTCTTTCTTTCTCTTTCTCTCTTACTTTCTCTCTTACTTTCTCTCTTACTTTCCCTCTTTCTTTCTTTCTCTTTCTCTCTTTCTTTCTTTCTTTCTTTCTCTCTTTCTTTCTCTCTTTCTTTCCCTCTTTCTTTCTTTCTTTCTTTCTTTCTTTCTTTCTTTCTTTCTTTCTTTCTTTCTTTCTTTCTTTCTTTCCTTCTTTCCTTCTTTCCTTCTTCCTTCTTTCTTCTTCCTTTCTTCCTTTCCCTTCCCACCCCACTATGGTTGTTTGAACTTGCAAAGGCAGAACCAAAATCAAATAAATGTAAAAGGATGGATATGGAGGAGCAGTTTAGCAACCTGAGGACAATGACTTTTCATGGCAGAGGACACTGGAGAAGAGGCAAGGGCTTCCCCAGAATGCTGCTGTCCTACAGATATGACTGCAGTTTAGTTTGGACCAGTCTTACCCATCTGCTCTTCATCCAGCTGCTGCTTTGGATGAGTCAGTGAGTAAGAGGAGTGACTGTGTATTTACAGTAGAACTAAGTAATGCAAAGTGGCTTCTCTAGAGCTGGCTATCATCATGTTGACATTGGCTAAACATTCAGTGAGGCTAAAATGGGCCATATTTGATAGTCCTTAGGTATTACACAAGAGAAATTGGAACCAGCTGTAATATCTGCACTGCAGAATCAATCCAGGGCCACTGCTCTCTCTGCTGCTCCAGAACTTCAACAAGGAACAACAGTGATTAAGATTCCTGCCTATTCTGGGAAGTTAATTATGAAAAATGAATCTGATCATTTTATAAAAATCAGGAGAGGGATGTTAGGCAGCTGATGTGCTGAATTCACACAGGACAACCTTTTTCCTTTACTGGGAAAATGCAAAGCAATTCTAAAGGTTTCTAGGAACTTTTGAATATTTTCAGTAATTTTCTCAATGAGCTCACTGCTTTCCTTTATCTGTCATAACATCACATCTTTTACAGTCATGTTGGGTTATATTTGGCAGTTATTTTCGGAGAAATTGCCTATTTCCTAATCACTGCCATTTATTTTCCATGCACACCTTGAAAAAACCCAGCAGATGGGCTCATCCTAACAGCATTTAGACAACTGAAAAGGGAAAATTGAATCACACTGAGGTCCACAGGATCTCTTGGCAGTCAGTGAGTGTTTTCCCATTCTCATTTCTAGGCTCAGTCAGGCAGAATTGTCATACTACATTTAAAAACAGAGGGCACAGACTTACCAAAACTGTTAAATGATGGAAAAATTAGCCACCAAGTGCTAATGAAGCAGGTCCCATGAAAAAGTCTGCTAGGGAGGAACATTTCTTCCCTTCCTCTCTGCAAGAAAGGGAACAGACAAAAGGCCAAGGATGGCTGCATGGTCCTAAGAGCTATCCATTCTCATCAATGCAATGGCATTTTCTAGTCTCATTCTCCAGAAAGTCTACAATGTTCTGGGGTTTTCAAATAAAGCTTACTCTGCTATTTGAACTACTGGTTTAAACTATGTAAAGCTCCCCCAGTCTCTCCCAAGAAAATGAAAGTAACCCAAAAGTAACTCGTAAATAGGACTCAGGAAAATCTCCTTCTGGCCTCAGAATAAAAAGGTAACATTGGAGATATGGAAACAACTGTATGCTAGTACATGATTATGTTCTTCTGATGCCCTGCTGCTACCATGCTACCAAGACCATGAATGGAAATGCAAACTCCAGCATGAAGCACCCTTCCCTTGTGTATCACAAAGTCAGAAGTGGAAGGGAAAAGGATGAGGAGAAAATGATTCATTTGTGCTTCAGTGAGGATAAGAAGGAGCCAAGCAATCACATGGAGATTTATACTTCATATTTAGGAAAAGAATATTTCAGTTGCTCCTAATCCCATAACTACATCCTGAGCAATTAAATGAGTGTTTGGATGTTCAGCAATCTACTTGAACATTAGCAATGGAGCTGCTCATGTGTTTCAAACAAAACTCTTGCTGCAACTCCTTGCTGCATCAGTCCCACTTTAACATGGAGTTTGTCTAGAGTTACTGTTCCTGCTGGCATATTGTTTCAATTCTTCCTTCAAAAATGAGAGGGAGAAACAAGTGGCTCCCTGTTGGCTAAGTAACAGATCTGCTCTGTCAGAAAGACTGTCTCAGACCTCACAGTCAGAGCCAGTCTGGGACATCCTGCAAGCTTTCCTAGACACTATCCAAAATATATGGTGCCCTGTTTTTCAAATCTCACACCATTTATCTGTGCTTTCTGGAAACCTTTCAGACAGACACACAACAGACCAAAATGATTGTTACAAAATGGAATACTCTTTCCTCCTATCTGAATGAAAAATGATGGCAGCTCTTTCTTTAGAGCAAAATTAATGCTCGCCAGCCCAGCACATGCAGGAAGACCAAGTCATAGCTCAAATTACAAAGTGAGTGCAAACATAACAGGAGTTTGCATGGGGGTAAGGAGGAGGATGGAGATGGTGCTTGGCCAATGTTCAGATGGCCAGAACTCTGCCTGTAATTTTACCTCCATGTGCCATTTTTCATATTTTTCCTGTGCTCCAACTGTCAGGGAAATTGTTGAGATTGCTTTTGGGAATGCAACGCAGTGAGCGAAAAAGCCTTGCAGAGACTCCAGAAAGGGAAAAACTTTCATGTATTCTTAGTCTTCCTCCTAATTCCTTTACCAGACTTCATTCTCATGATTTTAAATTAAAAAAAAATTAAGAACATTAAGGCTGGAAATAATTCAGTAATGAGTCAATAACTCTGCCACCTTAGGGCTCAATTAAACAGGCTTAATTGCAGTAACAATATCAAAGCTTTGAGTAAGCAGGACTTAGGACAAGGCCCTATTATTACTACCAGCACACACCCCAGTTTGGAAGGAATTCACAACTACCCAGCCTGTGGACAAACTTGCAGTGGAAAAAGCCCTGTGTGAAGGTTGTGCAAACTTTCTCCTTACACAGAGCAGTTTGTATTTCTTTGTGGAAGACACCATGCTGGAACTTTGTCTTAATGCTTACTCCTGACATGAGACAAGAGCAATGAGTCTGTTCTTTCAAAAAGTTAGTGTTGCATTGTTTTTAGCTGTTACCAACAAGCAAATGTTTAAAGTAAAAATGTTGGTCAAGCACTGGAACAGACTGCCCAGGAAAGTTCATAGTTTCATAGTTTCAGTTAGGGTTGGAAGGGACCACAAGGATCATCTAGTTCCAACCCCCCTGCCATGGGTGGAGACATTGTTTCATAGAATCATGGAATCAATAAGGTTGGGAAAGACCTCAAAGATCATCAAGTCCAACCTGTCACCCAGCACCTCATGACTACTAAACCACCCATTGTTCTTGTAAGTTTTCAAAAGATGTGTAGATATGGCACTTGAGGTCATGGTTTAATGGCCATTATGGTGTTAGGTTGATGATTGGACTCAGTGATCTTAGAGGTCTTTTCCAACCAAAACAATTCTATGAATCTAACAATGCAGAGTGGCAGAGCTTTCCCAGTGCTTAACTCAGGCACTCAAGTAGGACCCTTGCTATCTTTAAGTCTTTTGTGTTGTGACAAGAAAGAGACAAACTCCCAGGAGGGAGTGCTTCAGGGCAAGGATTCATTTTATTGTGCTGAACTGACTCAGGGAAGGTCATAGTATCATAGTATCAGTCAGGGTTGGAAGGGACCACAAGGATCATCTAGTTCCAACGCCCCTGCCATGGGCAGGGACACTCCACACTCCATCAGGCTAGCCAGAGCCTCATCCAGCCTGGTCTTAAACACCTCCAGGGATGGGGCCCCAACCATCTCCCTGGACAACCCATTCCAAGGCTTCACCACTCTCATGGTGAAGAACTTCTTCCTCACGTCCAGCCTGAATCTGCCCACCTCCAGCTTCATTCCATTCCCCCTAGTCCTATCACTACCTGATATCCTGAGAAGTCCCTCCCCAGCCTTCTTGTAGGCCCCCTTCAGATACTGGATCTCATACCCTTTCAGTCTGAAACTCTTTGATAAGGAGAAGAGACAATGGCTGTCACCAAGGGTGATCAACACTTTCTGATCAAGGAATGAGTAAGTTTGTTCTTCAACATGGAGAGAACTAGCTGAGGTGTGAATACAGCACAGGCCCACAAAATTGTGGATGGCACTGAGAGTGAAGGGGGATCAACTTTTAGTTGTCTTCACTGTTTTATGAGCTAGTGGTCATGACAGCAGCTAACAAGTTCAAAACATGGAGAAAAAAAGCAATTCCTCACCCTGCAGCTGAGGGGCTGTGGAACTCATTGCTGTGGGACATGAAGGCTCCAAATAGTTTATACAAACTAAAAAGTAGAGTGGACAATCTGATAGAAGGGAATGACTTCAACTTGCACAACTTATTACTATCTGTCTCAGGAAGTCCACAAATCAATTCACTGGAGCCTGGAGAACAATCCAAGGGAAAACCCAAATCTGCTTCTTCTTTTGGTGCCTATGCCAGGGTTTGCTAAAACTGATTGGCAGGCTGAAGGAACCTTTGGACAGATTCAGCTTGGCTGAATGTTCCTACAACTTATGTTAACATCCTTCACAAATTAACCCCCTGGCATAGACAGCAGTGCTAAGTAGTTAAAAGTAGACTTCAGGGTAAATCCTCCTCATGGGGATGGGTAAAACTCTTATACATCTGAAGACAAAGAACAACTGCCAAAAAATTCCTATTACTAGAAATAAAACCTTGCAATACTAATGAAGGTGAATAGAGTCTGTCACACTTTCCTGACAGCAGCTGTGGAGGCAGACTGGCACTCCCTTAGTGATGTTTTTACTTTCAGTGGGGAAGGATCTGACACCAGGTCCGTGATTCAAACCTCTCCTTGCTGAGTCACTGAACACCCTTTGGTTGATCTGTTCTGGAGGAACTGGGAGGGAGAGTGGGATTATTTATCCTATCAGTCTCAGTCCTGGCAAACATACAGATGGGAAGTAGTTACTCTCTGGAAATTATTTCTCTTGAGCTTAAACCTGAGATGCCTAGGGAGTAAAGGGACAGTTTATGACTCTCTATTTTCCTGTATGGCTGGAAGCCAGGCTGTGATCTGGACATAAGTTTAATGCTGTCTTTCCTCAGATAAACTCCAAACCTCTGCAGACAGAATTTGTCTGAGTAAGAATAACAGTAAGAAGGTTTCACATCTAAATAAGGGGATTTGGTTCTTTTCCACCTGCAACAGTGTCAAAGGTTAGGGCTGGGCTGGCCACTAAACAAGTGACAAATGCTCTCTACCAGTCCCTCTCACATCCCAGAAGGAAGAGGAAGGGAATAAGGGAGAGAGACATGAATTGCTAAAGAAAACTAAAACTACTGTAATGAAAATGATAACAATAAAATAGAATATATACAAACCAAATCTTGAATCCAGCCTCCCTGGTGGCAATTAGTCATTGTCATCACTGATGCCGTGGCAGAAATCCCAGGCTGGACTCAGCATTAGATGAGAACCAGATTCAGCAGCTGGATTCTGGAAATGGATTCAGGAACTCCTGGACTGGGATTGAACAGAATCCTCCTTGGACACTGGCCATTGGAGAAGAGGAAGAGAAGAAGCTGACCCTCGTGATCCCTCACCAATATGACACATATCGATTGGAATCCCTCGTTGGTCATTGTAGGGTCACTGTCCCTCCCCACAGGTGCAGCCTTTTACTCTGCACCCCCAGAGGTTTAGCAATGACCTTGATCTGAACACCAGGCCTTGGTGATAACTAGAAACACTGAGTGTTATCTCTGCTGGAAGCACACACTGTCTGTGAAACCATGCTGTTAACTTCAGAAAGTGCAGATGCTGAGAAGAGACTGAGCTGAAAAGTAGAATCACTGAACACAAATGGTTCTGTTTTAATTCAAACCAGGACAGGCAGTGAAGATGTAAATCCAGAGCTGTGCTATTTGCCCCCTTTTGGGTAGATTCTGCAAATCCTCCTAGCATTTCATACACAGTGCTTGATAAATTAAACCATTCTACTGAAACTTCAAGGAACACTTGGAAAAGTGTTGACATAAACAAGCTGAGGGCAAGTGCTGCATGTTTCTCTGTGTGTTACATGCATGGACTGGCAGAGTTCTGCTTTATGGAATTGTGCATTAAGAAAATGTTGTTAATGGCATTAATAAAAACCTAAGCCCTTTCTAGGCCTCACAGTAAATGCAAAAAAAAAATAGATCCAATGAAACATTTTCCTCAGCCATGTTCATTCATTTCTGGAATCATGTAATTTAAGGAAGAATTTGAGCATCTTTTTGATTACACAAGGTAAAAACCCAAAGTAATTCTAGCTCAAAGCTAACCATGGATGTTATGGCAAGCAATAATGTTGAAGAGGGAACTGGCAGTAGTAGCATGTGGGTTTTCTCCTACACTGTGAGGCTCACTCATTGGAAGCCATAAAATCGGGTTGATATAGCAGAAGTGTTTGTAATTAGAGCTAATGGAGTTGGTTGAGACCACAGGAGGGGGAAAGTAACTTTGATCCCAGGTGGCCTCATAGCAAGAAGTCTCACAGCAAGAGAGCACTCTGAATCGCAAAATATTGGTGGCATTTGCTCTGAAATCAAGAAGTCACTGCTGGCAAAGATCTAAGAATATAATTTACAAGCAGAACTAATTTGGTTTCCCACCTCTATCTCCTCAACTTTCTCCTCAGTCACAGCATTCAAAGTAAGAATGAGTTTGAAACCCTGAGTGGCTTCTTACAGTTTGTACCATCTTGGTCAGGAAAGAAGGTGGTAAGGTGAAGAGAAATCTACCAAACAGTTCCTGAAGGGGAAGCAACATCCACATTATTATGACTCATTTAAGAGCATTGCTTCATAATAGCTGAATTGTTTAATGTCATAAGCTTTTGGGGGTTTCTATTGTCACTGTTACAGAGTGGCCACTTGGGAAACCTGTGAAATAAATACTACACTTAGTGAGTATCACAGTGAGATTTCAGCCCACTTAAAAACAATATTTAGGAGCTCTCTGTAGAGTGATCAGTCTTTTGTGACAGGTTTTTGGAAGCTACCTGAAAAAGTCACAACTAATCATTATTTAAAGGCACTTGTGGTTTAGACCAATAAGCCTCACCATAAGCAGATGGAAATTATGTTTGTAGAATGTGGTTTTTTTTTCCTTTTTTAATTAAAAATACTATTCAAACTCTATTTGCATTTATTTTGTTTTCATCCTCTCACACCTGAGAAGCGAATGAATTGAAAACTCTGTCCCAAAATATTTCAGTATTAAAATATTTCAAAGTAAGGATAAATTAAAGAGAAAAAAAAAAAAAACAAAACAAACACAAAAATTGGGGGGGGATTTCATCTTTAGCTGAGAAATAAAGTTGTAATGGGAACTGCTGAGAGGCAGAGGTAGGCTGTGTTCCAAACAATAAACTCTAGAAAGACAACTCATTTATCAGTTCCTTTAGTTTGCTGACATCATCAGCACTGGTTAGGCCACACCTTGAGTCCTGGGTCCAGTTCTGGGCCCCTCAGTTTAGGAAAGAGGTTGACTTGCTGGAACATGTCCAGAGAAGGGCAACAAAGCTGGGGAGGGGTTTGGAGCACAAGCCCTAAGAGGAGAGGCTGAGGGAACTGGGGTTGCTTAGCCTGGAGAAGAGGAGACTCAGGGGTGACCTTATTGCTCTCTACAACTACCTGAAGGGAGGTTGTAGCTAGGTGGGGGCTGGCCTCTTCTCCCAGGCAACCAGCACCAGAACAAGAGGACACAGTCTCAACCTGTGACAGGGGAGGTTCAGGCTGGATGTGAGGAAGAAAGTGTTCCCAGAAAGATTGGCCATTGGAATGTGCTGCCCAGGGAGGTGATGGAGTCACCATCACTGGAGGTGTTTAGGAAGAGACTGGATGAGGCACCAGTTGTCAAGCAAAGTTTGAGCCTTGGAAGCTGCTTGGCACTTAAAGGGTGGGTTACACATAACCAACTAGAATGTTGGCTTTGGGAGGTGGAAGGAAGGTAAAGGGAGTCTCGATGCAATGAAACATAGCATCTTGAAGAAGCTTGCATGATTTTATACACAGACTATTCTCATCTTGTTCTCACGCTGGTGTCCTCAATGTTCTGCATTAGCAATACTCCTTTAAGTATAACTATTGCAGCTTGGTACTGTGTGTCAGAGTAGCCCAAGGAAAAAGACAGCAAGCAGGCTAAATGCTCTAAGATCTCCTCTGACATTGCACTACTGCTGTCACCCACACACAAAGAGATTTATGTGTCCACTCAGTCCTTCAACTGAATTTATTAAAGATGGTATTTCCTGCTCAGTGAAAGTG
This sequence comes from Colaptes auratus, assembly GCA_015227895.2. Taxonomy (NCBI): domain Eukaryota; kingdom Metazoa; phylum Chordata; class Aves; order Piciformes; family Picidae; genus Colaptes; species Colaptes auratus. Next base: position 13,953,445 of record JAAWVA010000033.1, on the reverse strand, counting down.
ACTGCCAGCTCCATCCATTCCCACACTGGAGCAGCATTTGGCAAAGACAAAAAGAAATTTATCAGTAAACTTTTTGTTTATTTGTTTTCCGTGCACCTTTCACTCCCCCACCCCTTATTTTTTCACCAAATATCACCAGTCTCTATGGAAAACAGCCACTTCCTTTCTCTCTGATGGAAATCAGCAGTGGAGGAAGAGGATGGGGGAGGGATGTGGAATGGAGGAAAGAAAGAATCACCCAGTACACCGTGGAAAACCTTAGGATGATCAATTCATCTTCTGTTTTCAGGCTGTGAGCTGTGCTGTCTTGAGCTCCATTGTTTCTTGGGGGTTGGGTTTTTTTTTGAACAATTAAATAAATTAGCCCTGGTTGACCATTCTGGGGATAAAAAGGAAAAAAACAAGTTAAACAAAATAGTGGAGCAAAGTACCATCAGTAGGAACTTTAGCAATAATAAGAAATCCTCACAGGCATTAGGCAGATTCTTGGGAAATAAGAGAGTTTCCAAACATGCTATTGTGCCCAGAGTTCTGCTTCCAGTACATCCTATGTACTGTGGCTTTGATTACAAATGACTCAAGGCTCATCAGTGTCTTGGGCCACAGCAAGTGCATTCTCAGCACTTAGAAAAGAAGGGGGTTTGCATACCAAAATCATCATGATTTATTGCCTTGTGGGGTTGTGTGGATTTAATTTCTGAGCCTGGCTCTAATTCATTAATAGCTTTGGCCAGTTCATTCCATTTCTCAGTACTGAAGCTCCTCATCCACGAAACCAGAGGAATGATAAACACATAAACACACCAGGAGCCCTGACAGTAACTTACTGAGGCCCCTGGAAGACCAGTGGGGACTTCAGCCATGGTCTGAGAAAGCAATGGTGTTACCCTGTAGGATCTTTCCACTCCAACTCCTGAAGCATCATCGGCAATGTAGTGAATGTGGGCTCTGACACAACGAAGAGGGAATGTGTTGTGGGTTCTTGCTTCTCCTGACTTGAGTCCAGAGTGCAGACAAAGGAATTCCACCATGTCACCATGCCTCTGATCTCCTCTCAAATAGTGCACCTGGTTTGGGGTAATTACTTTCTATCTGCTGATAATGCATATTTGCAGTGCCTGGGTTGGAATAAAGCTAACACTCATAATGGAAAGTATAATCATTATTTCCCTGACATTGTAAGAAGTTTTCTTCTTAAAACTGGCCTATAAATGAAAATAAATGCAATTGGTTTCATTTCATTTGATAGTCACTGTGAGTAAGTGAAAAAAAAAAAGGAAAAAAAGGGGAAAAGAAGAAATAAAGCAGGTGCTGAGCTGCTTATTTGGCTTGCCATTAAACAAAAAAGGCCTATTGCTACTTATTCACTTTTCAAGGAAGATAACAGGGCAGTGAATTGAGTAGGACACAGCACTGCTTGCAGGAGAGAATTTACCAATAGGTGCCTGGCCAGATCAGAAATGTGCTTACACTTCTCCATGATTGAATAAGTGATTGGTTGGACTTGATGATCTCTGAGGTCTTTTTCAAGCTGGTTGATGCTGTGATTATCTGGTAGATTGTACAACAGCATCAACTACTAAAATACAAGACAATTTGTGGTTCAGAGCAACTTTTTTTCTGTAGCAGAGTGTCTCAAGAAGGATTATTTACACTACCTCAAACATGTGCAGCAAAACTATTACTGGAGTTTGGAGGCTAGAATAGAATAGAGTAGAATAGAATAGAATAGAGTAGGATAGGATAGGATAGGATAGGATAGGATAGGATAGGATAGGATAGGATAGAATGGAATAGAATAGAATAGAATAGAATAGAATAGAATAGAATAGAATAGAATAGAATAGAATAGAATAAACCAGGTTGGAACAGATCTTCAAGATCATCCAGTCCAACCTATCATCCAATACCATCTAATCAACTAAACCATGGCACCAAGTGATCCATCCAGCCTCCAGACTCCACCGCCTCCCAGGGCAGCCCATTCCATTGGGCAATCTCTCTTTCTATGAAGAACTTCTTCCTAACATGCAGCCTAAACCTCCCCTGGCACAGCTTGAGACTCTGTCCTCTTGTTCTGGTGCTGGTTGCCTGGGAGAAGAGACCAATCCCCACCAGGCTATAACCTCCCTTCAGGTAGTTGTAGAGAGCAATAAGGTCTCCCCCTGAGCCTCCTCTTCTCCAGACTAAGCAATCCCAGCTCCCTCAGCCTCACCTAACAGGGCTGTGCTCCAAACCCCTCCCCAGCTTTGTTGCCCTTCTCTGGACACATTCCAGCAACTCAACATCTTTCCTAAAGTGGCCTTCTCCAACCTCAACCATTCTGTGAATGTGTGAGAATGGGAGCAGAAATAATAGGGGAGGAAAATGTCTTAAACTGGTTGAGAAAAGACATTGGCATCATTCTGTCCCCCAGCATCATCCTGATCTATTATCATTTTTAAATGATTTTTTTTTTCCCATAGTTTGAGCCCAAAAGCACATGGAGCATTTTCTCACTATCTTGAAGAAGCAGAATTTTATTGCCAGGAAAAAAAAAAACCACAACAGCTAATCAACAACACAGGCACCAGAAAGGTAGACAATGACACTAGCTTGCAGATGGCATAACCTACATCCAGATGGCTGGTTTAATATCTTTGATAGAAACAAAACATCCTAATTCCTCTCACCCACAGAACAGTCTTCATCCTTGAGTAACATTTCCTGTAATCACACTTTCATGTATAAATATTATTTTGTATGCTGATATAGTGGGCAGAGGAAAGAATTCCTTTTATTCTGAAAGATAAGAAAATAAGCAAACACAGCCCTTCTCATTTTGTTTTTCCTTCTCCTTCTCTTTTCCTTTCTGTGTCCTGGATTTGAAAGAGTGTAACAGATGCTTTCTCTCAGTTCCTCTTTATCAAGAAGATTGTATGCAGATGTGCTTTGGAATGTTTATTTTTCTTTCAATTAAAAGCAAAAAAAAAAAGAGTTCCCTGGGATGGGGAACACCTCTTCCAGAGCTTGACATGCCAATATTTTAGTGGTCATTAGGGAACTATAACAAATTTATAGCTGGGGAAGAAAACACCCAACCTAAACACCCTTTGTCTGAAATGTGGGGGAAAATTCAGAAGTTATTTTTCCACAGCTTTAAAACCAGTGAGGACCTCTGTTGACAGCACACACCCGATTCCCAGGTCTGGGGTTCGTTTGCCTGGTACAAGATTCTGTTCACCTCTCTGATGCATTCCTGTAAAGTTAAGATGATTCTTATAATCTGAGTGTCTCCAGATGTGTCCTCCCTTTCTAGCACAGTATATTGTCTGAATGGTATGTGACTTGCTGGAACGTGTCCAGAGAAGGGCAACAAAGTTGGAGAGGGGTTTGGAACACAAGCCCTATGAGGAGAGGCTGAGGGAGCTGGGGTTGCGTAGCCTGAAGAGGAGGAGACTCAGGGGTGACCTTATTGCTCTCTAGAACTACCTGAAGGGAGGTTGTAGCCAGGCAGAGGTTGGTCTCTTCTCCCAGGCAGCCAGTACCAGAACAAGAGGACACAGTCTCAGGCTGCCCCAGGGGAGGTTTAGACTGGATCTTAGGAAGAAGTTCTATACCAAGAGAGTGATTGCCCATTGGAATCGGCTGCCGGGGAGGTGGTGGAGTCACCTCATTGGAGGTGTTCAAGAAGGAGGCTTGATGGGGGGTTGGTGCCATGGTTTAGTTGTTTAGTGTTTAGGTGGTTGTATTGATTGTATTGTATTGTTGTATTTGGTGGGTTGGATTGGTGAGGGTTGGACGCGATGATCTTGAAGGTCTCTTCCAACTGGTTATGTATTGTATTGTATGTATTGTATTGTATTGTATTGTATTGTCTCTTCCAACCTGGATTTATTTATTGTATTCCTGAATATTCACCCATGAATTTGTCATGTCCAGGCCAGCAGGACATGCCAGCAAGTGAGAAATGCTCTATGTTCCCACCACAGTCCTGCTGCCACAGCAGGAGCAAGGAATGAAGCTCTTCAAGAGATTTGCTCGCTTTGGGGAAGGCATCTGACACGTCCTGGGTAACTGTACAGCACCCACACGACATGCTTCTGCAAAGTGTCACATGTTGTCCCCCTCCTACCTGGGTCAGACAGGCCCAGCTCTACCTGGACACCTCAGATTTGCTGCACACACGCAATCTAATCATGCACATTCATTTCTGCCTGATATGCCTTAGGTAGCCATGCCTGAGGTGCCAAGGCAATCCATCTCAAGTGGATTGTGACTGGACAGAGGACACATTGAATGGCATGGCAAAGCCCTGAAGGAAATGTGTGTCAGAGTCAAATTTCCCTTCCAACCCAGATCATGATTCCATGATTCTAAAATTCTATGAAGGCTTCCCTCAGCTTCTCACTTGCAACAGATCTCTCCTTGACTACAAGCAGCAGCTCACCTCAGTGACCTGGGTGACAAGGGCTGAGGTTCTTTTACTCTCAGTGGTTGCAGCAGATTTCTATCCCATGCACCCTTTGTTTCACAGTCTGTTGTACACTTTCAGTACACAGATGGTTGATGACTACTTCTATTACTTCTTAAAAAGCACAAATTTATGCCAGCTTCTGTTTAGAAAGTCTCTCCAGAGTCACAGAAAAGAACTGACCCTTTTTAGACTCTCTGCATGAATAAAAGGAAGTGCATTTACAATTGTAACAAGGAAATGTCCATTCACTGGGCTGACATGAAATTATTTGTTTGTTTGCTTTTTCTTTTTCCTTTGAAAGCCATTTTAAAATACATGTCCCACAGCATTCTGCTAGCCTCCTTCAATATATTAAAACATCTGAGTCTAATAACTAAGTGTTCTTCTTCATGGAGTAGTTGCACCACCTCAGGAAGCTGACACATTTTAAACAGGCTCTGAAGGTGGAAAGATCATTGCTAAACAGGCATTCTTTAGGACTTTGGAGAAGAAATATGTGTTAAAATCTCGATTTAATGTGCCTGAAATATGATCTTTTTAACAGAGGAGTAATCTCCTATCTGAATGCACTCGCTATTCCTTCTCACTACTCCTTTCTTCACGGATGTAAAACTGAGTGTACTTATGGCTCTCTCCCCCCACATCCCCCAGCACACAGTCATTCACAATACAATTCATTCAGTGGAAAGCCTTGAACTTTCCTTTTTCTTTTTTTTCTCTTCTCAAACACAAGCAGAAAAAGCAAAGCAAAGCATCGAATTCTCATCTCTCACCACACACCAGGAGGTAAATCCTGTCTCAGCGCTGGCCAGCCTGCCCTGAACTTTGGCAGAAAATTCTGGTCGTGGCACTCTGCTCACTTCCCCGTGCAAAAAGAGCTGCTGCTTTTTATGCAGCTTGGCAAACTTTATCAAGAGGGCACCAAAGGAGAATAAACCACAGCCTTCATTAGCTCCCACCTTACAGCGGTCCAGGCCCATTCAGAGCTCTGCCAAGTAGACTAGAGGTCTTTTGGTATCAGAGAGCTTTGGGTCCAAATGCCTGGAAAGAAATCACACATTGAATGAGGAAGAGACGGGCAGGAAGGATGCAAATAATTGCTCTAGGAAAATGTGCTGCTGGCTCTAAGATATTTTCATGTGACTTTCTTCAGAGTGAGAACTGACCAGCTTGACTTGGGCTCATTGCAGTGAGAAACTTGCATTCTCGCATTAGAATGGAATGGAATGGAATGGAATGGAATGGAATAGAATAGAATAGAATAGAATAGAATAGAATAGAATAGAATAGAATAGAATAGACCAGACCAGGTTGGAAGAGACCTTCAAGATCATTGAGTCCAACCTATCATCCAGCACCATGTAATCAACTAAACCATGGCACCAAGCACCCCATTCAGTCTCCTCCTAAACACCTCCAGTGATGGCGACTCCACCACCTCCCCGGGCAGCCCATTCCAACTGAGAAACTGCAGGACCTAACTTTGAGAGGACTGTGAACTCATAATTTTATTAATTGCTTTAACATGTGTTTCTTTTACATGTCTGAAAGCAAATGCAATTGGAAGTTGTGGTTTCTGTGGCATTCCTGACAGTAAATATAGCTAACACTGAGGATAAAACCATAACAGAGCATAGGGTGGAGGAGAGGCAGTTATGCAAACAATAATTCTTTGAGCCTGATTTACACATTTCTGAAAATGTGTGAATGAAATTATTATTACAAGTATACTTTGAAAGAAAATGCAGTGTTTATGGGATGGATATCACACCCTTTAAAATACATGCTATAAATATTTGGATGCTGTGAAGGAAGTTAATAGAGAGAGAAATGATGGAGTTCTGTAGAATTTAAAGCACTCCCATAAAAAAGCACTTTAAAAACTATGTGGGAACAGGTTTTCTACTGACTTTCATCCTTGTCACGTGTAGATTTCCCAAGATACAACACAGCCAAGAAGAAAACAGGACTTAGCAGAGAATGTTGTACCTAGAATTCATATTCTATCATCATTTAGGGTGTTTCGTATTTATCATATACAAGATGATTTATGGAAACATATTTTGTTTGCTTTGCCCCTCATTCTTTCTTTCTTTTCCTTTCTTTTTGCTGTTTGCTCAGATTTTATCAGTCCCTGTGCTTTGTCACAGACAGAAAACAAGTAAGGAAAAGCATCTTTCTTTTCTGATCTCATAATAACATTCTCATTCCCAATCACTTTCTGGTGAGAATTGGGGGTTAGTGAGCAGATACATGCTTCAGAAACAAAGCAGAAGATTGCCTAACAACAGCACACTTCCTTTAGCAAAATCTGTGCTTCCTGATTTGTCTGCATCAGAAATGTTGCAAAATAAGTCTTTATTTTTCCTTCTTCCCCCCTCCTCTCCCCTTTTTTCCCTTCTCTTTCTGATTACACCCAATTTCTGCATTCTAAGTGCTGTATCTCACTCCTTTCCTCGGTGTGTAAACAATACACACTATGGAGATGTATATGAATATGTGAAATCAATATTAATATTAAAAAGCAACTTCTGCATAGAGAATTAAATGCATCTCTGAATAAATATTCAAGCAAGACTTGAGATATTAATAGCAGAGTAGAAGTGTCACTGACTTGAAACTCAGTAGGCATGTGAATAATTTGTAACACGTAGAGACAGAAGTTACAGAAGAATTCTTTATGAACAGGGGCTGTCTTGTTTGCATAGCAGTCAGCATAGCTGAATATCACTTTTTGCTGGGACTTTCAAGCACTTCAGCAACATCAGAGAGAATAATAAAAAGAAGTATAATGTGGGCATGCTAAACCCAGCAGTACCACGCAGCGATATTCATCAGTGTTTATTCTTCTTTCAAATGAGAGTGCTCAGTAAGTAAGGATGCAAGATCCTCCTTTCCACTAAAACCAGGAGAAAGAAACTCAGCAAATGATTGGGAATAAGAATGTTATTATGCTATGGGATGGTTTGGACACTGAATCATGAAAACTCACCACTGGCATACAGAGAGCTGTTATTAAATGGAAGAGAGAGTTTATTAACAGCAGGCTCTGCCGTTTGCTATCCAACCAACGTGGCTGCTGACAGCAGGAATTGTCAGTCAGTCCTGCCCCCAGCTCCAGCCTCCTGCCTGGGCAAAGGGCAGGCATACAGCCAGTGTATCCCAAGGTAGGGCTAGCTGTCTTAACCTGACAGCACACACCGAGCATGGCTGGAGGTTCTGGAAGCGTGTGCCTGCAGAAACAGACCACTTTGGCAGCTCTTCCCTTTGGGTCTGTCTGCACCAGGACGGCTCAGCACTGCGCCCACGTGTGTGTCTTTCCAGAGCCCATGGATTCCCCAACACAGCCCAGTGAAAGATTCACGAGTGGCCCTTTTTTGTTAAGATTAACAAACCGAGTCAGAGGCCCTGTTTTTCCTTATGGTGAGCACTTCTTATTTTGCTTTTCAGAAAAATAAGAGAAAAGGAGGGAGATCATGTTCTGCTGACTGTGCTTCATGGGTCAGCTCCCAGTGTGGTCAGCTGGGACCAGAGCTGGTGCAAGGGAAGAAGAATGAGCACACAGCCAAGGGCCTTGGTTTGGAGAGAAAATGCTGTTTCAGTTGCACAACCTGTCAGCTAAACTGTAATGTGAAACTTCACCTTGGCTTTAATGGAGCTACTTGGTAAACTGTGCAGCTGTGCATGAGACAGGGAGGCAGGATCTGACTTTCACCAATGAAAATATTTGCATTTAAGGAAATTTCCAATACTGCTATTTGGCACTGAAGAACAAAACACAACTCCTGTAGTTCTTATTGTTTTCAAGATCCATGGTTCATTGAGCTGTTTTGGAGTCACCTGGGTTTATGCAAGACCAAAGTACCGCTCACTATTACTAAAGGCATCTTTAGCATGATCATCCCCCCATAAATGATATAATTGTTTGGAAAAACAGCAGGTATGTACAGTTCATAAATGTTATAAAGATAGGAAAATTCCACAGAAATATTACATCACTTTCTTACTATATAGAGAGGAAAAACTTGGTCCTCTATGTTTGCATGTGAGCAAGGGTAAAGATCTGTAGCTACTTGGAGCACCAAGAAGATGTGAATGTCTTTAATCTGTAGTAGTTGGCTTGATTTTTGCACCTTTCCTACTTTTAGTTACAACATTGAAGTGATTTAGTTAATCAGAAGGAAGTTTACTTTGCAGGTAACCTCCAATGAATATTGATGAGCAAATCTGACTCTTATACAACACTGTTCCCAAGATGACAAAGCAAAACTGTGCCTTTAGATGGAGGCTGAAAGGAGATGATGTATCTGTTTATGCGGAGTGGGAATCTAACAGTCAGTGTAGGATGTAGATGTACTACAGTTGAGATTTATTTCTGATACTATAGATCATAAAGACATTTAGGACAGGAAATCATCCTGTCCTAAACTTTGAGCTTTGATCCAGTTATGAGTTTGAAATAAGATTAAAACCAAGCTCAGCAAGGACAATCTCATTTAATGTCTGCCAATGAGGGATCAATCATAACTCTTTACCTTGTGACTGTGGCACAGATTATTTCAAGGCAGTCTCCCACCTATGTGTTAGATTGATCTGGGGGTGGTTATAGCTTCCAGGCTTAAAGAAAATGAGGTGCTTTCAACTTAATCTGGGTGAACCTACAAGAATCTTTTTTTTGAGTGGAAATCACTGCACAGTCTCAGAGAACATTTATTGAAGTCTGGGTGACTGTCATTAAGCAAAGAGAGCTTCCAGAAGTGATCCATTTTTGCTATAATCACAAATACTCCTGCTGCAGTTACTGAATAGGACTCCAGTGGGTAGGACCGTGATGGAATGAGAAAACTCCTCAGCTTCACCTGAATTTTATCACTGTCAAAACAGTGCATCAAAATTAATTTATCCCATGCTTCACTTGCACAACCAGTCAGCATCCCTTTGTGCCTCATCACAAAACATGCCTCATTTGTATTTCCATCTACCTCATTGCCTCACAGGTTGAGAGAGAAGTAACATTAGACTATAAGTGCACTCCACATACACTTAGCTTGACTGTTTCCATTCTTCTTGGCCATATCAGAGTTATCTGGTTTTGATTAATTTCCCTAGCTACATACAGTATCTTCTAATTAAGTGTTTTAACTGGGGTTTTTTTTTGGGACTGAGAGTGAAATAAGAAAAGACCTATATCCCATTCCAACTGTGTGGGTGGTGCAGGAAAAATATCTCTATTTTCACTGGGACATGTTTTCCTTTGTCCCAGACTCCTTCCTGATCAGCTTGTAGATGACTGATCTGCACATGCAGTTGCATTATGTTCACTAAGCAAAGGCATACTAGAAGTTGGCATAGTGAGGAGGTATAATGGCCTGAATGAGTGGTCTGGACTAGATAAGAAGTTTCTATTTCCTTACTTCTGGAACAGCCTTCTCCTGTGAGAAAGCAGCTTTTGTGTATTGGTAATCCTGCAAAACTTATTAGTTATTCTTCTAACTTCTTAGAAGCTAAATTCAAATGAGGCCTTGTGTGTTGAGGAAGGGTGTAAAAAGATGTTAGCAAAGAAAGCTAGAGTCAACCTGTAGTCTGTATAAGCAGGAAGACTCCTTGTGGGAGGAACACTGAAGTCAGCCTCTTGATCTGAAATGCCGTGGAGGAGCCTTTCTTGTTACTGACTACAGAAGGAATCTAAGAAAACTACTTTCACTGTCTTTTGGAAGTTGCCTTGAATGAGTGTAGGAACATGTCATGTCTAGTTACATTTTTAGGCTCTTCTGACTGGGATTCTGAACCGTGCAGTAATGTACTGGTTTCCTGGGTTGTGTTTAGAAGTGAACTATGGCGAATGATGGGGGGGCTAGCCCTCTGAAAAAAATGTATTGTAGCAACCTTCTTTTATAAAGGAGGGGAAGTTCTGATATGAGCATCCTATAAGCCAGTCGCTTCTCCAAACTACTTTATCTATCTCTTATTAAAGAGCCCTCAGGAAACCTCGCTTTGGCTTTAATGGAGTTGGAGAACAGACCACAGATGACTATATAAGTGTATGGAGAAGTAGAACTGCAAAGTGGTTCTTTTTCTCTTCACTTGTTTAAAAAGAAAGTGCCATCAAAATAGCATTTGCTCCTTCTCCTGCAGGTCCACATTAAATGTATATTGAATGTATGTTCTAGCTCTGTGAGAAAGGTTTCAGCAACCGCCTGAAGAATGACTCGCTTGGTCAATTAATGCAAACACCAACCCATCAAAGAAATGTGCAGTCTGCTAGGACTGGGTTAGATTAAAACCATAATGAATTTTGGAAAGCATCCTTGGATAATGCATTTGGAAGGCCAAGGAAAAATGAGAATGATCTAGAGACTTTCAATTCACACTAATTTACTTAAACCATGAAAACATTTGTCCTTAACACTCATAATGAATTGCTCCAAATCAAAGGCCATTTCACTTTTCAGATTGGCTGTGATTAATAAACAAACAAACAAAAATCCCACTTAAACAATCTATGCACCTAGGGGGGGTTAGTGAAGTGCCTGTAGACACTTGTGTCATTTGGTTTATATATATTCACAATGTATTGGTTCTGGATTTGACTGAAAGAAGGAAAAAGTAAAAATAAAGGTGGATGATGGACCAACTATTACTAGATTGCATGAAGCATGCAGTTAGAATCACCTTGTCTGGGTAGATAAAGCAAATAACATAGCAAACCCTTCTCAAAGGCCCATGAAAGAAATGCTTTGGGGAATCTTTACCTAAGGGATCCCAACCAGGTCATCAGGAGTCTACTGTTCTTGCAGATGGTAGGCATGCTGAGCATATGAGCTTTTCTGAGTCTTCAAGTAAACATTTCAGGTGGGCCTCTTCTCAGCCAAATTCAGACACCTGCAGTGCAGAATCTCTAAGTGATAGAGAGGAATAAGCCCTTCTGAGGTAGTGAGCATCACATCCGCTCAGCCTATATTTGAAGCTCAGCCTATATTTGAAGCTCAATTGCATGTCTCTTTGAAGAAGTTCCATGACTGCATGCAGGGAAGACATTTCTCCACATAATTTCCAGATTCAGATTGGGGGTTAGAAGTTCCTTCCCATGAGGGTGGTGAGACACTGGAACAGGTTGCCCAGGGAGGTGGTAGAATCCTCATCCCTGGAGGTTTTTAAGGTCAGGCTGGATGTGGCTCTGAGCAACCTGATGTAGTGTGAGGTGTCCCTGCCCATGGCAGGGGGGTTGGTACTGGGTGGTCCTTGAGGTCTCCTCCAACCCCCAAAATTCTATGATTCTATGATTCTAAAACAATTTGCAGTTTAGACTGGATGTTAGGAAGAAATTCTTCACAGAAAGAGTGATTAGCCTTGGAATGGGCTGCCCAGGGAGGTGGTAAGTCACCATCCATCCAAAGAAAACCTCTTGCCTGCAGGTATGTAGAGAAAGAAGGTAAGGTAAATTTAAAGGACTGAATTTCATTCAGAAAAGAAAGCAGGACAAGTAAATCAAGAAAAGAAAGCAATTAGACTAAAAGAAAAGACTAAGTTGCTCAGGTGCTTCTTCAGAATCTATCCACAAATTAGTCCTGAGCGAGCAGATGCAGCCCCAGTGAGTTTATGTCAGGTAGAGACAGGACATGATAGTGATCTAGGAGATACTGCTAAAATTGAGAAGTCTTCAATCAGAGAAGCAGACATATGCTGAGGTATGAGTGCCATATGGACACTCTCTTGAAAGAAACTGAAGCATTTCTTAGCAGACAAGATCCTTGATGCATCCAGTCTGGCATCTTGCCTCTGGCAATAAATCAGACTCAGCGTTTCAGAAACAGCTTACAGAATCCTATGGTGTGTCTGACCACGTATGTAATGTGAAATAGAATAAGCAAGAGGGAAATTCCTTCGTGATCTTTTTTGTCAATCATACATCCTGGATCATTAGAGTTTTATTGCCTTTATCTTAACACAAATAACCACTGGTGTTGTTACTGGCCAAACAATTAGTCTGCACTTAAAAAAAAGAAATGGAGTTATTACAGTTAACTGTGACCAAATGGTGTCTAAGGTCTAATGCCTCTTTTTATTTAGTCCACCCTGATCTGATAGAAAAATGCATTTCTATAGCATAAAAAATGACAGAATGGAATGGAATGGAATGGAATGGAATGGAACGGAATAGAATAGAATAGAATAGAATAGAATAGAATAGAATAGAATAGAATAGAATAGAATAGAATAGAATAGAATAGAATAGAATAGAATAGACCAGGTTGGAAGAGACCTGTCAGATTATTGAGTCTAATCTATCATCCAACACCACCTAATCAACTAAACCATGCAACCAAGCACCCCATCCAGTCTCCTCCTAAACACCTCCAATGATGGTGACTCCACCACCTCCTCAGGCAGCCCATTCCAATGGGCAATCACTCTCTCTGTGTAGAAATTCCCCCTAACCTCCAGCCTAAATCTCCCCTGGCACAGCTTGAGACTGTGTCCTCTTGTTCCGGTGCTGGTTGCCTGGGAGAAGAGACCAACCTCCGCCTGTCTACAACCTCCCTTCAGGTAGTTGTAGAGAGCAACTAGTTCTCCTCTGAGCCTCCTCTTCTCCAGGCTAAGCAACCCCAGCTCCCTCAGCCTCTCCTCATAGAGCTTGTGTTCCAAACCCCTGACCAACATTGTTGCCCTTCTCTGGGCATGTTCCAGCAAGTCAACATCCTTCTTGAACTGGGGGGCCCAGAACTGGACACTATACACCAGGTGTGACCTAACCAGTGCACTGTACAGGGGCAGAATGACCTCCCTGCTCCTGCTGGCCACACTGTTCCTGATACAGGCCAGGAAAAGCCATTTAGAGAAAATTTGCATTTCTCTCAGGTTGTGCAGTCAATATTCTGCAGATTCCAGCATCCCCATCTTGCCCATCAGCAGCACATTTCATAGTCTGTTTCCTTTAATTTTCCAATTCTACAGCAAAAGGCATGGCCTAATGCTGACAGGACATGAGGGGATACACAGTTTGCCAACAAACTTCTGGAAGGCTAAAATGGACCGGAGAGGACACTAACAGCAAACATCATTGTGTTGATTGAATATTGAAGAGCAGCGTGTAATCAGAACACGTTGTTCAAATGCAGCATCAGGGTGAGGCTTTGAACATTCTTTGTGAAGGTTCTGAGAAGGAGAAAGTTCTTCTCAGAATAAAAGCATCACAATCAACTATCCCCTCTGCTGGGCTTCCTTTTTTGTAAGAAAGTGGGGGGGGGGAAAAAAAACACACACCACAAAACCAACCCAAACCCACAAAATGCAACCAAACCAACCCCACAACAAACCAAATGAAAAAATCCAAGGGGACTCAGTCAGAGAAGATTTTCCATATCATTTATAGGAGCTGAAGAGCTCAGCACAAGTTGCACTGAACTGGATTCTTCAATCTGTCAATGTCAGTGACAATGCAGCGCTCCTTCTGCTCCCGGTGCAGTGGACTATGATATTTTATTTCATACATCATTTCATATTCTGAAATGTATAACTGTACATCATCAAATCAGCAAATTGCCCTGTGAAGCACTGAACTGTGGCTGATCTGGCATTGTAAGAAAGATTGCCCAGCAGGGTAAGGAAAAAAAGAGCTGTTTGGGGAAAAAAATAGGTAGTCTCACCTCGCTGCTTTGTTTGTAACAGGGAAAAAGGTTTGCAATCCACCACCCCTTTTGTTCTGCTCTCTGAACGCCTCTGTGCTCAGCCATCCCCGAAGTTCAGGGAAGCAGTGGTACTTGTGGTGATTTCATTTGATTCCTTCTGCAAGATTACCTTAGCAATCTGTAAAAATTAGATAAAACAGTTAGTTACAGTTCTGTTTTCAGTTATTTTTGAAGCCTCTGCCCTGGCTTGTCTGTTGCAGAGGAAAGGCATACATTTTGGATAGGAATAGAGACTCTCATTATGGCCCTAGTAGGGATTGTGCATCCAAGTGTCAAGTTAATAAGATTTCAAGAACTCCAGGTCCATAATTTGTGACAATGATAATGCTGCTGCTGCTGCACCTCAGCTGAGAGCACTACTTGTCCAATAAAGAGAGGCTCTCCAACCACAGGAACGTGGCACACAATTAGAGTTTTAACAAAACCATAGCCACCCTAACCTTAGCTATACTGCTTCTGTATCATGCTGTATGCAAGATTTTGGTGGTCTATAAAGCAGGCAAAGAACATCTTAAAATGCTCAGTTTAACTCTGTATTCTTTTTTCCTCTTACTGTGAGCCAGTGGATAGCTACAGCAGGGCTGCTTAAGAGAGCAGACAGAAACATAAATGCAGTGCTCACCTTGACCCTCGCAGGCTGCACTCACTAGGAGTGGGCAGTCCTTGCTGTCACTGTGTCTAACCCACAGAAAAGGGGTGAGAAGCAGTGATATGGGGCCAGGGCTGCCACCTGCACAGTGCTGAGAGGGCCATTTAACACCTCTGAGGCTCTGCTACGCTCAGCCTCACACCAGGACAGGACACCACCGGTTTTGGGCTGTCAAGAAAAGAGAATATCGAGAGTGACAAGAAAAGCTTTAAACATGCAGCCTGCCTGGAAGTCAGGGATGGGATTTTTGATCAAAGGTGAAACACCAAGGATGAGCTGAAGGTGCCACCTTGAGCAAAGCCTTTTGTCACTCCCTTTTCTGCAGACCTTAAGGTGTGAGCAGTCAAGAATTCCTGTGACACACAGAGGGCAGCTTGTCTTGGGGAGGAGGCTGGTCCCTCAGAGTCATGTGGGCAGAACTTTCTGCCCAAGCAACTTCCAGCTTTCACTTAAATCCATCATCCTTATCTCTTGGGACTTCTGTTGACTGAAGTCATAGAATAGAATCATAGAATCAATAAGGTTGGAAAAGACTTCAAGGATCATCAAGTCCAACCTGTCACCACAGACCTCATGACTACTAAACCATGGCACCAAGTGCCACCTCCAATCCCCTCTGAACACCTCCAGGGACGGTGACTCCACTACTCCCGGGCAGCCATTCCAATGGCTAACAACTCTCTCTGGGAAGAACTTTCTCCTCACCTCAAGCCTAAACTTCCCCTGGTGCAGCTGGAGACTGTGTCCTCTTGTTCTGGTGCTGATTGCCTGGGAGAAGAGACCAACCCCCTCCTGGCTACAACCATCCTTCAGATTAACCTTCTGCTTATGACATTTCAGCTGTTAGGCTGAAAAGGAATAGCACAGTAAAGAATATACATTCATATATGCAGACACACACACACACACATGTATTATGTTCAACTTCCCTAAATGTAAGGTGCAGTTTCTGAGATAAGTATACCAAGCACCAGCATGTACTAGGTCTCACAGTTGTTTACCTTGATTTTCACTTAATAAAGGAAGCTTTGTTTATGATTGCATCTATGAGCTGTCACCAAAACAGTAATATCCTGCTTGTGTTTGCACAGAGCCTGAAACTAAAACCATGTTCTGCTCACCTCTTGCACATGCTCCTCATGGTGTACACTGAGAATGAGAAATGTATGGTCACAACAGCAGAAAATTCAGCATCTTCATTGCATTCAAGCTGGAAAGAGAGAGGAGAGGTTCGGAGAGGTTCGGAGAGGAGAGGTTCGGAGAGGAGAGGTTCGGAGAGGAGAGGAGAGGTTTGGAGAGGTTCGGAGAGGTTCGGAGAGGTTCGGAGAGGAGAGGAGAGGAGAGGTTCGGAGAGGAGAGGAGAGGAGAGGTTCGGAGAGGAGAGGTTCGGAGAGGAGAGGAGAGGTTCGGAGAGGAGGAGGAGGTTCGGAGAGGAGAGGAGAGGAGAGGTTCGGAAGAGGAGAGGTTCGGAGAGGAGAGGAGAGGTTCGGAGAGGAGAGGAGAGGTTCGGAGAGGTTCGGAGAGGAGAGGAGAGGTTCGGAGAGGAGAGGTTCGGAGAGGAGAGGAGAGGTTCGGAGAGGAGAGGAGAGGTTCGGAGAGGAGAGGAGAGGAGAGGTCGGAGAGGAGAGGAGAGGTTCGGAGAGGAGAGGAGAGGTTCGGAGAGGAGAGGTTCGGAGAGGAGAGGAGAGGAGAGGAGGAGGAGAGGAGAGGAGAGGAGAGGAGAGGAGAGGAGAGGAGAGGAGAGGAGAGGAGAGGAGAGGAGAGGAGAGGAGAGGAGAGGAGAGGAGAGGAGAGGAGAGGAGAGGAGAGGAGAGGAGAGGAGAGGAGAGGAGAGGAGAGGAGAGGAGAGGAGAGGAGAGGAGAGGAGAGGAGAGGAGAGGAGAGGAGAGGAGAGGAGACCCCACCATCGCCACCACAACAAAATAAAAGGCCTCAAAAAACCCAAACAAACAAACACAAAAGACAAAAGACTGAGTCCAGAATGCTAAATACAAAGGGTACAACTGATGTGATTTGAAGCTAAGGTTTCAATTCCAAAATACTGCCAACTGCTTGAAAGAAGATGATTAAGAGCTGTCAGAAAAGATTCAGTTCCCTCCACAAGGAAACATAAGCAGGTTCTATCCCTGGGTGCTGAACTTTCACTCCTAATTTCTTGTTTAAATCATTGGGTATTTGTATGTATACATTCTCTGTATAGTACATATCTGCATGAATGGATGTGTGCTGACTTAAAAAAACAATGCAGATGGATGCCAAAGCTCTTTGCTGCTTCATTTTCCTTTTCAATTTCAGAATGATGAGCTGCACTTCAGAGCACCACATTGATGTATACTGGGAAAGCACTAAAGCATTTCACTGTAGGTTAATTAGAACCATTACTAGCTTCTGGTTCCCTTAGCTGGCTAATATTTTTCTCTGTTTTCAGAAAATATTCTGATTCAGCAGGAGAGCTCTCAATGATCTTAGGATTCAGAGAGAAATGAATAATCTTTTTTTTATATATATATATGAAAAGAACAAAGGTTTCATACTTTCTGTGCTACAGCTGACTTCAGTTCTCCTAAAATGTACAGTGCCAGTTGATCAGATGTTGGCTGGAAGGCATCCCACCTACAGCTATCAGAAAGGTTTTGAAACTGGACTGTTTTGCAGCTGCAAACCGTGAACAGTGAACAAACCCCTCTTGAAGGAGTGATTCCCTGTTAAAAGAGCTTTCCTGGACTTCTTACATTCATCTGACCATGTCTCTTGCTGATCATGATATTGCCATCTGAAGGTCATATGGCTGTGTCTGAGTTAAATAAACAGCACATTTTCCGCCTTAACCTAAACATCTCATCCCACCGAGATGAATGTTGTAGTGTCTGTGCCGTGGCTCAGCTGATGTGCCTCCATCCCAGGGCAGGAAATGAGAGCAAGGAGAAAGAAAGTAATATTATTCACCTCCCCATACATTTTTTGGTCTCAAAATAAATAATGACACTTGACCTTTCGCTGAAACAACATGAAAATCAAGACACATGATTATCCTCCCTGTGCCTTCCCCTTGAGGGGACCGAAACCACTTCTCACAACATGCTTTGACTCCCTTTTCCCTAGATAAAAAATCAGCCATAAAAGTAATAATCCTTCCATCATAGAACAGTTAACTTACTTCTCCCTCTTTTCCCCCTTTTTTCTGCTTCTTTTTGGGCCAGGGGATAGTTTCTAAGCTTTTTTTTACAGAAGGGAGCATGGAAATCTATGGGGGAAATGGCTTCTGTGCTCTGAGCCTGTGCTCAGGTGCAGTCTCATCACTGGTCTCTGCCTGCAATGAATCCAGCTCATGAGACAAGGGAGGACTCTGCTTGCAAAACTGTGAAAGCAACATTGAATTTTGGAGGTATATTATGCCCACAGATAGTAAAGGAGATGGCAGGTACATTGTGCAGCCTTTATGTGATTGTACAGCAACATCTTTTCCTTTCAGAATCCTTTCTAGCCAAGACTTACATCGGGTCTGACAATAACAGTCACAGCCATCTCAGCTGTGTCACAGGTTGTATCTTGTTGTAAAGCTGGGAAAATCAGAGTGTTAGACTGTACCAGTTCAGTCTGTTCAGAGCTGAGGAAAGGGCCCTTCCTTTTTACAGACTGCTAATTAAAGCAAAGTAGTGAGAGACCAAAGGCAGGATGCATTCCAAGTGCCACTGTATTGGAGATGTTATGATTTGAAAAATGCAAACTATCACAGCCAAAAAAAGAGACAACCCTGGAAAACTGGCAGAGTATAATCCGAGGACAAAAAGAAATCTGCTTTGGCAGTTAAGACCCAGAGAATCTTTTCTGAGATAGAAAAGACAGGATTTCGAGACAGCCAGCCCTGCTTCATGCTCTCGGTGCTGGTTCAGCCTGTTGGGTGGCATGCTGCCTTCCTCATTTATCTGCCATTTGCTGTGCTGACCACTGACTCCCATCATGTTGGTTTGCTTGTCTTTGTTGCCTTGTTTGCTTCACAAGCCCTTGATATAAATCCTATCATTCCATGGTTCCAAGGAAGACAATGTTAATAGAAAACACAGATCCCTGCCAGTGTGAGCTGCTGCTGCTGCTGCTTTAGAGCAGACCTTGTGTTTACTAAGTACAGATACATATATTATACTTTATTGCTCTCTTTTTTCCCAGCATATATCATTGGGCCAGTCCTGTGCTGTCTGTAATTCTAATTCAGTGCAAGTCCACCAGAGGAAGGTCTGACCAGTTGTGTAGATCTTCATTCAAATAATGACATTCCCTAAAACTCTCTATGGAAACTATTTTAATCACCCTATCAAGTTAATACTACTGGCAATTCATTTAAGGAAAGGAAATACCATGTACAAAATATATTGGGTGAAGTTTTCTGGCTTGTGTTTTTCAGGAAGTAAATCCTGGCCTTTAAAGCCTGTGACTCCATGAAGATGGAATGATTCTCTTTCATGACAGCACACATGTGTTCTTAAAATCATCACAAAGGCCTGGCTTCTATATTTACAATTTCCTGAGAAATTGTTGTTCAGCAATGGAATCTCTGCAGATAACCTTCAAGTGAATACAACTCAATTTTGCTTTAGGACTTATCAGATAGATATATTTTTTTTAAGGGACTCTCTGCTTCTCATCATGCACAGCTTCCACTCATGGAATCTCCCAGGCTTCAGAAAAGGGCTTTGGAGTTTTCAAAACAAAGCTAAAGCAAGCAAACAACGGCAACAACAAAGCCCCAGCATTTCTTCTTTAGCAAAATACCTTCTTCAGTGAATTATCTTCTGTGATACTTCTGACTTCACAGCAGATAGGATGAGAGGTGATTTTCATTTTGTCTGTCTATGACTATTTCAGAAGGTCCTATGAGGACAGACTGAAGGAGTTGGGGCTATTCAGTCTGGAGAAGAGCTCCGAGGGGACTCATTGTGGCTCCAGTATCTGAAGGGGGCCTACAAGAGGCTGGGGAGGGACTTTTCAGACTATCAGGGAGTGATAGGACTAGGGGGAATGGGATGAAGCTGGAGGTGGGGAGATTCAGGCTGGACCTGAGGAGGTGTTCACCGTGAGATGGGTGGCCAGGCCATGGGTTGTGAGGTGTGTTGGGACCGGTTGGTGTTTAAGTCCTTGGGGGCTCTGTCCAGCCTGATCTGTGATAGTGATACTGTGCCCTTGGCAGGGGGGTTGGAACTAGATGATCCTTGTGGTCCCTTCCAACCCTAACTGAAACTATGAAACTATGAAACTAAGGTGCTGACCCACTTGAGGTGCTGGGGTTATCAAGGTTAATACATTTTAACCACACTCTGCCGAAGCTGCATGCGGTTGAGGGCTGCTTGAAATGCGGTTTGACAATATCAGGGTTTGAAATATTGAGGTCAAAGAAAAGAATCTCAAGTGAAGAGTGGAAGAGAGGCTGCTGGAGAGAGTTTTTTCTAAGCTGAGCTTCATTTGGAAGTTTAAGTGTTTAACTTATTTCAGTTTCTTAATTTTCTATGTCCTATGCCAGATGGCATGTGTGTGGCCCCCCAGCTATTTAGGAAATCACAGTGCTCTTGGACTTTTCTTCTTTGAATTGGCATTTCCTTTGAGCCCACTATTAAAAACTTCTGGTGAGGTAAGAAATCACTTTTGCTTGTTTTGCAGAGGTATGATTTGCATCAGTAGATACTGAACCTTTCATTTCCACACCGGTTTTGGAGAAATCTTGTCAAGATGAGTCCTCAAGTTCAGATGCTTCTTGGAAAACAAACCAGCTGCCACAAAACAAAACAGCATGATCTATCATGACAGCAAGGTGAGAGACTCAGTGGCTGTCACTGAGCATAAGAGTTCTTCCAGAGAAGGGCAACAAAGCTGGGGAGGGATTTGGAGCACAGCCCTATGAGGAGAGGCTCAGGGAGCTGGGGTTGCTTAGCCTGGAGAAGAGGAGGCTCAGGGGAGAACTTCTTGCTCTCTACAACTACCTGAAGGGAGGTTGTAGCCAGCTGGGGCTTGGTCTCTTCTCCCAGCCAACCAGCACCAGAACAAGAGGACACAGTCTCAAGCTGTGCCAGGGGAGGTTTAGACTGGATGGTAGGAAGAAGTTCTTCATAGAAAGAGAGATTGGCCATTGGAACGTGCTGCCCAGGGAGGTGGTGGAGTCACCACCAGGTGTTTAGGAAGAGACTGGCTGGGGTGCTTGGTGCCATGGTTTAGTTGATTAGATGGTGTTGGATGTTAGATTGGACTTGATGATCTCAAAGCTCTTTTCCAACCTGATTAATTCTATTCTATTCTATTCTATTCTATTCTATTCTATTCTATTCTATTCTATTCTATTCTATTCATTAATACATGACCTCCATATAGGAAAATTATTGCAGTAGGGCATCTTTTAACATTTTAATTGAAATGGCAGCAGCAACACACAGAACAGAGCCATTCCGTGGTTGGCCTTTCCCTTGCTCTTGTGCAAACCTGAGAGCTGCTATATACTCAGGACAGCTGGGCCACTGGAAATGACCTTGATCTCTGGGTTGCACAGACATCTCTAATAAAAAATTTACAACAATCTCAAGCACTGAAGCACTCTCTGGCAACCTGCCACTTTATTTTGGTTGAGCATATTTTCTGTGCTGATGCTAGCTAGACATAATTTTCTGGAGAGAATGGCAAATTCTTCACTACACATTTCACTCCTGGACAGGATGTCACATGTTGCAGTCATTTTACTCAGGCCATTTGTAATTCCTCTTTTCCTCCAAAAGTGAAAAAGCAGGGGGTTTCCCCTGTTTTTAAGACATATTCAAGACAATGCCTTGGTGGCATGTGGATTTCTCAACTACCCTTTCCCCCCTAGAAAAATGAAATGCCAGGGTAGACGGCAGAACGCAAATCAGGAGAAGCTGTGAGGAGGCAGAGCAGGCTTTTGCTGTGCTGTTGCAAACCACCAGAGAACAAGCTGGAGCTCTGTTCCTTCTATTCACCTACCTGGAGAAAGTATGTCTTGCCAAGTCAACTGCATAAAGCTAACCAGCTCTGAAACTAGGCTGTAAAATATTTGAAGCTTCAAATATATTCATGAGATTATGATCAGGGAGGACATCTATTTTGCTGACTCCCCTTTTTTCCTATCTGCTTCTGCTCCATTAACATCCCATGTGCTTCCCTTCCAAAATCCTATCATTTTCTTGAAAATGTCCAGCTTGGGAAAAATCCATTGTGAATTTCATCATTTTTATGGCTAGATGGAGGTTTGTTGATGGAAATGCTGAAATTTCACTCTGGGGTAAGGGCCTGAATTCTGGCAGGTAAAACAGTTTTGTCTGTTAGCACTGACAAGGCTGAACTTGGCAGCCTTGCAGAGCTCAGACTCAACACATGAGCATATTCTGACATGTATGGAGGTGAGACTGAATCCTTGCAGGCTAAATTTCCTTTCTAACTGTGAGGAAAGGGGAGGGAAGGGAAGACTCATTCATGTGGCATAGCACTCACACCAGGACCTACCCAGTGGTGCTTTGGCCCTGGGACTGTGTGGATAATCAAAGAACTAGGCTCCTGAAACTAAACAGAATAGAGAATAAATTACAGCACACACAGCACCAGAATTGGCCAAAAGTACTGGTTTGAACCTGTCTCTACCAGCTGATCCTCCATAATTAATGTGACTGGGAATGAAAAAGACATAACTGAGGTGTGAATGCTTCCAGAGGATCTGGAGGAGGCTATCCAAGGCCCATGGGATGGAAGGTGACCTGGAGGACTGTTATGCTACATATGCCACCCACCACACTGGTTCTGGCTCTTTTGCAGCTCTTTCTGCTGTTTGGCCTCTCCCTTTCCCTCTCACATGAAATTAAGACACTCTCAGCATGTTGACAGGTACCAACTGAAAAGGAGCAAAGATTCTAACCATGTCAGAGGGCTGTCTTGTAATCTTGTGGTCAGAAGGCACAGACATCTATAGCATATTGAAGCTAAATCAGAAATGCATGTGATGTTTTCGAATATTCTCTTCCCCTTGATCTTGTTTGTCACATGGCTTCACATCTAAAAGCAACTTTGTTTTTTCACCTTCTCCACAGTGTCTTGTTTATTCCAGGATGAAGTGAAATGTTTTGACGAACAGAAGAACTTCAGAAATCTCTGCTGGAGCTGATTCCTGTATCTCCAGTGCAACACTTTGTCTCAGGCAGTGGCAATAGATGCTGTTTTTAAGAGACCATGGGAGCTTGGCTGTTTCCTGTAGTTTGTTGCCTGACAATCCCTCAGCATCCATATTTACTGTGTTAGGAATCGTCTATCCCTGCCTCAACGTTTTAATATCCATATTTGAAGGCACCTGTTTATATGTGCTGGTCCTGCTCGCTTCCCTCAGCTACCTGTGGTGGAGCTCACTCTCCAGAGGTTCACTGACCATAGTGGGAAGAGGTACTCCCTTTAGTAGTTCTCTCAGCTTCACAGAATCACAGAATCACCAAGGTTGGGAGAGACCTCCAAGATCATCAAGTCCAACCCATCACCACAGACCTCATGACTAAACCATGGCACCAAGTGCCATGTCCAATCCCCTCTTGACCACCTCCAGGAATGGTGATTCCACCTGTTCACCACCACTCTGGGCTTGGCCCTCCAGCCAGTTCCTAACCCAGCACAGCGCGTTGCTGTCCAAGCCACGAGCTGACAGCTTGGCCAGCAGTTTGCTGTGGCAGTTTCCTTGTGCTGTGGGAGCGCCTACCAGGTTTTGCATCATGGGGCTCACCCACCACCTTCACAAGGTTTTTGTCATACCTTCCTTCATCTGAAAATCCCAAACCAAACCAACAAAACCCAAACCAAAAGGAAAATCCAAACCCTACCCAAGCTCCCTAGCAAAGTACAGGAACAAGAGTCTCTTACGTCTGTTCTCATCACGAGGATGAGCAGAGGGCTGGAGCACCTCTCCTATGAGGACAGACTGAAGGAGTTGGGGCTGTTCAGTCTGGAGAAGAGAAGGCTCCGAGGTGACCCTCATTGTGGCCTTCCAGTATCTGAAGGGGGCCTACAAGAAGGCTGGGGAGGGACTTTTCGACTATCGGGGAGTGATAGGACTAGGGGGAATGGAAATGAAGCTGGAGGTGGGGAGATTCAGGCTGGACATGAGGAGGAAGTTCTTCACCGTGAGGGTGGTGAAGGCCTGGAATGGGTTGTCCAGGGAGGTGGTTGAGGCCCCATCCCTGGAGGTGTTTAAGACCAGGCTGGACGAGGCTCTGTCCAGCCTGATCTAGGGTAGAGTGTCCCTGCCCATGGCAGGGGGGTTGGAACTAGATGATCCTTGTGGTCCCTTCCAACCCTAACTGAAACTATGAAACTATGAAACTGTAAGTGGCAGTGGTTTTACAAATGTGCAATTTCCTTGATTTCATATAACCACTGCTGGTTTTCTCTTGTCTAAAAGAGAGAGCATTCAGAGCTGTTATTTGCTCTAAGATAATTAACTAAATAGTTATATCTGTAATTCAGTAGCAATTTTAATATCTTCTAGAAATATAAAGTATCTCTTCGGGCATTCCCTTCATTTCAGCCTGGAAAAAAAAACCCCAAGAGTTAATAGTGTCATGTTGCATTAGGAAAGATGTGGTGCCATTATTGACAGACTTCATATGAGAGGATGATAGCAATAACACCTGAGGGAAATTTCTGTTTCTCGAAGCGCAGAGACAGGAGACAATAAAATCAATGCGATATTCATGGGAGCAGAATAGAGGAATTCTCTACAAGAGAGTCTGATCCTCATCAGAGTTTTCTTCCTTTTGTTTAAGATGGAAGCATGCTTAGGGGAAAAGCTGGATAAGATAACAGCTCTGGCCAAAATATGTGCAAAAAAACAAAATCCCAACCCCAAAAAAACCTTCTAATCAGCTGCAGATTTTCTGCTTCATTCCCTGGAGCTGAGTCAGGGATTATAGGTTGATCCTGTTGTGTCCCTATAGCTTCATGAAGAAGAATCTTTCCCCTTAGCCTCAGTGTAGCTTTCCAACAGATTTGCATGAGTTATGTATGGGAAGGAGAGAAGTACAAATGCTTTTGCAGATTTGAACAAATGTTGGGAGGAGAGTTATCTCTTGAACTGATTCAGCATTAAATGTCCTCACAGTGAAGTACTCCTCAGAACAGCTTGCAAAGGAGGCAGTTCAGTTTTGCAATACTCACTTCACAGATGGAGAAACTCAGGACGTAGGTAATCAAGGAAATTACTGCAGAGTAAACTTGGCTGTAAATCACACTATGCCCCACCACTTGATGACTTCTGGACATGAGGCAAGAATTTTGAAGGTACTTAGCTGCCCAAGATGTCTAACTTCAGTAAGAGCAAGGCAATCTGTTCTTTTTACAGTTTTGACACAACTTAGCTTGTGCATAATTGCACATATTATTGGTTTCTCTTCTGTATATATTTAGTGACAAAATTCCTTCAGGACCAGCCTGTGGCTTGTCAGAAGAGCGAGAAATCTGTGGCAGAGGCAGGAGTGGAATGAAGAATTTAGTGTCTAGTCCATCCTTCAAGCAATCACCTACTGCTTGTGTTGTGTTAGTGCTATTAATCACCAGTTTAAAACACAATAGGTGAAGGAAAGTGTGATGAATGTTATGGCACATGACAGGTTATCTTTTAACTTGCTCTCTTGTAAAACACTAAAGCAGTCACATTTCTCATTTCATCTTGCATGCTAGTAATTAATTGAACAGACCATTAAATAAGTGGGGAGCATGAATGGTTCCACTGGTAATTGCCTTTTGCAGAAAGCAAGCACATTCCTGCTCTTTCTCCCCGTATTTTACACGTATAAAAGCTTTTTTGGGGTTGTTTTTTTGCTACTGTTCAGTCAAGAGAGTCTCATTTTGCATGCTTTGGAAATGCACTCCCTAAAAATTACCTTTTCAAGTGGCTCCTCTCCATTAACCCCTTTGGAACTGTTTGAGGCAATGGATTATTTGCTGCTATAGATTAATGTTTGTGGTTGTTCCCCTCCACTCCTTTTCCCAACAGCTACTCAAGACAGTAGCTAAATAGTTATTAACTATTCATGAGTTACTTGTGTGACCTACTTCGAATCTTCATGCTTTGAATGAGGCACAGCTACAACATGGAGAGATAAGGAGCTGTAATGAGCATTGTTAATTACAGTGCTGCTTGGAGTTGATCTCATGTCTTTCTTTCAGGCCCACCTTGCCATCGCACCTAATTGAAAGAGGCATTTGTTAGAACACGTGTTTCAAAGATGGACAATAAGTGCAGGAGAGCTCAAAAGGATTAATTAGCAGTTGAAAGGGAAACAGGAGAGAAGTTGAAAGGGAAACAGGAGGGAAATTGAAAGGGAAACAGGAGGGAAGTTGAAAGGGAAACAGGAGGAAGTTGAAAGGGAAACAGGAGAGAAGTTGAAAGGGAAACAGGAGGGAAATTGAAAGGGAAACAGGAGGGAAATTGAAAGGGAAACAGGAGGGAGGTTGAAAGGGAAACAGGAGAGAAAAGGTGTGTGCTGGAAAAACTCAGGAGTCAGACGCTATCAGTCTGGCGCTCTTAAAGTAATAACTCAACAGCATTGCCACTGTGAAATTATTTCTAGCTGATGAATTTAGTTGTTCTTCACCTTGGAACCATGTTGGGGATTATCAATCTTCGGCTGCCTCATTCTCCCTTCGAAAGCTGCCATTCTTTCCCTATAGGAGTGGATTAGAAGTAATCGAACAAGAGGGAGATCTGAACTTCTGACCTTTCGATGGCTGCATGCCAGTCAGGCTTTTCTGCTTCCACTTTCTCCCTCAGACTAGTTGGCAATTTTTTTTAATTTAATTTCTTTTTATTTCCCTCCCCCCCCCAATGTAACCAGTCTTTCAACAGATGAGCTTGCAGAAGAAAAGTGTTGCCATAATGGGGCTTTAAAAATACCGCTGGCAACTGCTGAGATGACAGTACTCCTTTTCCTTCTCCTTCCCAGATGGGCAGAAACTTGCCCATTTTTTCACCCAAGAGTTTCCTACCACATGATGCTGACACGCATCACGTTTTGCGCCTCAGAACATTGTGAATCCGTTATTTTTAACCCTCTTTTTTTTCCCCTCCCCTCCCTATTTCACAAGAGAAAAAAAATAAAAGTAAAAGACAATCTGCAGTTGTTGCTCTTCTTACAGGAGATGGCTTGCTCAGATTTTCCCATTACATGAGTTTCAGTCCAAAGGTGCTGGCACTGAATTATTGAATCCCTGCATCTGTAGCAATGCTGATTTCCACTCTCAAAGAGAAGCCAGCCCACCATGCTTACTTGTGAGGTCAGTCAACTATGTGGTGGAAAAACCTGAGTTTCAAATGCTTTAGGGTGAGGAAGGAAGCAAAAAGAGACATTCCCCTTTCACTAAGTGTGACTCAATAACTAGGCTGTCACCCAAGCTGTAAACACTTTTTCCGTATCAGCCATATTCAGAAAGCCTGAGTGCTGCTCAGTCTGGTACCACATCACGGGAGCAGATCCTACACCATGGCTCTTCTCATAGACAACTCACCTGATGAATTGGCTACCCCATACCTGTCAGGAGGAAGTAATTCAGTTGCAGTCCTTAATAGGGTTTCCTATAGGATTCTTCAAGATATAAGCTTTCACAGATCTCCTCCAGCTTTCTACAGAGACCTACCAGCTTTAAGCCATGACAATGGCAAATTGAATAGAATTAACCAGGTTGGAAAAGACCTTTGAGATCATCAAGTCCAACCTATCGTCCAACACCATCTAATCAACTAAACCATGGCACCAAGCACCCCATCCAGTCTCTTCCTAAACACCTCCAGTGATGGGGACTCCACCACCTCCCTGGGCAGCACATTCCAATGGCCAATTTTTCTTTCTGTGAAGAACTTCTTCCTACCATCCAGCCTAAACCTTCCCTGGTGCAGCTTGAGACTGTGTCCTCTTGTTCTGGTGCTGGTTGCCTGGGAGAAGAGACCAATACCCACCTGGCTACAACCTCCCTTCATGTAGTTGTAGAGAGCAATAAGGTCTCCTCTGAGCCTCCTCTTCTCCAGGCTAAGCAACCCCAGCTCCCTCAGCCTCTGGCTTGTGCTCCAAACCCCTCCCCAGCTGTGTTAACCTTCTCTGGACACATTGCTTCACTCTTATGATCCTTGACATCTAGCTTAAGCATGGCAGATATTTTTCACATGGCTTGGATTCCTAAGTGCTATTATCACACCAAAACTATCGTGTGGCATTCAGGCATCTAATTTTTAGTGATGTCATAAGCATTCTAGTTTATAGAACTCCAGGCTTCTTCCCCAAAACATCCCATTTTTTGTAAGCTGGGCTCCTGCAAGGCATCTGAAGCTGGATTCTTGGCTTGTGTTCTAAAAATAGCCCCCAGTAGTTATTAACTGAAAAACTGAGCAACAAACTTCAGGCATTTATCCGTTAATCACCCTAATTCTAGTAATTGGTTAATTGCTGACCTGCTAAATTAGTTGCCTGTTGGATTCACAGACACTATAATAATTACAAATGTGAGTGAATAAACTGAGTGTTAAACTAACTGAGTGCAAGGGCTGGCCCTTTAGGGGTATTGTGAGGTTACTTCATTTTCCCTGCAGAGGAAATCTCTACCTGAAGATGTGGCAAAGAAAACTCTAAGGAGGGATTTGCAAGAAGGAAAACCATGACTCAACAAGCACCAATGAGAGATAGTGACTAATTAATTAGTCAGGAATAATTTGATAAAATACATTTTGCAGATTTATTCTTTATAAACTGTCAGTAAGGGGGAAAAAAACACAAACAAACAAAACATGAAAGTCTATTGATTTGTCCAAAATGCTGTAGTGTTTCCTCAGAGACCCTCTTAAAAGAGGGTCTCTGGATGTGTTCCTGTGTGACCTGTGTTAGATTTTATGGTCCTGCTCTGGCAGGGGGATTGGACTTGATGATCCCTGCAAGTCCCTTTCAACCTGTGATCTTGTCATCCTGTGGTCTGTATTTTATTCATGTTAATCTTATTATTCACTGATTATCATCCCCAAATTATGACACATGGTTAGCCTTAGGCACACAGGATTACTTATCACACACAGAATCACAGAGTCACCAAGGTTGGAAGAGACCTCAAAGATCATCAAGTCCAACAGTCAGCACAAACCTCATGACTAAACCATGGCACCAATGTTTGGTATCAGATGTTTCATGGCCATGACATTGCTTAGCCTGGAGAAGAGGAGACTCAGGTGTGATCTTATTGCTCTCTACAACTACCTGAAGGGAGGTTGTAGACAGGCAGAGGTTGGTCTCTTCTCCCAGGCAACCAGCACCAGAACAAGAGGACGTAGTCTCAAGCTATGCCAGGGGATGTTTAGGCTGGAGGTTAGGAAGAAGTTCTACACAGAGAGAGTGATTGCCCACTGGAATGTGCTGCCCTGGGAGGTGGTGGAGTCACCATCACTGGAGGTGTTCAGGAGGAGACTTGATAGGGTGCTTGGTGCCATGGTTTAGTTGATTAGATGCTGTTGGATGATAGGTTGGACACGATGGTCTTGAAGGTCTCTTCCAACCTGGTCTGGTCTATCCTATCCTATCCTATCCTATCCTATCCTATCCTATCCTATCCTATCCTATCCTATCCTATCCTATCCTATCCTATTCTATTCTAACACAGGAATCCCCAAACAGGAACCAAACTTATTCTCTGTTCTCCACTTCCATTATTAATGGGCAGAGATTGGGAAGAGAGATAATCATGTGTATAGCCCACTGTTTAGTTTCAAAGTTTAGATAGCTACAAATGACAACATTTTCATTGTGCAAACAGGTGAAAAATAACAAATTAGAGGAGTTTTCTGGCCAAGTTTAATTAAGTCCCCAGTTTGAATAGTGCCTCAAAAAAAGTGTGAAGTTAGCACTCCTTTTTATTTTATTTTTTGCAGATACTAAGCTTATTTGCTAGACTTGCTGTGGAAAGTGGAGGGGGGGAAAAAATCCCTGTGTGCTATGTGGATGAATATGAAGCAAGTGCATTAAAACAACTGGAACAGCTCTCCGTGGAAAATGCGTTGCTCAGCAATAAGGATAATTCATTAATATTTCCAAGCTAGGAAGAGTTGGAGGAGAACCCACTTGGAAGAAAACCAAGCTAGAATACGCCCAATTACTGGGCCTTAAATGTTTCCAAGATTTTTTAGAAGGTTGCTCTGTTTCATGCTGACAAGTGTTCCCTTTTGGCATCCCAGCCCTTCCTGGGCATACCAGCAGTGCATGTGCAGCAGCCCAACCTCATCAGCGGAGGGCACCGGTCCAGCATTCTCCTGGCAGCTCTGCTTCCCTATTGTCTTCAGTCTTTATTATTTGCTCGAGAGAGATCTTGTGTAGAGGCATCAGAAATGTTGATGCAGCTGTTTGAATAGACTTTGAAATAAAGATGTCCAGTACAGGGGAGAAAGAGAAAGAATCAGGACAATGAAATCATACTGTTTCATAAACACATTTCCATTACCTTTCACTTGCTGCACTAAATTGTAGCAATATGTCATAGTGAGACATTTCATTCCTATTACAGCATGTGCAGCATCTAGTAGGAATTTGATATCCCCACCAGACTCACCAAAGTTGGCCTGAAATGGGGATGTCTTAAAAATAAATAACTAAATAAATACAAATCATTCTTTTCACAGTGGGATGACTCTGGCTCTAAAAGGAGCAACAGTGCCATGGAGAGACACCAGCTCTGGTTGATGAACATGCACCTGATTTTCCCAGCAGACATTTGCACAGAGAGATTAGAGTCAGATCACCAGTAATATTGGCAACATTTAAGGGCCAGTTTCTCAAACAATGTTGTCAGAGGTGTGTCAGTCTCTCCCTACCAACACCGTGGCTGTCCTCTTATCCTCCACTGTTTTAATCTCACGTACGCTATCTCCACCCAAGTCAGTGATGTGAAGGTTTCACAGAATACAGAATTAACCAGGTTGGAAGAGACCTTCAAGATCATCAAGTCCAACCTATCACTCAACACTATCTAAGCAACTAAACCATGGCACCAAGTGCCTCATCCAGTCTTATTTTAAACACTTCCAAGGATGGTGACTCCACCACCTCCCTAGGCAGCACATTCCAAGGGCTAATCACTCTTTCTGTGCAGAATTTCTTCCTAACATCCAGCCTAAACTGCAAAATTGTGTCAGAATCATAGAATTTTGGATCATAGAATCATAGAATTTTTGACCTTGAGGATCATCCAGTTCCAACACCCATGCCATGGGCAGGGACACCTCACACTACAGCAGGTTGCTCACAGCCACATCCAGCCTGGACTTAAAATTTCCCAGGGATGAGGCTTCTACCACCTCCCTGGGCAACCTGTTCCAGTGCCTCACCACACTCATGGGGAAGAACTTCTTCCTAATATCCAATCTGAATCTACCCATTTCTTATTGCTTTTTTTTCCCTATTTCCTCTAGTCCTATTATTACCTGACACCCTAAAAGTCCCTCACCCACCCCATTTCCCCCCTTTTTCCCCTCTAACCCACAGCACCTGGGCTCTGTTGGAATCTCCTCCCACCCCAAGTGTGGCCACTTGGCCCTCCCCACTCCCAGGCAAAGTGATAATTAAGGAAAGATTTCATTGTAAGAGCCACCCTTGAGCTTTATTTTGTGAAGTATTGATGGGTTTGTTCTTTTTGCATGGAGGCAAAGCAAACCATGAACTGCAGTTGTGCATTATGAAAGATGTATGGAAAATAAAGTTATTTCAAAATCCCCTTCTTTCACCACCACCTCCCCTTTCCCACCAGATCTGCTCCTTTTCCACCCCACCCACCCCATTTCCCCCTTTCTGCCCTCAAACCCAGAGCACCTGGGCTCTGTTGGAGTCTCCTCCCACCCCAGGTGTGGCCACTTTGCCCTCCCCACCCACTCCCCTTTATAATCAGCCCCAGGAAAGGCAGAAGCCCTAAGCTGAGCCCATTTGGGCTGAGGGATCCTCCTCTCATCGCTGGTGAGTGCCCATGGTGCGCACTGGGTGATGGTGGTGGTGAACAACAAAGGCCGGGGGGCCTGGTGGCCCCCCGGCTAGGTAGGGCCATGATTGACAACTGCTCCAATTTATGCTTGCTCCAATATCATCCACGGGTGCTGGCTGGGGCTCCTTGCTGGGGCTGAGCTTCTCTGTGTGGTATCTTGGCTGGTGAGGGTCTTGCTCCCAGCTTTAGGATGGGTGAAAAAGAATAAAGAATCAAATCCTTGAACTGGATTCTGATGTATCTGAGTATTTCCCCTTCCTATCTGTCCCATCACAATAAACATAGCCTCTAAAGTCCACTTATTTGACAAGGTCCTTTAGAGGGCCAGCGGCTCTAGGCAGCTCTCATTTATCACCAACATTTCAGGCAGCTTTTTACTAGTTTTAAAATCAAAGCTCCTCTCTTTCTTGATAGTTTTTTCACTTTTTGAGTGAAACTTTTTAACTCCCCTTACAGTGAAGTTAACAGTGGGCAGCTTGCTGCCACCTTACACTTCATGTAACAAATATTCAACATATTATCTCAGGCTTCTTAATCCTTCCCTTTTTTTTTTTTTCTCCTTTCTCTTTGTCACCAAAAACATTACAGATGTCAAATGCCAGTGTTCTCTGTCATCTCTTCTTGCCCATTCCATTTAGGCATGAGGTCTTTCCAACATAAGCCCCTTCAGACCATTAAAAGCTCCTTTGTCCTCTCCATGTATTGGGAAATACATCGATTTGCATTTCACTCCCTCTAAACATATAATTACAAGCAAATAACTTCTATTAAGTGCAATCATAAATTGAAAATTCTCCATCTGAATGTGCACACTTATTTTAGGCAAAGTTTAGAAAGACAGGGTCGTTAACATGATGAGAATTTAATTAGTGCTCAAATTTGAATGAATATTCATGGAAAGGTTTCCAGTCCTCCAGTATTGCGCACGGCAGAGTCAAAGTTCTTAAACCCCTTTTGTGATAGACTCTGATGGTCCAAATGCATTTGGAAAGGTTAAAACAAATGGACTCAAACCTGTGTTTGCTTCTGAGCTAGTGCCTGTCAAGGAGCCTCTGTGGCAGAGTCCCTTGTTCCTGCCCTATATGACCAAAGTTCTCCCAAACTGAATCCTCACTTGGGTGAGGATTGGCAGGGAAGAGGTGTAAGCTTCTGCAGACTCTCTGGTGAATTTTGCATTTTTCTCCTGAAAGAAGAGGATAATTCAGGTTGGAAAGACATTCAGGAGGTCTCTGGTCCAACATCTGCCCAGGCAGGCTCAGCTATGTGATCAGACCAGCTTGCTCACAGACTTAGTGACGGAGAACCGTATAACCTCCAAGGATGGAGATTCCAGCGCTGACATTGACACACCTCAGGCTGAACTGAATCCCACTGTGGAACAGGAAGTGAAAGAGTGGTGCAAGACCAAGATTTTTGGGGTTTTTTTTTGATGATAAGCAATAAACACACACAGAGTTACCTAACACCCATTTTACTGCAGACTGCTTAAGCTCTTGAATAATTTTAGCTGTGAAATATTTCTGGAGCTGAAGAATTTGATTTAAAACAACGACAGGAAAAGGAAAACAAAACAAAAAACCAACACAAAGCAACCAAACAGAAAACACTTTGAAAAAAGTTTAATAGTGCTAGAACCAAAGGAAAACAATGAAATTCAGCTCTTTTGTTGCTCATGAATAACCTGTTCCTTCTTTCCCCTCAGCTGAAGAATGGATGCCAGTAACTAGAACCAGAGTATCTTATTTCAGTCTTGAACTACCTCAATCTGCAGGGCTCAAAGCAAAAGCAAGAAACAATGTGCCAGGTGTGATTTTGGTCTTATTCTATGTACCAAAAGTTTGAATAAAAGTGGGAGTGAAACTCATGCTTTAACGAGCAGGAACAAAACTGGTGCTCTCCAGTGTCATATTTGCAGATGATACTATGATCCAGGTGCCTCCTGTATTTGTGTTACTTCTTAGAGCCCAAAGGGACAGCACAAATCTGCAGGATTTTCTCAGGGTCCCAGAGACTTTTCTAGTTTAAACTTTATAACTGTTTACCTCGAGGTTCAGATGGCTTTTTTTTTTCAGAGAATTAACAGCAACAACAAAACTGTTGCTGCCTTTCTAATCTTAAGTGCATGGGGATGATGCAGGAATCTGAGCTCATTAAGATCAGGGGCAGGAATCTGAGTTCACTGAGATCAGGGGCAGAAGTGGCTGTAGTGAAGATATGCTCACATATATGCTGGAGAAATAGCCAACTTATCTTATATGCCACCTCATATGGCAACTTATATCTGGAGTGTGTCAAAACAGATGAGGAAAAGCTGACATGTTCAGTCAGTGATTATGTTTTACCATGAATTTTGGTATGTATGAGTTTATGTGATACATTCTGCAATGACACACCTGATTTACACCAGGCTACATGCTGAGGTCCTTAATTAACTCATCTGCCTTAAAACCCAATTTGCACGATGCTTAAAATCCATTAAAAGTAAGTAAATGGTTAACTAAACCTGATTAAACCTAAAGGTCTTTTCCAACTCTTCTGATTCTATGACTTACATCCAGCAAAATGGGAACTGTCAAAGTACATTTTTAGGTGCAGGTAGATGTTACACCTGTGCTGATTGAGCATTGGTTCCCCCCGTACACGTATTGAGTATTGGCACATAACCTGCCCCTGCCTGTGTCGCTGTGCAACCTGAACCTGCTGCATGGGTGTGCACAATGGTGTTTATTGAATTGTTTCGAGTTTCCTATCAAGGCTTTGTGTTTCCTCCCCTCCTATCTGAGTATTCAGATTTCTGGAAGTGGTTCTTTGATGTGTGCTCATAAACACAGAAGGATTTCCCCTCCCTTCTCCTTCCCTTCAATCCCCTCTTTGTGCTTGGAATAGTAATTCAACAGCCAGCCTTTGTCCGTCTTGTATTTACAGCTACAGTTCCCCTCAAAGATGGACTTATTTACTAGTTATTTATTTATTTTAGCTGGGAGGGGATGACCTCTAAACAGGAGGCATGTTTTTGGCAGCCTTTCAGGCAGTGCTTAAAGGAGAGCAGCCCCTCCAATGGGGGACATTTTTCAATTGCTTTTACTTCTTCCTGCATCACAATATGGCTATTTTCAATTTGCCTGGGTGCCTTTACAAGTGGGATGATAACATTTCTAGCAAAAAATATTAGGGTCCTCTCTCTTTCATTTTGATGCTCCTTATTCCCAAACTTGTTTGGCAAGTCCTTTAAAATTTACTTCTGTGCCCCTGTATGTGTGCTAAACGAGAGTGGGAAAACTCTCTCCTCTGCTGCTGAATGGCCTTTAAAAGGATACAAGGAAACCATCACTCTCCTTCCACATGCAAAGGGTCTGCCCTCCTCCCCCTACCAAAATCTTTGTAGCAAAGACATCCACAGGCTTCACATACAGCCTTCTTTCTTCGCCACTTCATTCACTTAAAGGAAGATTTGTGACACCTTCTGTGACTCTTCCAAAGAAAGTGTTTAGTGTCTTTTTTTAATGGTTTTGTTGCCATGATGCTTTGAACTCTAAACTTTCCTATGTGATTTCTGTCCTTCACCATGCAGTATTGCAGCTGGCATAAAGTCTATGTGTTTTTAATCTAAAGCTCTTAGAGTGCCTGCCATTAAAAACATTTGTGATTCTGAAGTGATTGCAATCCCACAGCATCTCCTCCTGCTCTGTAAAAACAATGTGGCTATTGACATGATGGACTGAATTTGGCCTTTTGGCCAGATTTACTCTGTCTTACTTCTCCTGAGGAAATCACACCTTCTGTAAGCAATGGTAATATTTCCTAACTATATATAAAATATCTCCATGATGAAGAATGTAATGATTAGCAAACTTCATTCCATGCCCTTATGTTACTGGTTTTTTAAGAATGCCATATCATCAGTGCAATGAATGACTAATTGTTTCCAACCTAACTACCACAGAGTTGGTTCTCTTACTCACCTCACATTATTTTTACACTGTTATATTGCCAAAGTTAAACCTAACACACATATATAAGAGCCAAGGCTGTGGTCCTCTGCCTAGAACAAAACCAAGTGATATTTCTTTGAGGACAATTACCCCAATCCCTTGCTGCTGTCATTCTCCATGTATCTTAAAGTAGTAACATCATTTACCCAAATCATAGAGTCATAGAAATGTTAGGGTTGGAAGGGACCTCAAGGATCATCCAGTTCCAATCCCCATGCCATGGGCTGGGACCCCTCACACTACATCAGGTTGCTCACATCCAGCCTGGCCTTAAGAACCTCCAGGGATGAGGTTTTTGCCACCTTCCTGGGCAACCTATTCCAGTGTCTCACCACCCTCATGGTGAAGGTCTACTTCTTCACATGCAATCTGAATCTACCCATTTCTATCTTTGTTCCATTCTCCCTAGTCCTACCACTACCTGACACCCTAAAAAGTCCTTCCCCAGCTTTCTTGTACTCCCTTAAGATACTGGAAGGCCACAATAAAGTCTCCTCATAGCCTTCTCCAGACCAAACAGCCCCAAACTCCCTCAGTCCCTCCTCATAAGAGAGGTGCCCCAGCCCTCTGATCATCCTTGATGACTAAACATTTCAAATCACAAATGCCAGATTCACCATTTAGAGTTTCAAGTCTTATTTTGACTCTCAGATTTCCATATTAAGGGGGGACCAATAAAAAACAGCCCTCCACAACAACAACAAAAGGGTGGACAATGTCATATTCAATGCTTCAGGTTATCCATACTGCAACCTGAGTTTCCAGAGGCAGAATGTCAGAGACTGCTTTTGGAAGGAAACCACAAAACCCCAAATGGATAGACACTGTACACTGCTCTCCTGGTATATAATTGCTTTTTGGATCAAATAAACAAGCTTGAGGAATACTTTTTGTGTGTTTCTGTGACTTATTGGCACGCTCAAAAGGGTTCTGCTCTCCCTTAGCAGCCTTTAGTGGAGGTCCAGCTGATCTGTGCTGCTCTGGGATCGTGCCCAGCTCTGCTTTGCCCCCCCCTCTTCTGGATGAGTGTGGCCTTAAAACACTTTTTCTCTGTAATGAATTTGTTTGAGTTCTCTCTCTCTTTCCCTTATGTTTTGAATATATTAGAATCAAAAGTAATGTGATGTATCTATGTGTAGTTTTGCACATGGATAAAGAAATGCTGAATTTATACTATATTCAGCATATGGAGGGCTTGCAATTCATAAAGAGCTTTACTTGGCCATGGGGAGAAATCTTGCTCTTAGTCTTTTGCAAGAATATACTAAAATGAAAAGATAAAAGGGGGGAAAATAATGTTTGCTATTTGGAAGACACTATGCCCTCTGTGTTTGGGTATAATTACCCTTGTAAACTCATCAGCTTTGTCAGAGGAGATGGCTGGCATGTATTCAAAATGATCTGTCATGACAGGGTGCTACCTATGCAGTCTATGTACCTCTGCAGTATGTCTGTCTTTGTGCTGCTTGCCTTCACGAGTGGCTACCACCGTGCACACTGAAACTAAAGTGGGGCCTGGCATCACATTTGCACCTAAAAGGAGAGGCAATGAAACAGAGAAACCTATCCAAGCATATTACATGCATGCCATTGTCTGCCACTCAGGCAGCCAGCTGTGGGACTCTCTTTTTTTATGACTGCTGCTACTATTATGATTGCTATTATTACAACCCTGTTTTGCTTCACGGATGTTATCATGTTCCTGTAGCAAGAGCACAGATAGTGAGGGACGAGAGGATGTACAAACATGGGAGCCAAGAAGAGGCAGCAGCAGCAGCCTGCTCTTTGTGTAGTTTCCTGAAACTAATCTGGGTGCTCTGGAGATGGACATGAATAGCTAATCTCACCAGCGATGCTGACAGGCGGATGGCTCTCGTCTGACTGCCTCCTGCTCCCATCGTCAGAGGGGGCTCTGGGAGTGAAAGGTCAGGGGGATAATCCTGCACCTGCATCCCACAGAGGGCTGGGCGGGCAGATCCCGACCAGCCCTGATGTAATTGATGCTAATTGTTACGCAGCCAAGGCACCCTTCCATGGAGGAGCAGGTGGGAGCCTTTGTTGTGCTTGGGACCATTATACTAATAACAAGCTTAGGATTCTCTGCACAGGCTTAGGAACACAAAGGCACAGGCAATACTTTGGGGAGCCCCTTAAAAGGTTTACTGGGTGTCCCCTAACGTGATGGAGTAAAAGTCCCCAAGAGTGAAAGTGCAGAACAAACTGAAGAATGAAAAGGGCAGTACCTGCTGGTCAGCAAAGCTCTGAACCAACCTGGGAAGTGCAACTTGGGAAGTTTAAACTGCACCTGACAGCTTCTGTGGAGACAGAGATCTTTCCCCCTGCGTCATGTGTGGGAAGAGTCAGGTGTAAGCAGCTACTTCAGGGACCTAGCAAGGGCTCAGAGGAATTTTCTCCGGAGCTGCCCATCTGTTTGCAAATTTTGATGTGAAAGGATAGGCACAGAAAGGGGACTGAAAAACGAGAGGAAAATAAAAAGGAAAGGAGTCCAGCTGCTGATATGATATTGGGTTATGGTCAGACAAAAAGCTAGTAATTGGTAGTGTTAAAATGAGGTAGGATTTTTTTTTTCTTCTTCTTTTTTCCCCCCTTCCTCTGTGCTTCAAGGGATTGTTCCTTCCCCCCCTGCAGATCACTAGATACCCAGCTGGAAGAATGGAGCATAGCTCCCAGGAGTCTGAGAAAGTGAACACAGTCCATACTGAAAGGTTTTACAGTCCCATTGGTGGGACTTTGGGAAATACCCCAACCTTACAGACAAAATCAGGACTGAACACTGAACCCTATATAAATAAACACAAGCACTTTCAAAAGGCAAAGCAATCCAAAGGCATCGGTATGTTTCGGTGTGTAGTTTCTGTGCTGCGTGTGATGTGCAAGAGGATTGTGGAAAGAGTGAAGCACCTTTCCTCAGAAGCCTCTGCAAGCATTCCTGAGTATTTGAGTAAAACAAACAAACCAACCAAACAAAAAGCCCAAACCAACCAACTAACACACAAAAAAAAAACCCCAACCCAAAACACCCACAAGAAAATAATGAGAGAGAGAAAGTATAAAAAGAAAACAAAGAAAGTATAGGGCTAATTTTAGCAGGCTTGTAAATAAGTCTGAAACCACTGTGTAAAGGGGCCTGTGAGTTTCTCAGCAAGCAATTAGAGAGGCCTTTTAAAAAGCCTCGACTAGATGACCTTTTGGATAGGCTTTTCTCACCACTGATACACAAATGTGTGATTTATAATGCAATCGG
Source organism: Colaptes auratus (assembly GCA_015227895.2). Classification (NCBI taxonomy): domain Eukaryota; kingdom Metazoa; phylum Chordata; class Aves; order Piciformes; family Picidae; genus Colaptes; species Colaptes auratus. The sequence goes on along the minus strand of JAAWVA010000033.1, from coordinate 13,914,369 downwards.
TGGATGGCATTAAAAAGTTAATGCATGCTGCTTGAGGATGTCACATCCTGCATTGGGTGGTATAGATTATATTGACCATCTCATGCAATTTACTGGTTTGCTTTGTTGAGGGTTTGGGGTTTGTTTTTTTTCAGAGCCTGACAGTGAGGTCTATTTAATCTCCTAATTTAATCATCTCTCTTAGCTTTATGGGATCACTGTGCCTAGGGAAACTGAGATGATGATCCATTGAAATAGTGCACTGCATCTTTAAAAAGAAAATAGTAAAAGGATGGAAAAAATATTCTGGAAGGCATTAAGCTAGAAAGAGGAATGGAATGGAATGGAATGGAATGGAATGGAATGGAATGGAATGGAATGGAATGGAATAGAATAGAATAGAATAGAATAGAATAGAATAGAATAGAATAGAATAGAATAGAATAGAATAATAGAATAGACCAGACCAGGTTGGAAGAGACCTTCATGATCATTGCGTCCAACCTATCATCCAACACCACCTAATCAACTAAACCATGCAACCAAGCACCCTATCAAATCTCCTCCTAAACACCTCCAATGATGGTGACTCCACCACCTCCCTGGGCAGCACATTCCAATGGGCAATCACTCTCTCTGTGAAGAATTTCTTCCTAACATGCAGTCTGAACCTCCCCTGGCACAGCTTGAGACCCATTCAGCTATCACAAGGAGACACTTTCAGATACAGATGCTGGGTTACTCAGGGGTCAGTAGTCACCCACCTTTCTAAATTCCTTCTAATAGTCCTGGAAGTAGAAGCACCCTTACCAATTTTAAATGCAGAACTCACACCTTTGACCACAGTGTGCAGAGGTCATGAATTCAGCTTAAGATTCATGGCAATTAAACAATAGCAAACGAACAACCCCCAAAAGCACTGTCTGGGCTCCTTTTCCTTTCCCTCTTCAGTGCATGACCCGTAGAGGTTTGACTTCCCCTGCAGCTCAAGTTTTAGAAACTACTTTTAAAAAGGACCTTTAAAGCAAAATTTCACTTACCAAACTCTGTCTTACAGAGTTCCCTGGCTCTACTAGTGCAGAAGAATTTGAGGGTAAGAAGGAGGATCTTGTGTGTCGCACAGCACATACTCAATTCAGTGTCACTGCAGATTATTGCCTCAGGTAGTCAGTAGCTAGAAGTGCTACCTTATTCCAGCTTATTATTTTCTTTCTGGCTGCAGCTTTATTCAGTCATGCTTTTCCTCAACTGAGACAGCAAAACCATCATTGCTATTGCACTGCTGGTTCTGCTTCTGCAGTTGCATGCTGCAGGATCTTTTAACTTGCTTCAAACACTGTGAGAAGCAGCTTAAGCAATTTGGTGACTGCTTTGAAGACCATTAGCTGCAAGTTATTAAATGCATATTGTTAATAATGGAAAAGACTAAGGACTGGCATCGTAGGCATTATTTCCATTGAAGATAATGGCTCCTTGCCAAATGAGTTTGCAGTAATTGTGCCAACTGTGAAATCTACTGGGCATAAACTGGGGGGGGAAAAAACCTCACAAAAAGTCCTCAGGAATGGGTCTTCACTATATTGAGTAATTATTCTCTTAACTACATTTTAAAAGCACATCTGGACACTGGACAAAGTCTTCAGAATCTAAATGAGCCAAAGACAAGCTCTCCTCACAGCACAACAAGGGAATTCAACCAAATGCATTTATTATACTCTGAAATCACAGCTGACTTCTAGTAGTGCCAAGAAAGAGAGAGGTTGACACAAAATGCTTGTAATTTTTTAAGCACTACTTACAGCTGATGTGCTATTTTGTGTGTGTGTGTGTGTGTGAACAGAATTTGTTACCAAGTGCAATATTTGGCCACAAGAACCCCAAGCATTGGCCACAACAACCCCATGCAGAGCTACAGGCTGGGGTCAGAGTGGATGGAGAGCTGTGAAACAGAAAGGGACCTGGGGGTACTGATTGACAGCTGCCTGAACATGACCCATCAGTGTGCCTAGGTGGCCAAGAAGGCCAATGGCATCCTGGCATGCATCAAGAATGGTGTGGCCAGCAGGAGCAGGGAAGTCGTTGTGCCCCTGTACTCAGCACTGGTTAGGCCACACCTTAAGCACTGTGTCCAGTTCTGGGACCCTCAGTTTAAGAAGGACATTGAGACACTTGAACGTGTCCAGAGAAGGGCAACAAGGCTGGGGAGAGGCCTTGAGCACAGCCCTGTGAGGAGAGGCTGAGGGAGCTGGGGTTGTTTAACCTGGAGAAGAGGAGGCTCAGGGGAGACCTTCTTGCTCTCTACAACTCCCTGAAGGGAGGTTGTAGCCAGGAGAGGGTTGGTCTCTAGTCCCAGGCAACCAGCACCAGAACAAGAGGACACAGTCTCAAGCTGCACCAGGCGAAGTTTAGGCTGGAGGTGAGGAGAAAGTTCTTCACAGAGAGAGTCGTTAGCCATTGGAATGTGCTGCCCAGGGAGGTGGTGGAGTCCCCATCCCTGGAGGTGTTCAAGAGGGGATTGGATGTGGCACTTGGTGCCATGGTTTAGTCATGAGGTGTTGGGTGACAGGTTGGACTTGATGATCTTTGAGGTCCCTTCCAACCTTGGTGATTCTGTGATCATGGAATATCAACTTTGCATAAGTCCAAAGACTCAGATATTATTGCAAATGTAATCATAAAAAGAAAAGGGGTGGTGGGGGGGGAAGTTTTTATCAGTCCTTAAAAAGAGGAAAAAAATATCATTCTCCCCATTGACTAACTTCTCCTTACAGAACTGGAAATAATTGAAGACAGATTTTGTTTCTTTACAAAAACACTGACAATTAAAGCAAAGCTGGCTTCCCTCAGTTTATTTCGTTTTCCCTGAGCTCACAAATCAAAATGATGTCATGCAACACTGTGAAATCCCTCATCAAGAACCATAGATGCCATAAAGTTCAGTTTTCTGGGCAGTGTAGAGCTGCTCAAAGGTGGTCAAGACATCTGTTCATACACCACCTGTACAACTGCCTCAGGATTTGTCTCCGAAAAGAAACATGACTTTGCTATTAATTACATTCTAAAAGCAGAACTTGTACCTTGAAAGAATAAATAACTGCTCTCTAGATTCAGGAGCTGTATTGGTGTGTGCACAATGGATTTAGCCAGAAATGTAAGCACGGATTCTTTTGCAGTCTCGCTATCTTTTCTGTGGTTTTGAAGCTCATGAAAAGGTTTTGTGAATTGAGAAGCCAGAGTACAATGTTCTCTGCTCAGATAAAAATGCCTTGAATCCTTCAGGTTCTATGAAGTTACTCAACTTTGGTATTATTTCTGGCTACTAGGTTTGCATTCTGCTGGAATGTGCTTGGCTGACTAATGCCCATGAATCATTAGTGCTCCACTAACCTAAATCAAACTGGATTTGCTCTATGTTCAGTGAGTAAGAAAGTTATGAGGTGTTTGCCAGCTGTCAATCTCGGTGGGTTCTTTACTGAAATACACATTTCAGAGCTCTCAGAGCCTGGACATCAGTTCATGTACTGAAAGATGCTGTTTCTTCCTGCAAGTACTGGCTTCTTAACACAGCAACTGGGTGCAGCTCTGAATTTATATGGCATCGTATGGCTAAATGTGTCTGGGCCCAGAAATAGGATTCAGTTTGCTATCAAGAGTGAAATGTGGCATCAAAATGGCTTTCTGGAAATGTTTTAGGCCACTACTTCTGCTAAAATCACAAAATCATAGAATTGTTGGGGTGGGAAGGGACCACAAGGATCATCCAGTTCCAACCCCCCCTGCCACAGGCAGGGATACCTCACACTAGAGCAGGTTGCTCAGAGCCACATCCAGCCTGGCCTTAAAAACTTCCAGGGATGAGGCTTCTACCACCTCCCTGGGCAACCTGTTCCAGTGCCTCACCACGCTCATGGGGAAGAACTTTTTCCTAGCATCCAATCCGAATCTACCTATTTCTATTTTCGTTCCACTCCCCCTATTCTTATCGTTCCCTGACACCCTAAAAGGCCCCTCCCCAGCTTTCATGTAGGCCCCCTTAAGATACTGGAAGGCCACCATAAGGTCTCTTTGGAGCCTTCTCTTCTCCAGACTGAACACCCTCAAATCCCTCAATTTCTCCTTTAGTTGCTTCCTTCTTTAATCTCCATTGAACACCAATAGATGTGATGTTACTCCAAAGAAGGGGATTTCTAGTGTGTGTTCACAATGTGTTGCACCTGCCAGGAAAGCCTCAGAACTACAATGAACGTGTTACAGCATCTACAAGTTCTGGACATTAGGGAAATGAGTGGTCAGGCATTGGAATGTGCTGCCCAGGGAAGTGGTTCAGTCACCAACCCTGGATGTGTTTAAAGCTGTTTTGGATGTGGTGTTTGGGGATACGGTTTAGGGGTGAACCTTGTAGAGCAGGATTATTGGTTGGACTTGGTGATCCTGAGGGTCTTATCCAACCTGAATGTTTCTGTGATATCTGTGAAGTTGTAGAAGTCTCAACTCTGGGACCTGTGACAACCTGTAAAGGATGACCTAATGTTCCTGTATTTAAGCAAAGTGAGCAGCAACAGCAAAAATTTCCATCAGAAATAGATCTGTGATGGGAAGGGGAATCCATGATGAGACTTTATCTAGGTAAGACTGAGGAGTATAAATAGTGGAATGGAATGGAATGGAATGGAATGGAATGGAATGGAATGGAATGGAATGGAATGGAATGGAACGGAATGCAATAGAATAGAATAGAATAGAATAGAATAGAACAGAATAGAATAGAATAGAATAGGTTGGAAGAGACTTTCAAGATTGTCTCATCCAACCTATCATCCAGCACCACCTAATCAACTAAACCATGCAACCAAGCATCCCACCCAGTCTCCTTCTAAACACCTCCAATACCACCACCTCCCTGGGCAGCACATTCCAATGGGCAATCACTCTCTCTGTGTATAATTTCCTCCTAACATCCAGTCTGAACCTCCCCTGGTGCAGCTTGAGACTGTGTCCTCTTGTTCTGCTGCTGGTTGCCTGGGAGAAGAGACCAGCCCCTGCTTGTCTACAACCTCCCTTCAGGTAGTTGTAGAGAACAATAAGGTCTCCCCTGAGCCTCCTCTTCTCCAGGCTAAGCAACCCCAGCTCCCTCAGCCTCTCCTCACAGGGCTGTGCTCCAAACCCCTCACCAATTTTGTTGCCCTTCTCTGGACACGTTCCAGAGTGCCCAGGAGTGGCACATTTTTGCCTCTACAATTCACTTCCTTTCTTAAGAGTCTGAATAAAATTCTGGTTATATAGAAAAAAAACCCAAACACTTAATTTTTCTAAATGAAAAACAAAACAAAACAAAACACCATGTTGTTGTTGTTGTTTTCATTTTACCAACCAAGGTTTTTCAAGGCCAAGGTTTTTCAAGGCCAAGCTTTCAGTTGCATCTTGGAAAGTTCCCCGTTAAAAAGCATTATCATAATGAAAATGTCTACAGCTTTTTTGGTTTCCTTCCTGCAGAAAACGTTTTTCTTTATATGCTGTAGCCACTGTTTTGAAATTTCTGGGACTACACTTATCCCCAAAGCCCTTTTTGTGGCTTGTTCCTTTTGGTCTATAAACTGACCTCACCTTCTAACTAATAGCACATTACAAAGCACTGCAAATACTGCTGAAATTTCAAGCACTCTACAAGTTGTCCTCCTGCATTCCTTATCCAGCACCTTTGGGAAAAGGCATTCTGCTGTCCTGCTTCTGACCCAGGCTCATGCCCACTGCCTCATTTAACCACCTTTGGGATTAGCATTTCTGCTCCATTCTCTTGGGCGCTCCCAACAATCATTCCCAAAGGAGCAATTGTAGTCATTTTGTTCATGAGGCTACAATTAAAAGTCCTGAGGGAGGACACTGAAAGAGGTATTTTATTTTAAAGGCCTTTAAAACCCTCCACAACTGCTGCATTCTGCACAGTTCCCTGCCACTCACTCCCTGGTTTATTTCTGTTTTTCAGTCTACCTCGGTCACTAATTCTGGCATGCTTTGACAAATTGCTGTTTTATTGCAGTACATGTGTGCAATCATTTTGGTGGAGTACATTCTCTGATACAGTCATGCTGCTAACATTAGGTGTCGAACCTCTGCACCTGGACTAGAGGGTGGGTCTGACTAATGTTTCTCCTAGGCAATGAAAAGAAAAAAGGTCATCCAGAGGGAAACCCGAGGCAAGAATGTGTTCTCAGTTCTCTGCTTTGCACTCTGGAGAAGAGTTTCAGTATCTGTTCAGGGTAGCAGAGGGGTGTCCAGCTCTTGAATCACCGGTCAGGCAGTTCATTGCAGCTTTCGGAGGGCTAACGTGACTCGCAGAGGCAGGCTGACAGGGTGAGGCTGGGTGCTTCAAATTCCTGGTCACAGAGATCAGAAAAACAGTACAGGCAAATGAGACCCGATCTGTGTCATCAAGGAGAAATGACTTCTTGCCCTTTTCCACTCATGAGCTGCTCCTAAGCTACCTTTACAGCTGAAAGATAAGTTGCATGTAAACCATGTCTCTAAGACATGGAAACATATATATGTTATGTTCTATAACTCACAGATCAAGGATATGGGTCACCCCTGCTTGGAAAGAACTGTGAAGAGACCAGTCTCCAAGTCTAGGCATTTCATTTTGTAAGTCTGCTATGTGAATCTTACCTTCTCCCTTGTACCTTTAACGTTGCTGCAGAGTTTGTATTTTGCTGGGAATTAGATGAGAGGGTTTTGAACCCAGTTTCTAATACACCAGACTTGACTTTATTTCTTTGCTATGATTTCTCCTCTGCTGGATGCCAGAAACCTTGGAGCACTGTGTAATTTATGTAGTAGTAGTAGTAATTAGTATTAGTAATTTATATATTAATAGTAGTAATTAGTAGTAATAGTACTACTACTACTACTGGATGTTAGGAAGAAATTCTTCATAGAGAGAGTGATTGCCCATTGGAATGTGCTGCCCAGGGAGGTGGAGGAGTCACCATCATTGGGGGTGTTTAGGAGGAGACTGGATGGAGTGCTTGGTGCCATGGTTTAGCTAATTAGATGGTCTTGCATGATGGGTTGGACACGATGATCTTGGAGGTCTCTTCCAATCTGGTTTATTCTACTTCTATTTCCATTTCTACCTGCAGTTTTCTTATTAAGCAGAGGTTGGCCATTCATTGCCATCACTGCACCAACATGTAAGTCTTTCAGAAACTATCTCCCATGACAATCACACAGTATCAGGACTAAAATGTAGTCGACATCTAAGCTGAATGTAGAAGCTGGGGATTGTATGAGTGTCTGAAGGTTCACATTTCTATTGTTTCTTAAAGCATGTGGATGCACCATGCATCAGAAAGAGAAGAGCTTCAGCGTTTTAGAGGAGAAGAAATCTATTCATTTATCTCAGTTTAGGAAGGATGTTGACTTTCTGGAACGTGTCCAGAGAAGGGCAACAAAGTTGGTGAGGGGTTTGGAACACAAGCCCTATGAGGAGAGGCTGAGGGAGCTGGGGTTGCTTAGCCTGGAGAAGAGGAGACTCAGGGGTGACCTTATTGCTCTCTACAACTACCTGAAGGGAGATTGTAGACAGGCAGAGGTTGGTCTCTTTTCCCAGGCAGGCAACACCAGAACAAGAGGACACAGTCTCAGGCTGCGCCAGGGGAGGTCTAGACTGGATATTAGGAGGAAGTTCTATACAGAGAGAGTGATTGCCCATTGGAATGGTCTGCCCAGGGAGGTGGTGGAGTCACCATCATTGGAGGTATTCAGGAGGAGACTTGATGGGGTACTGGGTGCCATGATCTAGTTGTTTAGGTGGGTTGGATTGGTTGATAGGTTGGACATGATGATCTTGAAGGTCTCTTCCAACCTGGATTTATTGTATTGTATTGTATTGTACCAAAATAATCTAACTGCCCCTGTTGAAATAACAATGCTGCATAAAAGACTAACTATTTTTTTTTGCTGATCTATATAGATATAACAGCTTCAGCCACATTTTAAGAGACAGATTTCTGTCCATTGTAAAATAGCTGGTAGCCATAATAGGATTCTAAAAAGGAGGAGGTGATAAAACTCACATTTTAAACATTTTCAGTCAGATGACTATTTCTTTAAAATATTTTAACAACAAACATTCCATCAGCATTATGTCAATATGGTCATGTTACTCATCTCAGTCCTCATATCTCTTGTTTATAATCCCTGAAAGAATTATCCCCATCCAGACTGATTTTAATTGAATTACAAAACAAAAAGGGTCTTTTCTAACTTTCTAACCTTCCTGACAAACCAGAAGAGGGTCAAAGAGATTTGAAGAGTCATGGAAGAGTATGTTTTGATTTTCTTCAGACAGACTCAGGGGAACTTTGTTCCAGATGGTAACCTCAACCTTTCACAACAAACTGTCTATCTGTGATAGTCCCTTATTACAATTAGAGCCATATCTGTCTGATATTTTGGTGGTCAGGAATTTCCTGGTATCACACCACCTACCATAATATATTTTGCATTATTTATTGCAAATAGATGTGATAGCAGAGGAAAGGAATTTCTCTCAGTTGACTGCAAAGTTTCTGTGAGGTATATTCAGTGTAAACACTCCAGGAAACAGCAGAAAACATTCTCATACCTAAAGTGCTTTGTTAGGAGTTTAAATGTGAGCACAACCACTTTGTTTCCATTTTGCTTTGGCATTAATAACCATAAACAACTGAAGCATAGTTTTATGCCACTGATCAAATTTAGATATATTAACCCCACTTGCATGTCTAACTGAGAATTATGTGCACAAAACCACACCAAGGAATTCATGAAATGTTAACTGCACTTGGGACTATCTGTATATGCAGTCAGGTTGACACAATAAAACAAATGAAATGCAGTTTGGGCAAGCCCTGAAGACAAGAAGAATATGTTTCTAATAGGCCCCCAAATACCATAGTTAAGCTATACAACAAGCATTGCTTTTTATTTCATGGAATACCTAATACCCTAGGAATGACAGCTGTTTGCTTTTTAATACAAGCCACCACTCCCTGCATGAATGTCTTATCTGGATCATTACCAGATCCTATAATTCAACATAATACAGATGGACTTGACCCCTGTTCACACCTTTCATATGTTATTGTACAGACCTTCTCCATCTAGACAGTCAAATGTAAGTTTCTGAGAAGCTTGAGAGAAAATGCCTCCTTCACCACCACCCTGCTAAACCGAAGCAACTTACCTTGAATGCTGAACAATAATTTCCAGGCTGGGATCCATGGAGACCTTGACGTTTGTGGTCTATTTCCAAGGGATTTGTGTAAGATAACTAAGGAAAGCCAGAGGAGTGCCAATAAGCTGTAATTCCCCTCAGAAGGTTTAGCCTATCTGCTCAAAAATTTTACATGCTTGTCAAATTAGGAGAAAAGGTTTAAAATCGCCTTATGGAGGGATTTGATGAATTACAGAAAAGCATTAACACTTCTGAAGAAGCCCTGCTACAAATAGCATTATCAGCCTTTTCCTCTTAGGTTTCATTTCAAGCTACAGGCCCATTGCAGGTGGTCAGGGTAGTTTCATTTCTACTTATTTACATTCAGTTCTTTTTCTTCCCCAGGTATTTCTGCACACTGCGTTTTCGACTACACACTTCAGGTGATTCCATTTCTCCCACTTGGCATAATTATTTTGTGCATCTAGTGAAGCTTACATTTCCCATGAATCATTACATCAGTGGCTGTGCATGCAATTTTGATTCAAACTTTAGTTTTATAACTCAGATACTGCATTCAAAATGTCTTCCAAATTTCGATGTAGTCTTCAGTTTACAAATGATTTATGGCAGCAAACATTCCTTCCTGCAGGATTTCTCTGCAATGTCACACAAACAGGACTTCTCAATTTTTTCAGGCACCAGTATTTCCCAAGAGATCCTCTCTTGATATGCTGCTTTTCAAATGGGATGCATAAAATATTTTGTGACTGAAAACTTTATGCTGATAGTATGAGGCTTGGGGTGAGGAGAAAGTCCTTCACAGAAAGTTATTGGCCATTGGGATGTGCTGCTCAGGGAGGTGGTGGAGTCACTGTCCCTGGAGGCGTTCAAAAAAGGATTGGATGTAGCACTTGAAGCCATGGTTTAGTTTAGTCATGGGGGGGGTTGGGTGACAGGTTGGACTTGATGATTCCTGAGGTCTTTTCCAACCATTACAATACAATAACACAATACAATGCAATACAATACAATTAAATTCAACTCAGAAGATATAGGCCTTAAAAAACACACACCCACTAAAGTGATAAGAATCAGGATTTATAAGCCTTTTCTTCCAGCATAATGAGCACTTATTTTTTCCTACTTTCACTTATCAGTCTTGAGCCTGTCCTCAGAAAATTTAGTCATGTTTTCACCAGTTTGGTTTTATGGAACTCCTCATATCACTTTTGGCATACAACTTGGACACTGGAATACAACTGCTGGAATGCAACTTGGAATACAACGTTCCATTGGTTTGGGTTTTTTTAATTCTATTCAATCCTCATCAAATCCCTAGTTTTCCCCTGCAAACTTGAGAAGCTCTTGAGACACAGTGCCTTACAATCAGCCTTCTGCCTTCGTCCTGCTTTCTGCTAAGAGAAGCTTTGGAAGCGTAACGACCACATGCATGTGCGGACACCGAGCGTCTGTGGAATAAGAAGCAGCACTTCTGTCTAGCACAGAGAGTCAGTGTGGGAAGGTGAATCCCTAATCACAGGATGTTGGTTCTTCTTTCCTTGGTGATATTTGTAAGGCCATGTCTTGTCATTGCAGAGCACCCCACTTTCAGGGACTGCTAGCACAGACCAGCACTTCTGGTTGACTTCCACAAGGCTTTTGTGAAGGGAGGAAGGTTTGCACGAGCTTTGATTTCTCTGTTGCAGTCAATGCACAGAGAGAATCTTTCTGGTCTAATTAAACAAATAATAAAAAAATTACTTGAGAATGAATTGAATGAGTCTCTAAACTTTCTGGGTTTTTTTCCTCTTAACTATACCTGCAACTAATCTACAATGATTTTGTAATACCTTGTTATCCAGAAGTCTGAGGAATAAAGTTGGCTTATCTGCCTACTTAGTACTCCTCCAACAGCCTTGTAAGAGATTGTAAGACATACTCATGTCTGCATGTAAAACTCAGAAGAGATTGTGTGTCTCTAGAGCAATAGCTGGAGCTTTATTAATTGGCTACAATTTAATTTACCTATAATTCCTGGTTTCAGATCTGACTGGGAACTGGGAACTGAACCATAGATCGTGACATGGAAATGGAAAGAACAGATTTTCTTGAGCTTAAAAAAAAAAGACTAGACAACATTTTTTTGCTTGAGTTGTTTTTCTGGTAATCATTCTCCTGATGATTTTTATAGCTTGGACTTGTTGAAAGGCTGGGACTGCTTCTGATCATATTCAGCAAGAGTGCTTTGTGATTAAATCAGTTTTTCTAATTAGCCAAATGAGGGCACCTGGATTTGAAATACATTGCAGTGTCCCCACTGGCATGACTGGGTTTATTTTCAGTGAAAACCAACACAGATGGGAGTGAAAAGGTGACAATTTTCAGATGGTCAATAGGTAGTGTACATAGGTGAATCCTAAAGCTGAAACTCCCAGAGTTGATATGTAGTTTATGATGGCAGTTTGAAGTTGTTTTCAAGGACTATAGTAAGGAATCATACTCTTCGTGTCACCCTGTTTGTTACTTCAGCTAACAAGCTTGATATTGTTAGCAACCTCTTTGTGTAGAGCCTATCAGATGGCCCATATATCTTAGCCTGCATTTTTCCTTGGTAGAAGCACCAGCAAAACCAACAAGGGTTATTATTTACTTATTTTTGTTACAAAATATGTAGCACAATAAAAAGTGACTTAACGCTCACATAAATCCAAGCAGCTCGAGAGTAAATCAGGTCCAGCCATTCAGAACTCATGACAAACTGACCATTATGTCCCTTTCATCACAATCTGGGAAACAAAAGCCTCGAGAATGATGTTCACCAGACATAGAGTCTTAATGATAATGTTTCTTGGAGCATTCAATCAGGCATATTTCATGGTAGGACAGCTTCATTAGGAAGACATTCAGAGTTTTCCAGCGCTTTTCAAGTGGAATCCAGTGGATTTTTGAGAGAAGTACATGCTCAGTAGTACTTCATCTTCTCCTAGATATTTCACAAAACCTCTTTGAAGTCTTTGGAGTTATAGCAGACATAGAATTAATCCTCTCTCTCTTACACACTGATATAAATCAGCTAAAACTGTGGAGAAACCAATGGCACGGATCTTTAGCTGGCTCCTGTCAGTGTAGCTCACTGAAGTCACTGGAGCTACACTGACTTGGAGTCATTCTGATTCCATTATTTGTTTTGATCACTGAAGATATATGCATTTCTGCAACTGAATTGCCAATTAGGCAGTTACATACATGCTATTTACTTGTTCTGCATCATCCAACATATTACATAACCTTTCTGCCCTTACTATTGCTAAAGGCAACTGTTAATAAGAATAAAACCTCTTAAGGAAGAGGTACTACATTTTGAAAGCATTTCACTAAGTAATTTTTACTTTTCATAGCAAATAGGTCTTGATCACTCTGCACCACGTTTTGCATAATCATTGCTTGCTAGACTACACATATTGTATCTCTGCTGTAGCAGTTAGTATAAGGGAATGCTTAAGGAAAGAGAGTAAACCCCAGGAAAACAGCAGGTCCCCTAACTATCCTCTTCTCAGTGTCAAGTAAAGCCAGGGCTGTTCCTTTGTGCACCATCAACAGCAGAAACATCAACAGCAGACTGGTTGAGTTTATTGGAAGGGATATGCAAACCTGGTATCAGTTGTCTTCGTCTCCCCATACTCCACTGTGAACCCAAATTCTAAGCCTTTCAGCATCAAAATGAGCTAAAGTAACCCAGAGGATGAGCTGCTGTGTTCTGATTCTAGAAACATCTCCTGGCCCCTATTCCCTCACACTCCTCTGTATAAAAATGCATCAGGCCTGATTCCAAGGCCTACAAAGTTTATAGCAGCCTTTGTTACCATGTCATTGAATGCTATGAGATGAGCTGAATTAGTGTAGAAACAGGGGCAGGAGAGCAAAATCATTCACGGTTTAGTTTTACCAACTTTGGCAGTGCTTTGGTATGAAGCTAAGCAGAGAAAGAAGATGGCATGTGTTGTGTCTTGTATAGTAACATCATGATGCAGAAGAAAGTGCAAGTATGCATTCTGTTCCTCACCAGGGTATTCTGAAAGTGACTCACACTGCCTTTAAGGCTCATCCATTTTACATTAGAAAGGAAACCAGAAAGGCACACCTATTTTCAAGGTGAATATGATTGCTGTATTTGCCACTGCTTTGAGAGTTCCATTGTATAAGAAATCAATCACCTTTTATGTATGGCAAGGAACATTTCAGGGGAAGAGAAATACATAGAATTGATTTATTAATTTGTTTTTCAACTCTAACTCTGAGCACGGGTGCAGGATGTAAAGAAACACAAACACAGGAGAAGGATCAAAAAATAGAGGAGGAGAAGGATCAAAAGAGAAGGAAAAGAAGCTCCTCAACCATCCTGGCATCTCTAAAATAGCACAAAAATTATTGTGCTGTGGCTGCATATCTCTGTTTTATCAACCTTACAGTACAGCAGCCTGTGAGACAACATAGGCAAACTCCTTTTGTGTCAGAAGACGAGAAATTGGTAGGTTAGCTTCTGCCTCACTAACACTGGTCACTCCCACCAGTATGTCTTGGTCTCTCCAATCCTTGTTAGCCACTGCCACCCAGGCACGGCTTGCACAGGGCTGGGAGGGAAGGAGCAGCAAGCAACATGTGAAAAAGAGAAAGAAAAGTACTGAGATGAACAGCAGCAAGGCTCGCACTTGCCTGAAGTCCTGAAACAAATCCTGGTAGCCCTTGAAGCCTTAATCTTCATGGATAGTGGAGTTACTACAGAGCTCTCCATTAACCATGCACTCCTCAGTCCTGTGGTTGCTTCTGATGGCACTGGGAGCCTTGTCATATGTGGTGTCTGCAGTGCATTAGGGTCAGGACGGAGCAGCAATTGCAATGGGCTCAACATTCCTATTGTCAAGCAATCAGACAATACCAAAAATGTAGCTTACCCTAACAGCATACTGCAGTCATTTGACATTGTAGCTCCTCATTTTGGGAAGCCACAAATATTCAAGAACCAAAAGAGATAGATCTTAATGTGCAAATCTTTTACTTTTCCCCTGGTAAAAGCGCTTGGGGAGGGTAGCAAAGACAACAGGAAAAAATGTTGCAAACCAAGCGGACAGCTTGCTCAGCCTGCTCAGTCTGCTCAGCCTGTTCCATCATTTCTGTGCCTTGTATTGATCAATATTTGCTCTCAATTAGAGGGCATTTGGAGGGTGTGCTTCAGAGCACCAATGAAGGCCTAGAGTGCCTTCAGTGCTTGGTTCAGATGTGCTGGGAGTAAGGAGTGTGGCTTGCTTTGTACACACAGCAGTGCTAAAGCAGGGGAAGCAAAGTGACTTTGTCTCCTAAGCTCTTCCCCTCCAATAAATCATTACTGTAGCATTACTGAATACAGAGCCAGGCGTCCAATGCCTGTTGTTTAACACTGATACAGCTTGATGGTCTATGCTCCAGGTATTTTAATGCTGTATATATACTTCAGGTGTAGATGCATTTCAGAGGTGAACATAGGTGTTGCCTATACTGGGTACTGTCGGTTTTCGTTAACGACAGTGCTGGTCTTATTCAGACTCCAAAATCCAAGATGCCTTTAACAAAATGACTGCCTTCAAAATTAAGTGCCCTAGGGACAGGAAATGGGAGTTGTATTTGTTCCCCTTCAGGCTTCTCCTTCAAATGGGTGAAAAGTTGGTTTTAATTACATGCAGAGAGAATAAAGAACTTCTTAAAAGGATCTTTAAAACAATACTCTTTAAGACAAAATAAGAATACTCCCTGTGGCAAGTTTCACACTCAGATGAAGATTCCTTATACTTACAATATCAGCAAACAACACATCCTGACAAGCAATGGTTTAGTGGAGCAGCTTAAGACGTTTAAGGAATGAAAGCTAGTTTTGTTTTGTTTACTTAAAGCCTTTCACTTCTTTCCTTTTGGTCTAAATGAAAACTTTAATGTCTTTTGATTCTTTTTCTCCCCCCAGTGAAGAACAGGAGAAAATACCATACCGCTCTCTAAAAAGCATCATCAAACCTATTGCATTATTTCCAAACAAGTTGGGGTTGTTGTTGTTGTTTTGTCTGTTTTGTTGTTGTTGTTGTTTTGAGGGGGGGTGGTTGTTGGGGGTGTTTTTGGGGAGGTGGTTTTGGGGTGGGTTGGTTTGTTTGGGTTTTGGTTTAATTGAAATGTATTTCAGATGGGAAACTTCCCTTCAACCTTCCGCTCAGAAGAGTAGAATATTAACTTCCCAATTCTGACTGGAATGAAGTTTGAATCATTAAAATAAGGCTAAGACAGGTTGTTAACCTCGCCTAAGTCACACTTTTGCAGAAGAACCCACAAAAGAAGAAGAGCCCTTTATGTGTGGAGTACACTTCTGGTTTAGTAGTGACCCCACTGGTGTCTGTGCTGCAATGTGAACACCCTGCGAGGCATACCGTAGTCACAGGATGAATTTCAATGCCTGAGCTTGTGCAATTCTCTGGCAAAAACTGCAAAAATTGAAGCAGTTCAAAAGGCTTGGGTTTTGCTGGGGGAAGGGTGGATTCATAGCATCATGTCATGTGTTTTCGTTTCTCTCTGTGAGCAACGCATGCATATGTTTCGGGGCTAATTCACACTAGAAACAACTGATGCAACGTATGTTAAAAAGGAGCCTTACAGAAAAATTCTTTGTTATTCTCTGAGCCAGAGGACAGTCTTGTCTTTCTGCTCTGACAAAAGAATGAGTGAGGGAGAGAATACTTCAAGTTGTGAGGGCTGCAATCTTAAACTGAATCAGTCATTTAAAAAGGTTAAGTAAGCCCTTGGGGCAAGGACTATCTTTTCATTATAGCCTTGTACAGTGCCTGCTGCAGCAGGGTCCCTCCTTTCCATGGGGAACTCAGGGTGTTGCTGTGATGCAAGGAGTAAGACCAACAACAATAACGCTGAGGGAGGAAAAAAAGCACAAAAAATGGATGACACTTAATATTCAGACTCTCTTTCTTTCTCTGGTCTTCAATACACTGTGGATTAGAAGAGAAAGCCCGGTCACAAAATAGTAGAAACAATGCATAAGATGGGTCTGAGCTGCTGTTGAAGGAAAAGGCTCTGTCCAGCCTGATCTAGGGTAGAGTGTCCCTGCCCATGGCAGGGGGGTTGGAACTAGATGATCCTTGTGGTCCCTTCCAACCCTAACTGAAACTATGAAACTATGAAACTGTTGCTGTTGTAAACACCATAAAACCCCACTCGCCTCAACCAGGTGGAAAAACATTTCCATTAGCACAGGGTCAGCCTTGAGTCTCTTACAATTGGTATCCATCACAAGAAGAAATCACATGCAGAATGATGCATTGTGGATGAAGGGTTGTTTCATACCTGTTAGTGTGGCGTTAAGAACTTGAAGAGTATTCCTGAGTTTGTCACCCTGCCCTTTGTTAAAGTGGAAGAAAGTCCACACATGGAAAATTCAGATTCCCTCGCTTCAGTTTACACACACTGCCTATAATAAGCCCTGCTGCTTACACAGGAATACTTGCATTATGCTGAGTGTGAGGTGAGTCACCAGGAGAAGTTTTAAAATCAGATATTAATCAGCAGGCTCTAGGAGCCCTAATTACTGGATGCCTGTGAAGATGATACTGCATGGATGGTGAAGGAGAAAGAGCCACATCCTCTCGTTTATTCCAGTGAACACCATGAGGCATGGCTAAGTGAACAAGCTAGCCCATTTATTAGATTAGCAAGCTAATATTGAGGTATCCAAGCTTCTGCACCCCAAAGGAAAAGGTTTTATTAGCTTGGAGCCATGTCATAATGGATCAGGTGAAGACAGTTAGCAATAGGTTCATTGAAGAAAGAGTAATGAATTCTTTACCAGCAGCTTTCAGGTGTCTCAGCAGTATGCAGCACGGTGACTTTCTCCCCATGGAAATCATTCAGGGTAGTACATTAACCTGCTCTGCCTTCTTTTGACTCTCCCTTTTTGTGATACTGTCAAAGAGGAATAACTCAGCATCCTTTGTTGCCTCAATGTCTAAACAAATTGCAGGCAGGCTCTAAAGCTGTGTCTGCTGCCTCGGCTTCTGCTGACTCAGCTTTTTAAGTGTTTAATGAAGTTCTTTAAAATCAAGAGTGCTAAGAGAAGGTTTTGCATACAGAATACACCTGACATAACTACTGGAGTGCTATTTATCCAATGGGTTCTCTGCCATTTATACATGGTTCAGAAAGCAAAGTAGAAAACACCAGCCTCAGCAACGTCTTCAACCCCAGGGATAGCATCTGTGTTTTATAAACGTGATTTGCCCAGGGAAGTGGTGGAGTCACCATCCCTGGAGGTGCTCCAAAAAGGCTTGGATGTGGCACTTGGAGCCGTGGTTTAGTTAGTCAGGAGGTGTTGGGTGACAGGTTGGACTTGCTGATCTCTGAGGTCTTTTCCAACCTTAGTGATTCTCTGATTCTCTGATCCTAAATTGCAGCGGCCGTATTTTGTCCAGAGGCACAGCCACAGCTGGCACAAAACACAGGTGGTTAAAAATCACCCACATATCAAATACTGGCTTTTTAATTGGTAGTATTCTGATCATTATTTTCCTCACTCGCTCTCTATCTTTTTTTTTTCACACCTCAGGGATGCAGAGATCACCAAAAGTAATACAGAGGGTCAAAAAGGGCTGAGATTATACCTGCCCCGTTCTGCAACCCAGAGGACATCACGTGTGCAGCAGGAAGGATCTCTTAAAGGACAAAGATTATTTCATGCATTTCTCTTGGGATGAGAGCATGCCTTCTCCTGACACTTTTCATCAGGAGGTTGGGTGTACTGGAAACTCCTGCTCATATGGAGCTAGCTGTAGTTCTGTTTCTTCCCTTCTCATTTTTAAAATGACACTTGTGGAGACATGGGGATGACTCAGGAGATAAGATTTGTAAATCTGAGAAAGATTCCGATACAGGAACTCCTGGGTGGGATATTCAGAGAATGCTTCGTGAGATGTTTAATAAAACAAAGAGGGGAAGGTTTGAAGAAAACAATATTGAAAACAACTTCATCTTTGTCTCACTCTGCTCCGGAAAATGACTGTGTTTTATTTGCAGAGCAGACTGCTAGGAATCCCAGACCCTTCTTCCTTATCTCCAGGCCCCTGTCCTTCTATTCTTCATTCTGTTCATCCATCCTTTCATTCTTTTGTCCTTCCTTCCTCCCTTCATCTCTTCCTCTCTTCCTAACTTCCTTTTCCTCCTACCATAGATGGGGAAGACAAGAGGAAGGCCTGTCTCTCCCTTGGGATTTGGGAACAGGAGAGCTCCCACACAGAGATGAGTCGGTGCCTGACAGCCAGAAGTGGGGATGACATCAGGGAGCAGGTGGAACTTTTCTCTTCCCTCAGCGAGATGGAGGGAGCTGAGCCAGGGGAAGAATATTGCAATTTGCTTCTGGCTCCATCCACAGAGAAGTCTAACTGTTTTCTTCTCATCCAGTTAAGAGGAGCTAAGAACCTGGTTGTGCTTTTGTACTTTCTCCATAGGGTCCTTTCCCTCGCAGGTTCTTGCCGTCTAGGTCTGTAAAGCCTGGTCCTCCAGAATATTTGTGGCAAAGTCACAACTGAGTCCATTTAAAATATAATGGCTTGCCAAATACATGCAGTTTTGCTTTAATCACAGTTGTCTGAGTTATAAAGAGTTCTGTAAATCAGCAGGGTTCCAGATACTGAGATACATGCATTATATTAGGAAACATATGAGGAGGTTAAAATGGATTTTGCCATGAAAATACACGAGCCACTATAATTACAGTGATGCTAGCTGGTGTCATTGTAATGTCATGCATTCTTAGTCTTATATGGCAGCCACAACGTGACACAATTTATAGCAAGTGGAGGATTTAGAGTGTGCAAAAGAAGAAATTGAAGACATACTGCTTTGTGAAAACAAATCACAAACTATCACCCTCTGCTTTATCTATTCTGCACTTTCTGTAGTTCATTTAATTACCAAGATGTATTGCCCATCTCCTGTTTTTGCATCCTGAAAAGGCTAAGTGCAGTTTGAGGGAGCAAACGAAACACTCCTGACGCATTTAAATTCTCCTAGAGGCCTCTAAGTGTTGGCTTTGAAGGCATTTTCTCTAGTGAAGGCTTACAGGAGGAGCACAATTGTGTGTCTGATGCAGTGGGGCTTTCTGGGGAAGATGGTTTGCTCAGCCATTTACACTTCTCTGATTTTCTTATTGTTACTATGAGAAGTGCTACTTAAAATCATCTGCTTCATTAGCGTCATGGATCATAAGATGAAGTAACAATCCACTCTGCTGTAACAGCATGAACATTTCCTCTGTACAGATTAATGCAATTTCATTTTTAAGTAATATCATTCCCAGAAATGTGTCTAAGTCTGAAGACTCAGCTAACAAAGAGGTCTCTGTCTTTGCAGGGCGAAATAATTACTACTTAGTCTGTTCCTTTCTTTGAGATGTGATATAGCAAGGTGCTACTGCAGAAACTGCAGTGAAAATCCCTTTCTTTGTGCCAGAAATGCCCACCATCTTTTCTACTAATCCTAGTTATAACCCAGGTGACACATGAAGTACTGATGTGCATTCAGTATGCTACAAAGTCAGTCACAAAGTCAATCAGTGCAGAGCCACAAAGATGCTGAAGGGCGTGGAACATTTTCTTTGGATGTCTTTGCTTAATTGCCTGCAAGGAGGTTCCTAAATTATCAGTACAGCCAGCTCCAGTGAACTGTTGGTCTCTTAATCAGGAGGCAAATCTGACTATTGCAACCTTAGGTTTAGAATAAAAGCAATGTATTGACTCAAATAAACATATGGACAAGCTCAAGGGAAAACGAAGAGTGAGAGAAAGATCAGATTTGTTTGTGCAGTAGATCACAAGCCTGATGTGGAGGGTGGACTTCAGCTTTGGAAGTGCATACTACTGTAAATGTGTATTTATTTGTGTTGTTCCATAAGGCATTCACATGCAGCATATAGTTGTATGCAGTGGAATTAATCATATTTAGATTCAGTCCTGTGAAAGTTTAGTGTCTGAGCTTCTTGTTCAAGTTTACTTTCCACATGGAGAGGGAGAGAACTTCTAGAGGGTAAATCATTCCCTTCTGAGACACCACTTTCTGTTGAAAAGCCATAACCACAGGACACATTTCAAAATGTAAGTGCTGTACTGAAGGCCTGGGGAAAATAGCAGCCTCTGGAATATCATATAGAGATCTACAAGAACAGCTGATGAGAAAAAAAGAAGATAGATGCATGAACACTGCTCTAGCCATTGAGCACAGTACAAAACAATTAGGAGTGGAGACAATACTAATGAATTGAGTTCATGAAGAAATATGGGTGAGGCAATATTTGGTTTGTCAAGGCCAGAAAGAAAGACTTTCAGCAGCTAAGCCACACATTTGGGAGAGACTTCATACAGATAAACAGCTCCTGGCATCATGATAAAGGTGCTCTGTTCTGATGAGCCAGCTTAGCATACAGAAGTGGAAGTGAAAATCTCCTTTGATTTCCAGCAGCTGATAACATCTGTGGCCCAAGGCTTTGGGAGAAAATGAAAAGTGGCCTTCTAACTTTATCATGTCCAACTTCAGACACTCCAAATATTAAGTTTTTAAAGTGAAAAGATTTTATTGAAAGGCTTCTTTTCTGTTTATTTTCCCCTTTGTTACACTTCCTCAAGTGTGACAAAAGACAACCCTTGAGTTGCACTTTTTCAAGCCTAAGAACCTTCACCACAGGAATATAAGCCGATTACCTCTGAAAAATCCTTGGGTTTGGGGTTTGTTTCCTGTTTTTTTTTTCCTTTAAATGTTTTAATTTGCTTGGTTAAGATTAATTTTCACATAACAAAGTCAATTCTACATGGAAAAAAAAATGCAGAGAAAAACTATTTTTAAAAGCATAAAGCAAGCATGGATTTGCCATGGGAAGGGAGAACTGGGCTTTAAGTCCATTCTGACCAGCACAAGCTGCTGAGCAGGTCACTCTATGCTTAATGATTATACTTGCAGCCATGGAGATGAAAATTACCTTTCCTTTCTCTCCATAGTATTCTGAACTGTACCTGTATCATGTCAAATGAGTATCATAGAATCATAGAATCCATATGGTTGGAGAAGACCTCAAAGATCATCAAGTCCAACCTATCACCCAACACCTCATGACTACTAAACCATGGCACCAAGTGCCATGTCCAATCCCCTCTTGAACACCTCCAGGGGTGGGGACTCCACCACCTCCCTGGGCAGCACATTCCAATGGCTACCAGCTCTCTCTGGGAAGAACTTTCTCCTCACCTTGAGCCTAAACCTCCCCTGGTGCAGCTTGAGACTGTGTCCTCTTGTTCTGATGCTGACTGCCTGGGAGAATAGACCAACCCCCACCTGTCTACAACCTCCTTTCAGGTAGTTGTAGACAGTGATAAGGTCTCCCCTGAGCCTCCTCTTCTCCAGGCTAAGCAACCCCAACTCCCTCAGCCTCTCCTCATAGGGCTTGTGCTCCTAAACCCCTCCCCAGCCTCATTGCCCTTCTCTGGACACATTCAAGTGCCTCTATGCCCTTCTTAAATTAAAGGTCCCAGAACTGGATGCAGCACTCAGGGTGTGGCCTAACCAGTGCTGAGTACAGGGGCAGAATCACTTCCCTGCTGCCCCTGTACTCAGCACTCTGCTCATCTGGAGAACAGTCTGTGGAAAACCATGCAGCCAAAAGTTGCTAGCTTTCATCAATCATAGTAAGTTCTAGTGGTGAAATAGCAATGCTCTAGCTTCCAACCCCTTCCAAATTTCCCAGTGAATGTGTCAATAAGAAAGAGTGGGTTTAGTGATGCAGATGCCTGTCTTTCATGTAAAAGCCACAAAGCCACACAAAATCATAATGACATTCATTTACTTGGATTATGGTTCAAAAGTAAAATCATCACTTGTGGTACGTTGTGCATGGCATAATTCCTTGAGCCATCAGTTCAAAAACATGTCCCTATCACTCTGGAATCTATCTTTTCTGGGAAGAAACTTCAGTGATGAGTTGGTTCTCGCTGTGGACCATGTAAGCTAAACCAGAAGCCTCTTCTTTCAAGAGAGAGCATCAGACTTTCTTGTGTCTGGTGAAAACAGAGGAGGTAGTCAGAAAGAAATAAACCAAGGCTGAAGTCAAGCATCACTTGGAGAAAATTTGAGTCATGAGTTATGCAGAAGGAGAAGCTGAGTAGCCAGGAGTAGGCTTTAAGTATGTTGTGAATGTTTAGCAAATATCAGTATGAGAGGTCTGAGTGGACAATTAAGGACACAGGGGAAAACATAAAGAAATTAATTCAAATGATTCCTTTTTCTTCCTTCCTCACTCACTTGGTTCATTATAAAGACAAATGTAGAAAGCCTTCCTGGTTGTGGTTCTGAAACACATCAGCTTTGCAACCTGAGAACAAAGACCTGGGAGAGTTGTCAATGATTTATCATAATGGATCAGGCTGATTGTGCAGAGGGCTAAGTCTGAAGTCACTGGTGGTCAGCATCTCACAGATAATGACAGGGACATAAAGCCAAAAGTATCTTATTCATTTCAGTGGCCAGAGGAACATCTCACAAAAGTGTTCAGGTCTTTTAGCAGCAGTGGTGCTTCAGATTGCAGCCTGAAAATATGAAAGAGAAACAATAATAAAATAAGATAAAATAAAATATATAAGATGCAATAAAAGAAAATAAATTGAAGAGGTTTCATTTAAATTCTACCCACAAAAACTGATAAAAGTCCCCAAATGCTTTTGAATTGCACAAACAATGCCATACAATTGGACCTTGGTTTTTCTTTTATGGAGGACAGAAGGGTAAAAAAGGGAGCAAGGATGGGGACATTGCACTTGCAGGTAAAAGAAAGAAGGCTTTCTTCAAGTAGGATGCCTTGTGGTGTTCCTGTTTACTCAGTAGTTCAGAGGTCAGAGTGTATGTTGAAGACACAAATATCTCATCCATGTTCAGCCCATCTGCGTGCCTTCAGCAGAGCCGCTGTGTGGAGGAGGCTGAGGACAGCTGTCCTCTTCCAGGCCCATCTTATCATAGAATCATAGAATCAGTAAGGTTGGAAAAGACCTCAGAGATCATCAAGTCCAACCTGTCACCCAACACCTCATGACTAACTAAACCATGGCACCCAGTGCCACATCCAATCCCCTAATGAAAATCTCCAGGGATGGTGACTCCACCACCTCCCTGGGCAGCACATTCCAATGGCCAACAACTCTTTCTGTGAAAAACTTTCTCCTCACCTCGAGCCTAAACTTCCCCTGGTGCAGCTTGAGGCTGTGTCCTCTTGTTCTGGTGCTGGTTGCCTGGGAGAAGAGACCAACCCCCTGATGGCTACAACCTCCCTTCAGGTAGTTGTAGACAGCAATAAGCTCTCCCTGAGCCTCTTCCTCTGGGCCACTGTCCATACCCCAGGGCTACTGACCTCATATGCTGGCTGAGTGACTACCTTAGCTCTCTCTAACACACTCTGAGGGGAAAAAACTCAAACAGGCTAACTTCAAAAACTTAGAGAGTATCTAATTACTAACTTGACACAGAAAGTCTAAACCCTGTTGAGGTGTTTTCCCCAATAAAGCATTGTGGCAAAAGAGCAGCTATAGATCACAGAATCGCAGCATGGTGCAGGTTGGGAAGTACCTCTGGGCATCATCTAGTGCAACTATTCTGTTAAATGAACGTTTTTCCCCCCTGTGACATAACTGCTTAAGGCATATTTTTGGTGATTGCATCAGCAGCAAATGAAATCATTGATTGAAACAAGAAATATAAGTACCCCATGTTGGAGAATAGTGATTCCAGCACTCTCATGAAGAGAAGTCTCATGAAGAGAACCCAGGCTATGGATGTTTGGCTGGTACTCCTAACCATTTCCCTGTCCTTTACCAGAGGGACTAAAAGTATGATTCACAGCCCCTCACTGAAGGGATACAGAATAACTCGAGGCTACCTGATGAAAAGATAATGCAATGGTTAAAGAGCTGGAATGAAGGCCCTCCCTGTGCACTCTGTGTGTTACTTCAGCCTTATAAAATACTTTGTTTTTCTGAACTCTGTGCAATTTTTAGAAAGGCCAGGTTTTGTTTGACTTTTGGAAGAAACAGATTTCAACATGTGTCAAGTCCTTCTAAACAAAATTCATCAGCAAGGATAACCTTGGACCTCCATTCGATATCTTGCCATGCAGAGACCCTTTGATTCAAGTGATAGCACTGTGAAACAGCATTTTGTATAATTTCCAAGAGCAAAATATAAATATTTCCAACAAAGAATTCTTCACATAAGTTTGTTTGCTAAGTGTGTTTCTTCCTTTTGGGAGCTTGTTCCTGTCGTAGGAAGCCTTTTATTTTTTCTCTTTTCTTTTCTTCTTGCTTTGAGGGAAAAGCACAGTGGATGGATCCCCCAGATTTTCCTTTCTGCCACTCTGCAGACTCACGAAATCATAATGTGAGGCATTTGTGACAAACCCCCAGGAACAAGAGGACACAGACTCAAGCTGCCCCAGGCAAAGTTTAGGCTCGAGGAGAGGAGAAAGTTCTTCACAGAGGGAGTTGTTAGCCATCAGAATGTGCTGCCCAGGGAAGTGGTGGAGACACCATCCCTGGAGGTGTTCAAGAGGGGATTGGACGTGGCACTTGGTGCCATGGTTTAGTCATGAGGTCTGTGGTGACAGGTTGGACTTGATGGTTTTTGAGGTCTCTTCCAACCTTGGTGATTCTGTGAATAACGGCTGAGAGCCCCTTGCTGGAATATCAGCCAAGAGCACTATTTCTGTCGCTTCCTGTTTCTCACCACACTGGCAAGAGTTGTAAACGTGACATTTCTCCCACTGTTTGTGCACTTCTGAATTCTAATCTCAGTGGGAGCCAGGAAAAGCACAAGAGCACAGGCTTGTCACTGCACAGAAAGGGAAGCTGAGATTTGGCACAAATGACCATTTAATTGCTTTATGTATCTACATTACTGTATAAAATACTGAGATTCCATGCTTTTAAGGCATTTTCAGAACATGTGGCCCTTTTCTGATATCTGTTTTAGAACAAGATGAATCGGATCCTGGATTTATTTCTTGCCCCTGACTACAGAGGTATGACCTGATCTAGTGTGAGGAGTCCCTGCCATGGCAGGGGGGGTTGGAATTAGATGATCCTTGACGTCCCTTCCAACCCTGACAATTCTATGATTGTATGACCAGCTCTGCTGAACATGTTTACATGGAAGGTGTATCCATTAGAATAGAATAGAGTAGAATAGAATAGAGTAGAGTAGAGTAGAATAGAATAGAATAGAAGTAGAATGGAATGGAATGGAATAGAATAGAATAGAATAGAATAGAATAGAATAGAATAGAATAGAATAGAATAGAATAGAATAGAATAGAATAGGTTGGAAAATACTTTTGAGATCATCAAGTCCAACCTATCCACCCAACACCATCTAATCAACTAAACCATGGCACCAAGTGCCTCATCCAGGCTCTTCCTAACCACTTCCAGTGATGGTGACTCCACCACCTCCCTGGGCAGCACATCCCTATGGACAATCATTCTTTCTGCAACTTCCTAACACCCAGCTCAGACTTCCCCTGGCACAACTTGAGATTGTGTCCTCTTGTTCTGGTGCTGGTTGCCTTGGAGAAGAGTCCAAATCTCACCTGGCTACAACCTCGTTCAGAGTCCGTAGGAGGGTCAAGAAGATGATCAAGGAGCTGGAGCACCTCTCTTATGAAGACAGGCTGAGAGAGTTGAGGTCCTTCAGCCTGGAAAACAGAAGGCTCTGGGGAGACCATGCAGCACCATTCCAGTACCTACAGAATAGACCAGGAGGGTCTTTTCACAAGGGCATATGGTGACAGGATAAGGTGTAATGGCTTTAAAGTGAAAGAAGGTAGATTCAGATTAGATACAAGGAAGAAATTCTTCATTGTGAAGGTGGTGAGATACTACAACAGGTTGACTGTCTGTCTTCTTTCTTTCTTTCTTTTTTTTTTCTTCACACTGCTTCAATGCCAAAATCAATTCTGTGCTGAGAAGGAGAGTCTTAAATATCCATTTGACATGCTGCTTGCTGTGTGATATAATCTCTAAATACAAGTGTTTGCCCTCATTTATTTAAGGGAAGGCATAAAAGGAAACCAAAGAAGAAAGAGGAGTTTGTGACTCTGATGGTACAGAATGGCAAAAAATGTTGCCCTTTTTTCTCTTGCAAAAGTTATGAGGAATGGCCACAGAGCGTTCAGTCCTATGGACCTAATTCTGTAGTTCCTGCAAATCAAAGACATTTCTGCAACAGAGGATTTTCTCCATTAGGAAGGACAGTCTTCTGCATGGCCTGTCTGCTCTAAAAGAAGCATTTCAACTGCTTTTGTTACCTCATGCTTGATGGGCAGCACCTTGTGGAAGCAGCTGTGTAACCATGGCCTCAGAGGATGAAATCTTGGATAAAATGATCTCAAAATTTGTCATTGCTACTGAGTGATTTATGCACAAACAGACATGGCTGCATGTTATATGGAGTAATGAAATATTGGCCAGCATTTCTTGGGACCCTTTGAGTGTCATCCAAAACCAGTCTGTGGAGCTGACTGTTGGCTCCTTTAATTGCAAAACACATTTCCGTAGCAGAACAGAAAATAGCATTCCTGAATTGGGACAGGATAATTCCTGGTCAAATTCATAGCAGACTGGGACAGATGCTTCCTCCTGTTTCTGCAGGACAACAAAAATCCTGAGCTGGAAAAGGACTAATAACAACAAAAAAAGTGCTTACCTTAATGGTTTTCTATATTTGTTTGTTGGTATAAAGGTAATGGCAGCTCTTTGGGGACAGCTTTAATAGAGATGTGATGCAAAGATTCTGCAACGAAAGCAGATCACAGAAGATCACAGAATCACCAAGGTTGGAAGAGGCCTCAAAGATCATCAAGTCCAACCTGTCAGAAGTGCTTGAATGTCTTCAATATATTGGAGTAATGTAAGATATATAGCATGGATACAAGATTGTAGCTTGAAATCCTGAGTTGACTTCAAATATTTGCTAACATAAGACAATTAGGACAAATGTTACTGATGTGAAAGTCACCATGGGTGTTTTATGTCTTTGCAACCTCAGTGCACCTTGTAGGTGACTGCTGCACCAGGGGAAGTTTAGGCTGGAGGTGAGGAGAAAGTTCTTCACTGAGAGAGTTGTTAGCCATTGGAATGTGCTGCCCAGGGAGGTGGTGCAGTCACCATCCCTGGAGGTGTTCAAGAGGGGATTGGACATGGCACTTGGTGCCATGGTTTTGTCATGAGGTCTGTGGTGACAGGTTGGACTTGATGATCTTTGAGGTCTCTTCCAACCTTGGTGATTCTGTGTGTTGGAGTATCCCATTTAGTGCATATGATCAGGTCAAGCTATGAAGGTCAGCTTACATTTTCAGAAGGTTAGGCATCTTTCTCTATGGAAGATATTCACTTGAGGAGTGAAAACCTTCAAACTGGACTTTCTGAAGCAATGCACCTTTGGGGTTTTGAATTTTCTTCTCTGTACAACAGAGGAAGGGCCAAGTCTATCAGACACTCAGAGGGACCTGCAGCACATGCCACTTAGGACTGTCAAGTGGCATATAAATCAGTTTGCTTCTGCAGCCTCCTACTTCAGCCCACTTATTTCTATAGGATGCTGATGATATGTTTCAGTTTTTGAGGTGAAACTTCATGCACACCACAGCTACAAAACACACAAGATCCAGGATGGAAAGACATTTAAATGCAGTTTCAGCAAGTGAATCCTACATCTTAAGCTAAAACCAAACCAAAACAAATCATTGGAGCCTGTTTAAATGTCTCCATCTTGTTTTGTTGTTACAATCTGGAGTCCAGTAAAAGACTTAATTATGTGTTGAACTGATATATTCCACGAGATTATGTATGTGGTTAACTGCTTTGATCGATCCAAGACTTAATCCTTAACGCCTAATTTTTATTATGGTGTGTTTGCAGTAGGGCCAAAAGTGCTTTAACTGTCTGATTTGATTTTGATATACAGTATGCAAACGTGGTGGTCACATTAAGAATCCTAGGGAAGGGCTGTAAAGAGAATTTATTGTCAAAACCTGCAAGACATTTTCTAGCAAGCTTGCAAGTTGTGAGTACAGGAGTATATAATGGAACTGTAAACCCATGGCTGAGTATTTAGCCATTGTTTGGTGAAATGAGAAAGAAAAGAGCTTCACAGATTAAAAACATAGAGAAGAAATGTAAACACATATATATATATATATATATTTATAAACCCTTATTTTCCTCTGTCTATTTAAATAGCAATCTTCCCAGGGGTAATCAAGCACTGTCCTACTGGCTAGAACTAGTTGTTTAAGTGATAACACACTGCTTTATTATTCATCTTGCCACATTCATTACATCAAGAAGTGTCTGAGAGGGATGTTATGAAAAATGAATTACAGTTTAGCTCTGGAACAGCATCACCTTTTACAGAAAGCAGTGCAACATGAAGCAAAGCAAAAGAGCTGAAGATAATAAAAAATCAAGAGTGAGATTCAGACTTTCAAAGTTAAAATGTAGCTTAGAGATGAGCTAAAAAAAAAATCAGTCAGAATCCAATCCCCATGAAAGCCTGAAAAATCTACAGTATCCACCAGAAACTGAGATTCAGCTTGGTGAGGTGCTGGAACAAGTTGTCTAGAGAAGCTGTGGAGGTTCCAACCCTGGCAGTGTTCAAAGCCAGGCTGAATGGGGTTTTAATCAACCCAGGTCTGCACCTCCCCACGGCAAGGGATTTGAGCTAGATCATCTTTAAGGTCCCTTCCAACCCAAACCATTCTATGATTCTTTCTCTTGCTATAAACCAACCTGGAGTTTCCTGGTTTTCAGTATTTTACTGCTGTTTCTCTGATATTCTTGGCTTCTCTAAGTCTTCAGCACTTTGGAATTCTATGTTACACAGTTGATTCTTGAAAGCTGGAAAGAAAATACAAATTGCAACCCAGTAAACTGCAGCTCTCATCCTTTCCTAGCATGTGATTGTGCTTTCATAAGTACTTTATATGTATGTCACCACTGTGTGTGGAGCAGAACTGATTTAAAGAAAGAAAAACTCAGATGAAGCTATTAGAATGAGAAATAAGCCAAAGATATGTGGCACTTGGAGCCATGGTTTAGCTGTCAGTGGGTGTTAGGTATTAGGTCGGACTTGATGATCTCTGAGGTCTTTTCCAACCTGGTTGATTCTATGATTCTGTGATAACATGATGAGAGGGAAGGGAGGGTGTTGGTTTCTACATGTCTTATGCAAAACCAAGTAATTCATTGCTACCCAGAATATACCCTGTGAGCATGCATGGTGCTGGTGAAGATATATCCAGGACAGTTGCAGTGTTAACGTGTTGTGTTTGGACACCATTCAAACAAGCATTTGGTTTTGTGTGTTTTTTGGGGGGTAGAGGAGGGGGGTTGTGACTTTGTTTGAATTTTTCATCCTTCAAACTAGGTCTGTTTGGATGTTTGGTTCCTGAGTAAATATTCAGACACCTTGCAGCACAGGGCAAAACATTTAATGTGTTTGCTTTCAGTTTGTGGTGTAACTCCTGCACGTGGGCGTGGAAATGGGCAGCAGAGAGGGAAACTACTCATGTGCCTTAGCTTGAAAGCTGCTGGCAGGGTCAGAGTGAGCATCTCGGGGGGGGAGGGTCTAAGATTCTCTGAAAAAGCATCAGCATTGCCTGAAGAGGCAAGCAGGGATAGCAATAAGCCAGCTGACATGCTCCTGTGAGGAATTACCTCTCTTGTCTGCAAGAGGAAGAAGACACATAGCTAAGCCTTGCTCATAATAAGGAAGTTAGTCACCTGGAAAGGAGGAAAGGACTTATCTTACAAAGATACTGTTACGAGTGACAGGTTTCTCTTTGGTGCTTTCATCTACTACACCTGAAGCACTGAGCTTTCTGTATTTGAACAGAAAGTTACTGCGGTTTAGTTTAGGGGAGGGGAGGTTATTTGTTCGGTTGTTATTGGTTTTGTTAGTTTCGTTCTGTTCTGTTTGTTTCTTTTCTTTCCTTTGAGTTTTGTGAGTTTTGAATTTAAAAGAGGTTATTTTTAGAGCCAGTGTCATCTGGCACAGTGTTTTCAAAAGAAAATCAGGGAGGATGTAGTTCCACTCTGGTCACTTTAGGATCCTGCCACACCTCAGTGAAAGTTTCCTGATGTTCACATGCCCCAAGCATTTATCATTCATGCTGAGCTTGCTGGAATTTGTAGAACTGAAGTAATTGAGAAAACCTCGGGTGCATTTTCATTCAGTGAGCCAAGGGAGATTTTGGAGCCTATCTTGAGGTTCTGTGCCTTTAGGAGGTCAGTTATTATTGGCTACAAATGGTGATAACATGCAACGGTTTTTACTCTTAAATCAGCTTCACAGCCATTGCTTAGTACAAAGTCACTTCAATGAACAACTCTGACTAAGCTTCATTGAGCAAATGTAGCAGAGGTTTAAAACTATTCTCTCCAAGGAGATGTTCTGCGCTTCACCTGTCAGTCAGAGCTTTCTTGGGAGAGTCAGCAGAAGGCAGCATGTGAATTATCCAGCAGCAAATGGAGCTAATGCACCAGCTTGTGAAATGGAGCAACTGTGCAGAGTGCGACCTTTGGTGGCATCAAGAGCTGGGTGCAGTAACACCTCTGAGCTATGGCTTTGCCTGGGTTTTTCTGTTACAGACCTCATCTGATTCCTGTCAGCTGTAGAGAGAAGACTAAGGAGCTCTTAACTAGATCCTCTCCTGGCCTACAGTAAGGTGTGCGCGGGGGACTATTTAGGAGAACAGTTCTTTATGTTGTATGTAGTCCTGCTGTCAATACAAAATTAGTCTGCATGCTCACAATGACTGTGTCACATAATTTTGCAAATAGCAGAGAAACTTCTCCATTAGTTCTTTGTTGGTGACTGTGAAAATTCATCACCTTTTGTTCGCAGAGCTTGATTAACAATCTTCTAGCTCACGTAGTGGTGTTTGCATATCTCTTTTTTTTTTTGAAGAGACCTTAACTATTAACATCTGTGAATGACTTCTTTTAGCAATGATTTGCTTGAAAAATGAGCATTCATTCCCCAAATGCTCAAAATAATCTTCCATAGAGCAGAAGAGGGAATAACAAAGGTACACGTGCAGTGAAATCACTGGTGGATCAAAATGTGCCTGACTGAAACACTCTTCTGAAAAATTCAGCAAGCACTAGCAGATTTTCAGGCACTGATAAGCTTTCTTGTTCCTCAGAGAGTAACAGCTCCAGTGAAACACAGCAGTGTGTGTACACATATCCATAAATACCCAAAGTCAAGGCAGTGAGTTCACCGTCTGATCTCACTGATGATAACGAGAACCACGTGGCCCAATCCCTCCTTACAGGACAGAAATGTTTTTGTAGCAGCCCTAAATAACATGGGGGGAAAAAAAGTGTTAAATAACAAAACATGGTGACTTTATAGAATGGAATGGAATGGAATGGAATGGAATGGAATGGAATGGAATGGAATGGAATGGAATGGAATGGAATGGAATGGAATTAACCAGGTTGGAAAAGACCTTTGAGATCATTGAGTCCAACCTAACATCCAACACCATCTAATCAACTAAACCATGGCCCCAGGCACCCCATCCAGTCTCTTCCTAAATACCTCCAGTGAGGGGAGCACATTCCAATGGCAAATCATTCTTTCTATGAAGAACTTCTTCCTAACATCCAGCCTAAACCTCCCCTGGTGCAGCTTGAGACTGTGTCCTCTTGTTCTGGTGCTGGTTGCCTGGAAGAAGTGACCAACCCCCTCCTGGGTACAACCACCCTTCAGGTAGTTGTAGAGAGCAATAAGGTCTCCCCTGAGCCTCCTCTTCTCCAGGCTAAGCAACCCCAGCTCCCTCAGCCTCTGCTCATAGGGCTTGTGCTCCAAACCCCTCCCCAGCTTTGAGAAGGGCAACAAAGCTGGTGAGGGTTTTGGAGCACAAGCCCTATGAGGACTTATAGACTTTTGAAAGGGAAAACACATTTTGGTCTTTAGAGAAGTTTGCTAGAAAGTTGTGAAAACATCATCAGCATCTTGCTTGTGCTTAAAGAAAGTGCTGCATACCCCAGCCATTTAGAAAGAGATGATTTCCATTTCACATTGAAGAACAAGAATAGACAAAGGCTTCTTTACTCTCTACTGTCTCTACATGCTTGTCATGTCTTCTAAAAAAAGAAATAGTAGCAATTCTTGGAGAAATTCTGAGAGGGCATTTTGATCATTGCAGCTACAAGAGGAGAGGAGAAAAAAGCTCATCAAGTCATGAAGTCCTCAACGGTTAACTACATAGTGACAGTTTCCATAAAGGTGATAAATTAGTCATAAATCTGGTGCTTAAGTCACTAATTAGATGCATATTTTTAAGGGGGACACAGGCACAGGCACTGGCTGCAAAAGGAAATAAGATGAGGCAGGTTCAGTACATAAATGGAAGCCTAGGGTGAAAACCCACCTTGCAGAGTTTGAGGAAGTAAAATGATTAGAACTGGGAGATTTTTGTTCATCTGTGTACAGTGTGCATCATTCTTCCTTGTAAGTATCAATCCCCCAATTGTTTACTAAAGAAGCCAGAGAAATCTCTTTGGTTTACTTTTATCACAGCATGAGGTGGAAATCAAGTTTTACAGGGCAAAATTGGTGATTATATATCCCAGCTTGGAGCAAAATGAGTTAAAATGTGGAACTGAAGAGGGTATCTGTGTACGTCAGCTAGTAGCTAGCCTTTAGAACAAGTCAAATGGCAGAATATGAGGTGAGAAAAGCTCCATGACTCTGAATAAAAATTCCCTTGTGCTTATTTTTATTACAGTCCAAAACTGAAAGGCTGATCTACAGGGGTCATGACATATCAACTCATCTGCACTGAAGCATGAACTCCCTAGCTTTTAGACTGGAACCTGTAAGGGCTGAATGGTCTCTAAGGAAAACTGATTCCAGGCAGTTTTGATCCTTGTCCAGGCAATGCCTGAACATTTTGATTGCCTTTATCTTCACTTGGAAGATCAGCCTGGGCTGAAACAGAAAAGCCCATGTGGTGTGCAAACCATGTAGGACCAAAACCACTTAAAAAGCCCACAAGGTATTAGCAGTTATTCCACAGATACTTCAAAGCTTCCATTTGAAAACTGGGCACTGACTGACTTTCTTGCCTTCACTAAGCATATATAATAGTCAAATCATGCTTTTAATTTTGAAACCTCACTAGTGTATGGCTCTGACCATACAAGCAGTTTATGGATGCAACTTCAGTTGTTTATATATATATTTCAGCCACCTGAAAGTGCAAAGACGAGGGAAGTCACCCAGTTGAGGATGCCCCTGCTTACTGCAGAGGAGGTTGGACTAGATGACCATTGGAGGTCTCTCCCAAACCAGACCATTCTGTGATTCTATGATTTCCCATTACTTTTCTTCTCACCATTACTTTTCTTCTCACGTCACAAAGCTCTTACACCTTTGCTGTGTTGAGAGATATGAACTAAATTATTTCCCTGGGTGGTACAGCTGTGGGCTAACAGTCACTCTGATGAGTGATATTTCAATGACTTGTTGGGTTTCCTTAAACATACAAAAAAGTTCCACCATGCAGAAAGTTGCATGCATGCATGTGACAATGCATATATGATGATACAAACCAGGGCTGCATCTTTATTGCAGCATAGTGTTCAGCACATAAGCAGGACACTACTCTTGAACGTGTGCAGAGAAGGGCAATGAGGCTGGTGAGAGGCCTCAAGCACAAACCCTACAAGGAGAGGCTGAGGGAGCTGGGATTGTTTAGCCTGGAGAAGAGGAGGCTCAGGGGAGACCTTATATTGTTGTCTACAACTATCTGAAGGGAGGCTGTACCCAGGAGGGGGTTGGTGTCTTCTCCCAGGCAGTCAGCACCAGAACAAGAGGACACCGTCTCAAACTGTGCCAGGGGAAGTTTAGGCTGGAGGTGAGGAGAAAGTTCTTCCCAGAGAGAGTTGTTAGCCGTTGGAATGTGCTGCCCAGGGAGGTGTTGGATTCACCATCCCTGGAGGTGTTCAAGAGGGGATTGGATGTGGCACTGGGTGCCATGGTTTAGTTAGTCATGAGGTGTTGGGTGACAGGTTGGACTTGATGATTTTGAGGTCTTCTCCAACCTTGGTGATTCTGTGATTCTATGATACTCATTTGACACCAACTGCTTAATAATTTCTGTGGGCCTGGCCCTACTCCTGTGTTACTTCCAGTTATAAAAGAGAAGCACTTTGGCTCTCTCAACAAAGGACATCCTTTTCTTTTTTAGTACTTTTTCCTTTAGCCTACGAGTTCATCACACTCAAAGCTTTTAAGTGTGTTGGGCTGAAGCTGTGAAGTGTTTGGATACAGGATTGTGGATTTGGTGGAAGAGCTAACATTATTCTTAGTCAGAATAGACTATGATTTTCCCACTTTGCTTTGGCAGACTTGTTACACCACAGTGCACGTCTACTTTCCCATAATTACCCACTAGCAGTTGTAAAATGCTGCTCTTTACTTGGAAATTAGCTTTCCACAATGCACATAATATAAGATGCAAAATTATGGAGTGCTGAGATTGATGTAAGAAAACTTCCAGTCTTCGGCCTGCACAACAAACTGATGCTTTGAGACCGGAAATATTCGTTTAGGCCCCAGGTTAATGTCAGAGAGATAACTCAGATGAATAAACAGGTGAAATTATTTATGCTGATCCTCTATACAATGAGTGGATATTAGCTTTGTTTTGGGGAATTATGTAGAATCTTCCTCACTGCCTTCACTTCTTCCAGATACAAGACTTGAAAAAATCTCAGTCAGTGAGAGAGAAGCATGCATGTCATTTCATACCATGCTGACAAGGATTTGATTTCCTGGCCTGTAACTGACATTAAAGCTGTCAATATCTTTGCCCTTGAAAAGTATCTCCGGTTGGAACATGGCTCTCTTCTTCCTCAAGTTCTCCTTCTTCATGCTATTTATACAATACAATACAATACAATACAATACAATACAATACAATACAATAAACCAGGTTGGAAGAGACCTTCAAGATCATCGTGTCCAACCAGCAACCAATCCAATCCACCTAAACAACTAGATCATGGCACCCAGTGCCCCATCAAGTCTCCTCCTGAATACCTCCAATGATGGTGACTCCACCACCTCCCTGGGCAGACCATTCCAATGGGCAATCACTCTCTCTGTATAGAACTTCCTCCTAACAGCCAGTCTAGACCTCCCCTGGTGCAGCCTGAGACTGTGTCCTCTTGTTCTGGTGTTGCCTGCCTGGGAAAAGAGACCAACCTCTGCCTGTCTACAATCTCCCTTCAGGTAGTTGTAGAGAGCAATAAGGTCACCCCCTGAGTCTCCTCCTGGGAGAGCTGGGATTGTTTAGCCTGGAGAAGAGGAGGCTCAGGGGAGACCTTATTGCTGACTACAACTACCTGAAGGGTGGTTGTAGCCAGGAGGGGTTTGGTCTTTCTCCCAGGCAACCAGCACCAGAACAAGAGGACACAGTCTCAAGTTGTCCCAGGCGAAGTTTAGGCTGGAGGTGAGGAGAAAGTTCTTCACAGAGAGAGCTGGTAGCCATTGGAATGTGCTGCCCAGGGAGGTGGTGGAGTCACCATCCCTGGAGGTGTTCAAGAGGGGATTGGATGTGGCACTCGGTGCAATGTTCTAGTAGGCATGAGGTCTGTGGTGACAGGTTGGACTTGATGATTTTTGAGGTCTTTTCCAGCCTCATTGATTCTAAGACCTACCTCAGTGATGCCTAACTGAGTGACTCTGTCCTTGCTATCTTCTTTTTTGGATATCTATGACGAGGTTTGTAAGGCTGTAACACAACTCTGTGATCTAGTACCAACTTCAGCATAAAATGGCTAACACATTTAATAATTCCAATAAGATAAAAATGAGTATTAGCTTTTATCTTCTAAGAACTGAGGTATGGGATGTAATGAAGCCAGGAAAAGTTCATGGCTTGCAGTTGGGAAACACTTTGGCTCTGGCAGAAAAGGCTCTGCAGCACATATGCAATTCAACATATATCCCCAGACCAAACAAATACCAGGGGATGTATTTACACAGCGTTATATAGTACCTTAGTGATAAGACCCTCTCTGAACATGGCTCTAGAGTCTGATGAGATTTTCTGTGGCTTTGATTTCTCTTGTTATGCCTCTTTTTTTTTCCTTTCTTGTTTTTTTTTATTCCTGTTTTCTTCTTCCCCAGAAGAAATAAATATAGGTGCAATTATCTGGCTTGATGTGTACTTTGGGATTGTTCCAAATCCCACTGAAATGAGCCAAAAGCCTCTCACTGAGTTCTGAGCCCTGCATTAAGCTCTGTTTCTCTTCATTATATCATATCTGTTAATATTTTCCCATCTTCTGTTATTCTGGACTAGTTTTTGATCCATGCTTATCATAGGAAGGATGTTGACTTGCTGGAAGGTGTCCAGAGAAGGGCGATGAAGTTGGTGAGGGGTTTGGAACACAGCCCTGTGAGGAGAGGCTGAGGGAACTGGGGATGCTTAGCCTGGAGAAGAGGAGACTCAGGGTTGACCTTATTGCTCTCTATAACTACCTGAAGGGAGTTTGTGGACAGGTGGAGGTTGGTCTCTTCTCCCAGGCAGCCAGCAGCAGAACAAGAGGACACAGTCTCAAGCTGTGCCAGGGGAGGTTTAGACTGCATGTTAGGAAGAAGTTCTATGCAAAGAGAGTGATTGCCCATTGGAATGGGCTGCCCGGGGAGGTGGTGGAGTCGCTGTCACTGGAGGTGTTCAGGAGGAGACTTGCTGAGGTGCTTGGTGCCATGGTTTAGTTGTTTAGGTGGGTTGGATTGGTTGATAGGTTGGACACGATGATCTTGAAGGTCTCTTCTAACCTGGTTTATTGTATTGTATATAGTTTCCCTTAAAAGTAACATTTTCAAGTGCTCTGCTTACCTGACTGCCATTCCAAACATCTGTCACACCCATGGCAACTGTACTCACAAACTGTCATACAAATCTAGACAGCTGGAAGTCCTATTTTCATTTCAGCTCCATTCCCAATTTCCTTTCTCAGCCAGGGAGGATTCGTGTTAGAGTTTTGCCCTGGGTACCAGCTAAACACAGACACCCAATCTTCCCGCACGTCCAGAATCTGCAGTCTCATGCTCTGAAAAGACAGTGACTTGCTTTTCCTTCTGGTGAGATTCTGGCTGAATGCATTCAGCTGTGTTGGGCTGGATGCTGAAATCTGCACAATGAACCCAGGAGAAAGTTGTAATTAACTCTGCCAGTATTTAAATGCTAGTGAGCAGAAGCACATTATTTCTAAGTGGGAACCTATAGGGTTTAGTGTATTTTAACAAGCAGAATTTAATTTCAAGCAATTGGGTTAATTCATTTTAGCTCTCCAGGATCCCTTGGGACACAAGTTCTTAAATTATGTCCTGCTTCAGCAGGGACCATAATTTTGTTTGCAGAGTGCGTTGTTTAGTGGAGCTCAGATATCCAGAGTGCCTCTAGGACGGCTGGAAAACAAATGATAAGTAATAATACAACAGTAACGTAGTAGCTAGTGACATTGAATGTAGCAAAGCATTCCTTCTGATTCACAAGAGATGGAGAAAATCAAGTTTGAAGTGCTGGTTTGTATCAGCTATCTGTTACAAGTGTCAGGTTTTATGGAGCAGGATCACAACTGGCTGCAGGCTGTCCAAGAGGAGCGCTACAATTTCTTCTGGATAGTCATGCAAGCATGAATTAGGGGAAGAAGCTGCTGACACACCTCTGGTGCTAAAGGTAGCAGGAGAGAATTGTTATACCTCAAAACCCCACTTCTTGCCAATGCACAACACAAAAACATTGGCTGCCAGGGAGTGAAGAGCACTTCCTTTGTAGAGGCTTTGAATAGCATCACTTTGTCTGCTCCCTAGTGCTTTTTTTCGGTCTGTTTTTCACTTTGTGGAAGAAACTACTAAGGCACCAAGATTAGCAGCTGTTGCAGCACCATTAGAGGCTCAAGTGTTGTGGAGAAGCCCACATGTTAGTGAATTGACACATTTCCTTACAGACTAAGCAAACACAGAATTGCTTAGCATTCCTCAACAGAAGCAATCCAACCACACCTTTTGCAAACAGTAAAGTGATCTGGAAAACGATCGAAATTAACAGAAGTTTACTGTTCTTAATGATCTGCAGTCGACAGTTCTTAATTCCCTGGAGGCATGTAAAGCACCTCTTCAAGAGGGGAAGACTAAAAACTCCTGTTAGTCTTTCGGTGGATCGAGGAGTTATGGACACGCGGTCTCCCACTCCCCGGAAAAGGACTTTCACTGTGGTTATGAAGAAGGTGCTTACTGCCATTCTAGTAAGAAATCACCCTGCAGACACTTGCAATAAGAAAGTCACTCTAATCCTAAATTTCAGTTTCAAAGCACTATGTCAGAATGGTCCCGGGAGATGCCTGAAGAACTTGCTCCTCAGTGTTTTGCATGGTTGGCTTAAGCTTGCCTGTGTGGAGGCTATGCAGGATAGTAAATGCCACCTCCTCCTTTTACAAAGGGTTTTTGCTTTCTATTCCCATCCTATTAGGCAGATGTGCATTTTAAAGGTGCACTGAGTTCTGAATTCTGCTTAGCTTTAGGCAGCTTCAGCGAAGTGTTTCACCTAGAGTTCAGCAGAAAAAGCTCAGCCAGATATACGACAGGAGAAATATTTCATGACCAAAGCCATAGCGTTCCTGTGAGCTGCAGGAGCAAAAAATACAGATGACAAAGATGCACTGCCAAAGGTGTAACACCAGCAGACACATTCATCTACAACTTGTGCTTCAAGGGCAGGGTTTTCTGGGGTCTAACCAGTGGTGTGGGACTAGTTCTCTGTTGTCATTGTTGTACCCATCCTTTGGAACAAATAATACTTGATTGAGCATCACTCTTGCTATTGCACTAAACCTAGGATCAGAAAGTGGCCAGCCTGATCTAGTGTGGGGTGTCCCTGGCCATGGCAGGGGGGTTGGAACTAGATGATCCTTGTGGTCCCTTCCAACCCTAACTGAAACTATGAAACTACGAAACTAATGCATATCTGGATATCCTTGACAGCAATGCAAACAAACACTAATATGTTTTGCTTTGGGCAAGTGTTTTGCAAATGATACTTTGCATTTATATGTCCTAATTATCATTTTCAAAGGCCAGCTTCCAAAAGAATCCACTCTTATCCACAATTCCAGGTCTTTTGAGGTCTGTTAGCTAACACAACAGTTTTCCTCAACACATAGCAGACTCTTATTCACATTTAGAAGCAGAGTTCTTGCTTCAGATATTAGTTTTGAGCAAGTAATGGTAAAACCTGTGGTGCTAAAAGAGTTACTATATCTCCATCAGATTAGACTTCTATGTTGTTTATAAGTATATTACTAAAGAGATTATTGGATGCTTCAGAATTACAGATTGGGCTTTATTGCTTGCAAAATACGGACGTGCTGGAACATGTCCAGAGAAGGGCAACAAGGATGAGCAGAGGGCTGGAGCACCTCTCCTATGAGGACAGACTGAAAGAGTTGTTCAGTCTGGAGAAGAGAAGGCTCCGAGGTGACTTAATTGTGGCCTTCCAGTATCTGAAGGGGGCCTACAAGAAGGCTGGGGAGGGACTTCTCAGGTTATCAGGTAGTGATAGGACTGGGGGGAATGTAATGAAGCTGGAGGTGAGGAAGAAGTTCTTCACTGTGAGAGTGGTGAAGCCCTGGAATGGGTTTTCCAGGGAGGTGGTTGGGGCCCCATCCCTGGAGGTGTTTAAGAGCAGGCTGGATGAGGCTCTGGTCAGCCTGATCTAGTGTGGGGTGTCCCTGCCCATGGCAGGGGGTTTGGAACTAGATGATCCTTGTGGTTCTTTCCAACCCTGACTGATACTATGATCAAAAGCCTCAATGCTCAGAATGTTTTTTAGAGGCAAATGGGTCTGGGTCACAGCCTAGAGGGGGAAGAGGGAGAAGTACAGGAGAGGGAGTATCACATTTATTGAGGAAAGATTCTCAGCTGGTGTAAGCCAGTGTGTTTTCACTGCATTCAGTACAGAATGAGGATCTAGACAGTGAAAGGTTTGTAAATATTAGAATCACAGAATTGTCAGGGTTGGAAGGGACCTCAAGGAACATCCAGTTCCAATCCCCCTGCCACAAGCAGGGACCCCTCACACTAGATCAGGTTGCCCAGAGCTGCAAGAATCTCAAGATGCTGTGAAGCAGTTCCAGCAAACTGAAAATACCTGGTTTTGTCTAACTGGAGAATACAAAGATGTATCTCCTCTTTGATCTTTCTGTAGCATATACCATGAATCCACCAGGAAAGAGAGAAAAAAAGAGGGGGAAAAGAAAGCTTGGACATCAGAGTTGAATCATGAACAGCATTATCGCCGTGTACATAATAGATCTTTTTTTTTTTTAGGAGACAGAGTTTCTTTTTCTTCAGACTTAAAGAGATTAAGGTCACATCCCAGTATGCTAAAATACACAAACTTCGATAATCTTTGGCAGATTTATTACCTACCACACACTCACAGATCCCTGGGAACCTTCGTAAGTCTCAAGATGAGCAGCTGGTAGTAAATAACTAAACATAAACTGCTTGATGAAAAGAGAGAGATACCTTCTCCTGCTCCCAGTGAGGCTCTTCGCTGGAAAGCTAATCAAAGAGAGATTCAGAAGACAAAAAAAGCTAAAACACCATGTTCAGTTTGTTTTTGCAGATGTTCCAACTTTTTTGAGCTTTAAATTATGGTGCAAATATTTTGCTAGAACAACAAATACTAGGGTCTGAACTGGATGGAATTGATCAAGAACCTTCAGGTTTTGGGGTTGTTTTTTTAAAGCTAACTGATTTTACACAGTTTTCTGTTTGTGAATATTCCAGAGTCAGCTAGTTGCACAGGAGAAACCATACCAGGAGGTGGAAGAAAGAATGGAGTGGAGTGGAGTGGAGTGGAGTGGAGTGGAGTGGAGTGGAGTGGAGTGGAGTGGAGTGGAGTGGAATGGAGTGGAATGGAATGGAATGGAATGGAATAGAATAGAATAGAATAGAATAGAATAGAATAGAATAGAATAGAATAGAATAGAATAGACCTTTGAGATCATTGAGTCCAACCTATCATCCAACACTATCTAATCAACTAAACCATGGCATCAAGCACTCCGTCCAGTCTCTTCCTAAACACCTCCAGTGACGGTGACTTCGCCACCTCCCTGGACAGCACATTCCAATGGCCAATCTCTCTTTCTATGAAGAACTTCTTCCTAACATCCAGCCTAAACCTCCTCTGGTGCAGCTTGAGACTGTGTCCTCTTGTTCTGGTGCTGGGTGCCTGGGAGAAGAGACCAGCCCCCACCTGTCTACAACCTCCCTTCAGGTAGTTGTAGAGAGCAATAAGGTCTCCTCTGAGCCTCCTCTTCTCCAGGCTAAGCAACCCCAGCTCCCTCAGCCTCTCCTCATAGAAAGCCAAAAGGTAGCCAAGCATGGAGTAGCATTAACTGATTTTTTGGATTTCTTTCTTGTTTCTCTGCTTGCTATCTTTAAATTGTGGAAGGTTGCTGTAGGAGGCTTGGAAAGAGCGACTTGCAAGAAGCTGTTTCTTTGAGACTTTTTTGAATGCTTTCTAGAGCTGCAGTGTTCAGAGATCTGCTCTTGGCCTCTGAGTCTTTAAACCTTGTTTATCTGTGACAATTGCTCACATGAGCATGGTGCAAGGAGCACACACTGTTCATAGTCTCACTGTGTGGCAGCCCTGTAGAGCCCATGGATAGTAATTGAACCATTTTTGCTATTTTTAATATCTTTGTCACTGACACAGGACAAACTGCAGTCAGTCCCACTGAAGGAGTGGGATTCAGAGGAGACTCTGAGCAGGTGAAAGAAGCTGGATTCCAAACACTTGCTCTCAACAATCATATTCTGCCTCCTCTCAGGTCTTCAGAGGGATGGGAAGCCTGTGGAATCCTACAGAAGGCACATTTTGGCCTCATTTGGTGAAAAATGAATGCTTACACGTATCTCAAAGTGCTTTTTACCCACCCATGATAAACTGCACATGATGGAGACTCACATGCAGCTACTGCTTTGTATTATCTGCAGCATGGTAAACAATAACCCCATTTCGAGCTGTCTTCATCATTTCTCATCTCAGCAATAGCAAAGCAGATCTGGAACTAAGCTGTCTCACTATCAGAAATGCTAAGTGGCACAGAACGCAGTGTGCAAATCAGGAGCAGTTATCAACTGCATTCTCTGTTGTTTATGTTGGCTTCAAAGAAGGTGCTGAATCAAGTTTAAAGTGCACATCACTATCTTTTAAACATTCTAGGGTTCCAAGGCATATCACAATTAGCTGAAATTATGAGATATAAACTTTCACTCCTCTGGAAGGGTGAAAGTGATGGTGAAATACATTTTTGCAAGAGGGGAGAAAAGCTTTCTCAAAGTAGAATGTAGTCTCTGGGGAAAACAGGACTTTTAAAAACTGCTTTTTATAGCCTCCATCTCCCTTTATCCTCACATTCCAAAACCAAAATAGCCCTTTATCTGTCCTTCCTCCCCTGGGAAGACAAAAGAACCTCCAAATATGACAGTCATATAGAGCAGCTGGATGTATTCAAGTATTAAGGTAATGAGCATGGAACAGGATGGAGTTGAACAGAATACAATAGCACAGCAACTTCATCCACAGGGAATCATATATTTTTGGCTGATTTACAAGGTATGGGAAAAGAGCAGTTAGACATCTTGCTACAGCCCTGCATGCTTGAAACTAAACTCAAGTCAAAAATCACCCTCCATCAAGCTAGCTGTAAATGGGTAGTTAATCAGTGGTCTAGAGGTCAAGGCAGTTAGCTGTGCTGGCTGACTGCCTAGACAGATTGCCTGGGGAAATCATACAACCATGTTGGTCAGTGGATCACCTAAACACAGA
Organism: Colaptes auratus; assembly: GCA_015227895.2. Taxonomy (NCBI): domain Eukaryota; kingdom Metazoa; phylum Chordata; class Aves; order Piciformes; family Picidae; genus Colaptes; species Colaptes auratus. Next base: position 13,871,164 of record JAAWVA010000033.1, on the reverse strand, counting down.
TGGACATCTGAGCCTGAGCCTCAGACCTCATCACTGGTGTCAGCCACTGTGTGGCTTTTTACATTATCTGAGCCAGATACTTAACTGAATTAGGCAAATTATGGTGCTTTGTGCTTTGCTTCTACTCAGAATCTGGCACACTTCTTTTTGTGTATCATCTCTCCCTGCATTTCAGGAAGCAATTTCCAAAAGCCATGCCCCCCCATCATCAGTGGCAACATGAGATTAAGAAAATATAGCTGGTAAGGAGAGAAATATTAAGGGCATTTCCAAGTTCACATCCCTAAGAACTTATCAGACAAATAATAATATACCAGAACAAGTCCATATTTGGTGGTGGTGGTTGTTTTGGTTTTGTTTGGTTGGTTTTGTTGCACCAGATCAATGAGGGCAGCCTCTTCTTTGGATAGATATTTGGTCTCTTTTGAACTCCTTGTTTGACAAATAAAACTTGATCTTCACAGGCAAAAAATGCAAAGGAAGATGATAGAATAGACACATTTAGGTTATTCAGGTTTTAACCCTGGCCATAAGGGTAGTTGGTCAACTGTACACCTACTCTTCAGACTAGGTCTAAAGGAAATGTCTGATACTTTGGTTTTATCTGATTCAGTTGCTTGGCTGAACAACTGGACTAACACAGAGTGAAACAGCATTTTTTCTGTTATTATTATAGCCTAGTAGTGAACTGGCACTCTCACAAGCAAGGCCTTGTTCAACTGGCCTGAAGCATGACTCTGTGGTGTCTCCAAGCCATAGTATCTCTGGATCTGGAGTTGTGTAGCTCATATAACAGTCCTTGCTCAGGGGTCTGATGAGTTGCAAAGTCTGTTCTTACGAGTTTAAAGAAACTCAGATAGAGCTAGAGGTGTAGTCACTGAACACTTTTACTGTGCCTTTTGCTTTTCATCATGTTCTTTGCTTTGCATTCTGTTATGCCATCACCTCCCATGTACATGCTGCAGCTTTGTATAGTTCCCTGAACACAGTAAGCCATGGCTTTTGCATGCTAATTATTAGCTATTTCCTCTTACCTTAGGAATAGGAGTGGAAGAAAGAAAGAGTCTGGCATCTGAACTTGTTTCACTTTTACTTCCTGCAAGATTTATCATTGCTCAGTTCCAGAGTGAAAGGGCCCCTTTCCTTCACACAATATGAGTCTCATGTTGAGGTTTGTTCTGATTCCCCTTTTCAAACTATCTTTTAAATCAGGTGTTTGCATCTTTTCTGGCGGTGTTATTTTAAGTTTTCCTTTCTCGGCTCTTTCCATTCCCCATCCTCCACTTGAGTTTCTAACTCTCTGGTCATTTTTTGTTGGTAACAATAAAAATTATCTGTGCATGGAAGTTGCCAGAAGTGCTAATTCTTCATGACTGTTTCCTCTTATCTTCATTTCCATTTCCCCAAGCCTTTCCATATGTCCTTGAATACTTCACTTCAATAATTAAAGTTTCCGATTTGGCCTGTAATGCAGAAACCAGCACCACAGTCTTTTATTCTTTCTCTCTTCCTCTTTCTTTCTCCTTGGCATGGTGGGAGTCAGTATTTCTACAAAAGTCTGCCACAGACTTTGGGCTCTGTGCCTTTGGGAGAGTGAAACAATATTGGGAGTCACTGGGAAGCTGTGTGTGCCAGAGAAACCCTCTATTTCAAGTGTTCCTGCTCCACTGTTATTTTTTCCCCTCTGGATTCTATTGATGGTTTCCAGGTCCCTCTTCTGGGATTAGACTATTTTATTTGCTGTTGCTAATAGGAGGCTTCATCAAAATGGAGAAGGAAAAGACTCTTCCAGTCTTTTCAGTTCAGTTCAACTCGATTGTATGAGTGGGATTCAGTAGTAAAAGCATTTAATATAAGTGTGAGTACAGTTTAATTACATCTATATGGTAGTCAAATTGATATTAAAATCCTTTAATGCTAGAAATTAAAGCTGCAAGGTTTTTTCTTATTATTAGTTGCTTAGTATTTTTTTAATCATGGCTTCATTATTGAAAGAGTAATCTTGATCATATGTTGGTAACTGGTGCAATTATGTGATTGTATTGATTTTCTTCAGCTTGTTCTTCCAGTATCAAGCCTATTAAGCTACTGTGAATGCAATATTATTAAAAAGACAAACACAGCTATGATAATTTTCAATACAGTCACTTCATTGTTCCTTTCATTGTGTTCCAAGGCTTATATTTTTCTCTTTGCACTGTTTTTTCTCTGTAGGTGTCCTGTCTCATACAATTGTTCCTCTCATAAGGCCACAGGTCTTAGAGGAAACTATGCTGCATTTATCAGCACCATCATCATTGGAGGTGTTCAGGAAGAGGCTTGATGGGGTGCTTGGTGCCATGGTTTAGTTGTTTAGGTGGGTTGTATTGTATTGTATTGGGTTGTATTGTATTGTATTGTGTTGTATTGTATTGTATTGTATTGTATTTAGGTGGGTTGGATTGGTTGATGGGTTGGACGTGATGATCTTGAAGGTCTCTTCCAACCTGGTGTATTGTATTGTATTATTGTATTGTATCTCTCACTGGACACTGAGAACAAATGTTCTCTCCAGGGATACAAACTGTGGCCCACCTTTTCCACTTAACTGATATGCTGACAGTTGCTCTGGACAAGAGACCAAATATCTACAATAATTCTCATCCTGAGGTAGGCAGGTGGACCAGGACATAACCCATATTTAAAGATAAATTAATCCATTTCAACCAACCAAATCCTCTATGCAGTGTTCTTATGGATTCCAAATACTGCCACTGGGTGTTACAACAGTTTTTGGTTTAATTCATTGTGTTCATCCTGAGCAATTCAACTGATGTCCTTAGAAAGGAGCAGGGAGACCTTCAGTGGTATGCAGTGTTTCAACCATGACAGCTGCAGAGACTTTAATGTTCAATCTTTAGTGCACTACCAAAAAATGTTGACCATCTCTTAGCCACAGCTCACTTCAGAGGTTTAGATTAATTTTGACATCTGAATTCCTCTGCCAGTGAGAGTAGCAGTGATGGGTTAATCTGCCAAGATCTTCCCTCTCCTCCCTCTTCCAAACATGCTTGTGTGCACAGAGCTCACATTCAAAAGCAAGTAAACTCCTCTCACTTACAGGTACCCTGTCCTCTTAACACCTTTCCTGAACTCTTTCTTTTCCAAGGAGTTACTACAGGAGATGTGTATGAAAGACGGAAGAGGTATCCTTCACAACCTCTTCTTCCTGTTCATGCAGCCCCATGCCCTTCCTTCTTGGACATTTCTGATCTCTTCCTTTCCAAGTAATGTGCTTATTGGGTACATGGATACTGCTCTGCACTTGGCAGTCACAGCCCTTCAGGATGCAGCACAATGAAGGTTTTCCAGGTTGATCACATCCTGCTCCATTCACTTCCCTCCTCTCTCAACACAGTTGCAGCACACTTTTTTGTGATGAGGCATGTCCTTGTACAAGTGCCTCTAGGATTTGGGCTCTTCTGCTGACTCTCTCCTGCTTGCTCTAATGTCATTAACTTGCTCTCTTCTCTTCTTCTCTTCTCTTCTCTTCTCTTCTCTTCTCTTCTCTTCTCTTCTCTTCTCTTCTCTTCTCTTCTCTTCTCTTCTCTTCTCTTCTCTTCTCTTCTCTCTTCTCTTCTCTTCTCTTCTCTCTCTTCTCTTCTTCTCTTCTCTTCTCTTCTTCTCTTTCTCTTCCCTTCTCTTCCCTTCTCTCTCTTCTTCTAAATCAGGTGACTTCCATACATTTCCTTACACTTTCCAGAGGTGGATATGGTGCTTAGCTGCCTAGCATCGTTTATCTGCTGCAGCAGGGTTCTCATGGTGCCTACCTCTTTTCACACTCCTCTTTAGAATATGACTGGTCACCACTTTTCCTTTACCTTCCCACTCTCACTCTTCTATTGTCTATTGATCTTTTCCCCTTTCCTTGTTTTTTTTTTTTTTTTCCTTTCTTTTTTCCTTCTTTTCCTCCCTCCCTTTTATCTTTTCCCTTTTCATTTTTGTTTTCATTTTGCATTATTTTTTCCTCAGGGCGCTGCATGAAAGAGAAAATCTTACCTTGAGCTGTCAATCACAGACTTGTCTGGAGCTGTAGCTTCATTTTCAAGCTTTTATATTTCAGACTTCATCTGATTAACAAATGCAGTTCTTATACTGAAATAACAATCCATGTGGGTTATATACTGGTAGAAGTACAATGTTCTCACTCAGGCAAGTCTATGAATATACAACTGTTGCAGCTTTATGTCCTCTGGGGAACAGATATAGAAAAAAAGATTTTGGCATAAAATACCACAAACAAGGGCACAAAAAAGCAATTGATTTTTTTTTGCACCAGTATGTTGTTATCTATTTTTATTTTCTTTGAATATCCAAAGTATAAAACTAGAATTTTGGGGAAAGAATGTTCATGGAAATGTTAATGAAAAAAAAAAAAGAGGAAAAAAAAGAAAGAAAGAAAGAAAGAAAGAAAGAAAGAAAGAAAGAAAGAAAGAAAGAAAGAAAGAAAGAAAGAAAGAAAGAAAGAAACCCAAACCAACATCAGATCTGCAAGTTTGCTTTTCAAAAGTATGCCTGAATCTTCACTTGCTGCCTTTTTCTCTTTTTTTCTCCCAGCACAGCCAGCATTCACTCCCCCCTAGAGTCACTGAGCTTCTGCCCCTTTGCTTCTGTCAGTGAGTAAAGGCAAGGTCAGAAATACCAAACATTATACCCCAAGTTTTGTGACGGAGTGATTGGAATGCTCCCTTTCCAGCCTGACCTTGTACCCTCCCAATTCCTCAAAATCAGACCATCCAGAATGTCTCATTCTGGATGTCCAGCCTCTCACCATCCCTTTTCACCGCTGACCCTGTCTTCCTTCCCCCCAGCTCCCTGCCATGCTGTGGAACAGAGCCCTGACTGTTTCCCAGCACTCGCTTTCGCTGCAGCCCCACGGCCACAAAGTGTATCAAAGAAGAAGTAAAAAAAAAAGGAAAAAGAAGAAGGAAAAGAAAAAAAGAGTGAAAAAGCCAAAAGGGTGCCCTGTTGCTGCCTAGGACAGCAATGAATCGTGTCATAGTTCAGAGCACTGTTGTTGCTCTGGCACTGAGTCACTGCACTCGGTCTCTGCCAAAGCGGGTGTCAGCTGGTGAATTATAGCATTGGCAGACGGGACAGAGATAAGCAAAAAACACAATGACAGCTGCTACACAGAACCATTCTTTCTGGCCTGCTGAATACAGAAATACATTGTGTAAATAAAGACAGACAGCTTCATTATGCAATTGTCTGCTACTACATCTCCACTGAAGAAGTAGTATTGATTCAGGAAACTATACCCAAGCTCATCAGGCTAATGTGCTCTTGCTTTCGAACTCCCAGTGTAGTAAGAAATATAGTAATGTAACTCTCTAACAATAGTTCTACAGAAATATATTCTCAATGGAGAAAGAAGGTCCTGGCAATAATTTAGTCGTTTTGTTCCTCATAAATGCCTCTTACATCTATTGAGCCCAGAGGGAAACATGGAAACAGGCACACTCACCTGGCGTGGCAGATGTAGCAGGAGGGAAAACCATCTCTAGACAGATCACCACATCATTCCATCAGTGCAAATCAGCAAATCTTGTTTTTCTGTCACGTTTCATGGCACTGATTGGGAAAATTATAATAGATAAACTACCAAAAAAACCCCACTAAACAAACAAAAGGCCTCTGATGTTGCTGTATTTATTCACATCTTGTTCCTACCTTTGCAAGTGATGCAGGGAGACACTTTAAAGCGTGGGACGCAAGAAGGTTGCATTTAACCAATCTTTCAACTGGCCTCATTCACCTTTTGCTTTAACTTGACAATGCTGAGCCCCTTCACAAAATGAAGTGAGGAATGACTGCAGAGATGTTCTCATGGGGGGAAAGCAGATGAAACCATTCATTTTGAAAATAAAGGAAGGGAAAGTGAAATCAGAAGCATATTGTGCTGGATATTGCAGGGCATTCGTCTCTGGGAGCGCTAGGGAGTAGAAGACTTAGAAAAAAAAAGTGGGAGTACAAATAGAGTGTAAAGAAAGGGTAAGCAGTCTTATTCTCAGCAGGAATTAGTCAACTATCCAAAGCTCATGAGAACGATTCCAGCTTTCAAGGGGCAATTGTGTCCGAACTGGCTCAGCTATACATTTGCTAGGATCCTGGAAGCAGTTGTGTGAACTGTGAACAGAATGTTGAGAAGGGAGAAATTGTGTGAGAAGCTACTCCTGATTCCTGAACTGACTTTTTTTTTCAAGTAGGAGGAAGGGGTGGAGAAGGCCACAGCTTATTTTAAGCCCATTTTAGATTAGCTTGCACTCACATAGGTGCTTATACAGGGATTGTTTTAAAGTTATGATCATCTGAACAAATCCAATTCAATTGTTTGTGTAGATGTGTTGTTAACCAAGGAATGATGAGTTAAGATCTTCCTGGGGCTTTTTGCAAGCTCTGTTCACTGGTGAACTCTGGTTTATGAACTAGCTCTTATCTAGCCATCTCACAGCCTGTGTGGGATGTCTGCATCTGTCTGACTCCATTCAAACCCTAGGTGACCTCTGCTAGAAAAGTGCTACAGATATAAAACGCCCCAGTCAATTTTGGAGCTGATGCTTCCACTTACTGATTACAGGGATATGTAACAATGTGAGAGGGAGATCCACACCAAAATTAGGTGGCAATTTTCAGAACACTTGTAGGATGACATAGTCTGCTCCATTTGGAGTTGAGCCACCTCAGTTTGTGGTTCAGCTACTCTGCTATTTCAGATCCATGAATAAACTCACATTGCAAGCAGTGGCTTTTTGGTGTACATCTTTGGGATGTTTGCTTGGTAATTAATTTTAGTGATATTGCAATCATTAAGTTAGGGATTGCCAGCATTAACAACAAAATAGCTTTAAAAGCTGAAAAAGCCATCACTGCTTTTCAGTCTGATGCTTTCTGGCATAAGATATTCTAATTCTAGGAACACACAGAACATTATTAACATACTTGAAGCGAATGGCTGAATTAATGTGCTTGTTAAAGATTTATGACTCCAATAATTTAAGTCTTTGTGTTTATCCTGACAGCTTCAGTCAGATCACCTCAATTATTCTTTAGCTTGTGATTGCTCTGAAATACCATCACTGCACAAAGTAGTAAACCCAAAGAGAACAAAGTTATTGGCAATAATACTTGACCTAAATGTTCAACCAACTTTCCTTCCTTCCTTGCTTCCTTCCAAATTCCTTCTCACGTTCCAAATTCCTTCTTTCCTTCCTTTTGAATTCCTTCCTTCCAAATTCCTTCCTTGTGAATTCCTTTCTTCCTTTGAAATTAATCAGCACATTCCAATGGCTAATAACTCCCTCTGTGAAGAACTTTCTCCTCACCTCCAGCCTAAACTTCCCCTGGCACAGTTTGAGACTGTGTCCTCTTGTTCTGGTGCTGGTTGCCTGAGAGAAGAGACCAACACACTCTTGGCTACAACCGCCTTTCAGGTAGTTGTAGAGAGCAATGAGGTCTCCCCTGAGCCTCCTCTTCTCCAGGCTAAGCAACCCCAGCTCCCTCAGCCTCTCCTCACAGAGCTTGTGCTAGAGGCCTCTCCCCAGCCTTGTTGCCCTTCTCTGGACACGTTCAAGGGTCTCAATATCCTTCTTAAATTCAGGGGCTCAGAAGTGGACACAGGACTCAAGGTGTGGCCTAAATAGTGCTGAGTACAGGGACACAATGACTAGGATGTCATTGGCCTTCTTGGCCACCTGGGCACACTGCTGGCTCATGTTCAGGCAGCTGTCAATCAGTACCCCCAGGTCCCTTTCTGCCTGGCTGCTCTCCAACCACTCTGACCCCAGCCTGTAGCACTGCATGGGGTTGTTACGGCCAAAGTGCAGCACATGGCACTTGGACTTGTTGAATGCCATCATGTTGGACTCTGCCCATCTGTCCAGCCTGTCATGGTCCCTCTGGAAAGCCCTCCTATCCTCTAAAAGATCAACATCTGCTCCCAACTTGGTGTCATCTGCAAATTTACTGATGACTGACTCAATCCCCTCATGCAGATCATCAGTAAAGATATTGAACAGGATGGGGCCCAGCACTGGTCCCTGGGGGACACCACTAGTGACTTTTGGTAGCAATTCCCAATGTGTTTTGTGTTGTCCTGGTGTCCAATGGAATGAATGCAGTACAAGTTAAGGCATAATACATCACATAAAGTACCAATGTGAAAATGTCATCTCTATTTTTTAAGCAGAGGCATATCCCTAAGAATTATTCAAAGCATCCTAATCCTGCTTTCCTCAAGGTAATAGCTATGTTTAAAGTGTGCAGTTACTATTAAAGAGATCTGCAAAGCTTTTTGGACTGTAATAATAGACCATAAAAAAAGATTATTATTGACTTCTGAAACAAATATGAGCACAAGTAACTGTGTTATTGCTTGGATATTTGAAACTCTATACTGATGGCAAGCAATTGACCTTCAAAATATTTCAGTCAACTACATGTGTTAGTATCTCTGTCATACAAAGGAGGCAGGTGGTGCTGGTAGTTGCCATAATTTAAGCAAAGACCTTTAAAATGTCACCAGCAAGACTTTATTTGGAGCCATATGCACTTTTGAACTCCAGCTTTAAATCACTTTATGCCCTATAGCAAAAACAAATCAAAATTGCTCTGTACCTCTTACCGTGGCTTCCCCTCCCCTATCCTCCTAAGTCCCTTTCCCTAGTCACTTTTCTTTACATCTTCCTTCACACCTGCTGTGAGATGGCTCCACCACAGAAACCTGAAGCTGTTTTGTTAGGGTGTAGTCTGCCCTTCCCTGGAAAAAGGCCTCCCCACTCGTGACTTAAAATTGTTCCATTATATTTTTACTTAGTTTTGCTAGAGGAGAACCTTCCTCGGTGGTTTTTTGTCTTCTTGCTTGTTTAACATATGGCAAGAAAATCACTATGGAGACTGCATTGTAGTAACTCCAAAAGTACTTTCTTCCAACATCCTGAATTGCTTTGCTCTGTACTAATTCTTTCACTGGAAGAGGCTAAGCTACACTGGGGATTCATTTGTCCCACTAATCTCTTGTGTTTCTCTGGAAAATCTTGATCAAGATGAAACTGGTTTAAAAAGATGAAGAAAACATCTTTAAAAAGCAGCATTTGAAACGAGTTTTTCATCCTCTGATCATATCTGAAGTTCAGAAAACTGACAATTCTAACTGCAAACAGGAACAAAATATGTCCTGACTCTAATTATCAAACTGATGAGATAACTAATTTGATCTTATTTCATGGCTGCCCATGGCTGCATCCTGAAGTGAATACTGCCCATGGCTGCATCCTGAAGTGGATACTGCCAGTGTTGCACAGTCCCATTTTCTAACCAAGAAGGCAGACACAAAGTCAGCCTCAGGGTTATTCCTGATCTAGAAATCAAAGGCTGGGTACAGCACAAGCTGTGTCCTGTGCCCTCTCTAAACTTGCAGAGTCAGAGGGGTATGGGACAGAAGACTTAACCTGGACTCCTCCACAGCTGTTGACTCGGGCTGGGATTCAACCATCTCAGATTCATCTGTCCTGTTTTCAGCTAAGCAAATCTACCACTACAGTGTGACCCCTTCTGACTTGCCTCTGCTTTAGGAACAGGTCACTATGTGCTAGGTCTTGTGTCCCAGCACTCACTCCCTCCCCTAAAGCATCATGGGCATGCTGCATCACTTTGAAACTCCTGACAAATTATACATGAAGTCCCTGGCTAAAGCAGATATACAGCTGAGCACCTGAGAAGGCTATTCTTATGTGAAGTCCCCTGATAGCTTTATTTGACCTCAATGGTCACCAATGTAGCTTGGATTTTAAATGGCCTGAATTAGATATTAGGCAACCATCTATTGTACCTATATGTATATACATGTGTGTGTGTGTGTATATATATATGTACCTATATGAATACATATTTAGGTGTTCAAGAGGGGATTGGATGTGGCACTTGCTGCCATGGTTTAGTATTCATGAGGTCTTGGGTGACAGGTTGGACTTGATCTTTGAGGTCTTTTCCAACCTTATTGATTTGTGATTCTATATGAATACATGGGGAAAGATCAAAGCTGGCTTGGCCTAGCAGATAGAACTTGCACAGGGTTTAAAAATAAGAGTGCCAGATCCACATTTTACAGGCTTTTGATCATGTCTGCTCTCCTTTTTATGACTTCTTCCACTCTAGAAGTTGCCCTCAGGCCAGTAGCCCTTGTGTCTGGGCAAAGTGCCCTTGCTTTCATGTTAATGAAAACATCACAATTTTCCTCCCTAGTGTCACTTGGTTGTGACTTTAAAAAACAAGCTGTAGACACAAGAAGCAGCAGTGATCATTTATTCCACTCAACAGTGTGTTTGGAGAGGTGAAACTAAGCAATTCTTCAGTCAACCCCCTCACCACCAGCACCAGACACCTCTCCAGTGCACTGATGGTTGTAAAACTGACTCAAAATGCTGCATGACAGAGATGGGGTTGAGTATTACTCTGATGATGTTGCATACATACTAATTTTTGGTTGGTTTTGTAGTTTTTTAGACCTTCAGTATCTCCTAAAGCACCCTAAGCTGTAAGCATCAGATATTCATATTACTGGAAAATCACAGAATCACAGAATTTCAGGGGCTGGAAGGGACCTTGAAAGATCATCCAGTCCAACCCCAAAATCCTATGAAAGTGCAAGCTCACAAGGTATGGTGTCCTCCATCTCTAAAAAGCATCATGACTGTTTTCCTGTCGCTCCATAATACTCTTTGTGTGCTTTGGAGTTTGGGGCACAGCCACACCAGGCCCCAAAGCTCCTAGGTAGCATTTAGTCTTCATAGAAATGACTCAGATCTACCTTAGAGTGTCTGTAGGAAAGGTGACTTATCCAATGAGCAGCACAGTGCTGTGCACAGCTACATTATGCTGTAAAATTGGCAGTCTCTGCTGGCAACCCAGCCAACAGTCTTGGAAACTGAAGCTCAAAGGGAGTGAAGGAGGATGTTCAGTGTCTTGGATAAAAGCTTAGAGGTAAAGATGGCAAAATGAAATACAGGGAAAATATTGCAAGACCATACTAAAGGAGAAAAGTTCAGGAAAAAGGAGAAGCTGAGGGAGGGAGAGCTTCACTTTTTTATCTCTACAAAAATATGTAGGTACAAAACTGGGAGTGTTAGGGTGAAAAGCAGTCAGAAACTGTGTATATTAAATGGGCATGTTTGGCAAAAAGCAGGGAAAGGACCTGGGAGTGTAAACACAGTAAACAGAGCCACAAAACTGTCAGCAAAATGTATTTCTGCAAACAGGAAAGTGTCAGAAAGTATACAGTGACCCAGAAAATAAGAGAGAGGAAATAATTCTAGAGGAGTCCACGTGACATTACACTCTGAAACGTGGGACTCCCATACCAAAGCTTATACTCCATGTTCCAGAGATGGTATCACATGTTACAAAAAGCAAGGACAGAAGCTCAGTACAAGGAAAAGACTAGAAGTGCTGAAATAATGGCTGTACTATATTTGCAGTCCCTGGAGGGAGAGTAATTAAAAGCAACATACAGTCCAGACTGTTACCTCTCTTCTGATTTGTGAGTTTAAGCACACCAGAGGCAGGTGTTGCATTCCAATAGTTAGGGGGCAAATTAGGTAGCCTCACTGTATGACCATCTTCTGTCATCTATTTCAAGCCATGATTAGTTTTAGAATACTCACCAACAGTATCCAGGGGTTGATGTTTATACTTATGGTTAGAGTAGATATTAACAAAGCCAAACAATTTATTCCAAGATTTGAGTTCATGCCCTTATTTCAATAACTAAATGGTGCAAAATGGGGTTGGTTTGTTTTGTCTTTTTCCCCCCTGAAAAGCCTTTATGTCACTGTTAAATGTTGAGAGAGCCACTCACTATGCACATAGAATAGAACAGAATAAAATAGAATTAGAATAAGAATAGCATAGCATAGACATGGAATGGAATAGGAATAGAATGGAATGGAATGGAATGGAATGGAATGGAATGGAATGGAATGGAATGGAATGGAATGGAATGGAATGGAATGGAATGGAATGGAATGGAATGGAATTAACCAGGTTGGAAGAGACCTTCGAGATCATCAAGTCCAACCTACCACCCAACACTATCTAATCAACTAAACCATGGCACCAAGCACCCCATCCAGTCTCTTTCTGAATACCTCAGTGATGGTGACTCCACCACCTCTCTGGGCAGCACATTCCAATGGCCAATCTCTCTTTCTGTGAAGAACAACTTCCTAACATCCAGCCTAAACCTCCCCAGGTGCAGCTTGAGACTGTGTCCTCTTGTTCTGGTGCTAGTTGCCTGGGAGGGGAGACCAGCCCCACCTGTCTACAACCTCCCTTCAGGTAGTTGTAGAGAGCAAGAAAGTCTCCCCTGAGCCTTCTCTTCTGCAGGCTAAGCACCCCCATCTCCCTCAGTCTCTCCTCACAGGGCCTGTGCTCCTGATGAATACTTTATATACTTTACTTTCCCTTCCCACTTACTCTTCCCCATCATACCCATGTTGGTGGAGTTGTACACTTCTGTTCCAAATCTAGAAATTTTCAATATGTACATTTAATGTTGCCTGCAAATGCAGCTGGCCTTTCCTTGTCACTCTAAACAAAGAACAGACTTTGTGCCCTGATGATTTCCTTTGGATAGTTTGAATTGTCTTTCCACCCTCTTATAAAAAACATAATCTTTGATGACTTTGGTTTGACCACTAAAACCCCAAAAGCTAGGTTAATGGTCCTTCTGTGGGTGGGTCTTGCTTCTCTGCAACCCCTGGCACTGTACAGGAGTTGCACATAATCATAGAATCATAGAATTTTAGGGTTTGAAGGGACCTCATCTAGTTCCAACGCCCCTGCCATGGGCAGGGACCCCTCACACTAGATCAGGTTGCTCAGAGTCACATCCAGCCTGGCCTTAAAAGCCTCCAGGGATGGGGCTTCTACCACTCCCCTGGGCAACCTGTTCCATATACATAATATATCTGCAAGTGTACCACTGGAGCATTTTACAATATCCATCTCTCTTTACCTGTGTTGTAAGCAGAATATATATACTAAAGCTGCAGAACTTAGAGAAGCAATGCCAGTCACAGTATTTATTTGGTGTCATCTTTCATGTGGAAAGACTTTTATTGTTTCTTTGTGTCAGTGCAATGCTTTATGAAGCTGTAGATCACTTTCATAGTCTTGATTTGTGTGTAGTTGTTTCTTACAAATCAAGTTAGTAATAACTATAACCCCCCACCATTTAGTGTCCACCTCAGTTCATTCATTTCAGGCTGCTACTGGCCTCTGAGTTAATTATGGAACTTTAAAAATCTTTAGTGCCTCATTTATGCTGCAACAGGGAAGGTAAGGCTACAGGGGAATTTGCCTTTCTCCAGATGGATTTAAAACTGTAAGATTACAGCTGAATATGAACCCTGCAAGTACAAACTCCATGTGTGCAATTCATCCCTCTGAGATCACAAGGATTTTAGTTCTAGACAAACTGCCTGTCTACTAGCCATAAGGTCTCAGAGTGCTTGTAAAGCTGTTGAGTTTCCTCATCAAACATCCCTGTGAGATCGTCTTGCTCACCCCAGTTCCACCCTGTCATTGTGTATTATGTGGCAGCATTTCATCCCTTCTCTCACCTCTTGTACTGACCCCCCGCTCCCAGCCCCTGCCTAGCCTTACCTGTATACTCGCACACCAAACCCACAATGATTCCACTGACACAGTCTCCCTCGGTGACTATGAAGAGGTTTTAGGTGTGAAGTCAGGCCTGGGCTTTATCTGAAGATAAATGGTGGCTAAAATTAGACAGCTGGTTCTGTGTCCTTGCCCTCCATACACACTAACCTACTGCCCTCTTCACGTTCCACTGAAACATATAGTACCTGAATCAGTGCCTACAGAGATCTGTTACTAAATGCTTGGGTTATTTGAATGATAGAATTTAAGTGCCACAGAATTCAACTATTATTTATCTAGGGGGAGGAAAAAAGAGAAGAAAAAAGAAAAAAAAGTTAAAAATAAGCTATGGATGAAATTCAAAAGCAGGTGAGAAGGGAGTGTGACAAATGTTACTACAGCTACTTGCTTAGCAGCAAAATTTTAGGGCTAAAAAATCTCATACAAACTGTGACTGTAGGTGTGGTTAAGTTGGTCACTTGCTGTCACCAGAGAGAATTCCAATGTACATTGTAGGTAGGAGGTCAGAATATGGGAGGCAGCTTTTCTTCACTCCTAGGCTAGATTTTTCCCTCTTGGTGCAAAAGTATTTTTCTATGAATGACTCAAATGCAAAATAGGAGACACTTAAAATAAGATAGAACTGAACTCCAGACCTAGCCTTTGGGTAGCCAGCTGTCTGCTTATGTCAGCATTCGACTTTGCTGATACTCTATCCAAACACTTTTGTGCAGGGGCTCAGCTTTCTTTAAACACTTTGGCCAATTTAATCCTGGCTGAAAATATAACCACCAGCTATATGATCAGTGTTTGAGTTGGCTTCTGAGAGGAAGTCAGATGCTGGCTAGGTAGTATTGATAGGAGAACGATTAGATTTCATATGTGAGGGTGTTGCCTGGATATCTTAGGCATGATCATTCAAAAAACATCATGCCTAAGTAATGATTAATAGTTAAGCACATCCTGGTCATTTCCAAAGGGAAATGTGGAATTTGGAAGATGATCTTGTTTTGATTCCATGAGTTTTACAAATGTCTCCTGTCAGAAGAATGGGAGCGCCTGGCTGGAGCTTGGAATGGGATGAAGTTAAACATCCAGTCAGGGCTGGATTATAATGCTGTGTTTTCCACAACTTTGATGGATAAGCTGATATTTCAGACATTCTGGCCATGGAGCAGGGGCAGAAACTCTCTACAGAGACACAGGCAGAAGCTTCTGCTGCTCCTATGATTCTGTCCTTGCCAGTGGCAAATCAGAGATCCAATGAGGAAGTAAAGCATCAACAGTAGATATATCAAGTAGCCTTGGCACCTAATTAATTCTCTTGGACAAAACACACATAGAATCATAGAATCAGCAAGGTTGGAAAAGACCTCAGAGATCATCAAGTCCAACCTATTACCCAATACCAAACACCTCATAACTAGCTAAACCATGGCTTCAAGTGCCACGTCCAATCCCTTTTTGAACACCTCCAGGGATGGTGACTCCACCACCTTCCTGGGCAGCACATTCCAATGGCCAATTACCCTTTCTGTGAAGGACTTTCTCCTAACAACCTGAAAATGGGGAACACTTCCAGCTTAAAAATAAATGCCACTGCTAAAATCTTCCTTTCACTGTTAATAATAATGTTCGTCATCATCACAACAGTGTGAGGTAAGCTCTGAACTTCTGCTTTTGGGTCATGCAGAGCACATGCACAATATGTTTCTAGCTCCAAACAATAACAGCTGAAATTTGATATATTTAGCTACCTATTTCCAGGTTTGCTGTCTGCTCTCTGTTGTTGCATTTTCTCATACCAGCAGATTGCCAGGAGCAATATTGGTAGATTAGTTTACAAATGGATGCAGTGGATTGCTATAGCTGCTTGTTCTCTCACAGTTCTGAGCATTATTGTACCAATTTATCGTTCAATAAGGAGAACTTAGAGTTCATATCAGGATTTTATAGAACCCCTTCCAAGCTAATTCAATGTTTTTCTCATGCTGCATTGGACTTTGAAAAGACTATTGATCTTGAATGATTTTTTTTTTCTTCCTCTTCTGGATTCTCCTTACAGTGTTTTCACTTCCTAGCACTGCTAGATATTTTTCAATAGCTGTCAAGGGACCTTAACCACACCATTTTGAAAGACATCACAGATTGGATTTCTTCCCTGTTAAAAACCAGTAGAAAGCAAGTCTGAGCTTTGAACTGCAGGAGAACCAAGGCAACAAACAAGCCCTAGAAACAAAGAAATACACAAAACCCTCTCACTCTTGAGTTACTTTTGGGGTATATTATATTATATTATATTATAAACAATATATATATTATTTTATCAAATTTATATATATGTGTATATACATATATATATTATATATAAACTATAAATTTAGAATAGAATAGAATAGAATAGAATAGAATAGAATAGAATAGAATAGAATAGAATAGAATAGAATAGAATAGAATAGAATTAACCAGGTTGGAAGAGACCTTTGAGATCATCGAGACCAACCCATCATCCAACACCATCTAACCAACTAAACCATGGCACCAAGCACCCCATCAGTCTCCTAAACACCTCCAGTGATGGTGACTCCACCACCTCCCTGGGCAGCACATTCCAATGGGCAATCACTCTCTCTATGAAGAACTCCTTCCTAACATCCAGTCTAAACCTCCCCTGGTGCAGCTTGAGGCTGTGTCCCCACACCTACCCCACTGGTGTTTGTACCTGTCATAACTTGTCATCTATGAGCTATTCATCTATGAGTGATGTATCACCAGAAAAATAAAAGCCATTTTTAGTGAAAGGCCTCTAATCTCAGTTAAAAAATACCAAGCAGTGAAGGATAAAAGTCAGAAGAATCCATTGCTGAAAGCTTGTATTTACAATTGCTATAGACAGGTAGCAGTCCTGTAACTGTCATTTTGCTGACAAAATTGTGTGGGGGGAAAAAAATACTGCTTGTTTGACTTTTTCAGAAATAGGAAGTAATAGATTTATTCCTTAAGGAATATAGGACTCCATAAGGAATTCTGTGAGACACCTGTCCTCCTACCCTGATTTCACTTCTCAGAATTAAAAACTAAAATCAGGCTACTCTTTCATAATAGTAAGGTTCAACTGGATGTCAGTAACTGAGAGTCATAGAATCAATAAGGTTGGAAAAGACTTCAGAGATCATCAAGTAAAAAAGGAATGAAACTAAACTTGAATTGCAAAGTCTCAAGAGAGCATGAACAGGAATGATAAACAATGCCTAAAGTCACTGGAATATTAATGACAAGACATGGTTCAATATATCAGGCTATCAATGAGACTTTCTTGGAAGTGTGCTTCCTCTACCCCTGTTTCAGCAGAACTCTTTGACTGTTTTGAGTCACTTTCAAGTTTTTTTTTTCACTTTCCTGAAATCAAGTTTGGATTTGCTTAATTCTGAAGTATGTAAAGGAGAGATTTATTTAATACACAGGACTGTAGGTTCCTTCTCCAACCAGCCTCAAGGCTTTCATTAGAATGGCACACAGCAGAGCATTAGGTTTGAACATACTCTAGTGAAACAGCACGTCACTGAACACAGCAATCAATCTAAAGTAATAGATGAAGTCTTCTTCTGAAAGTGTGAATGCTGAGTTGTAACAAATATATTTGATCTTGGGTAAAAAATGCTTCTAAATAGGTCAAAACCCTAGTCTGATACAACTGAAAAAATGTCCCAGCTGTAAAGCTGACTTACTGGAATGATATAAAAAATAAATAAAATAAAATAAAGTAAAATAAAATAAAATAAAATAAAATAAAATAAAATAAAATAAAATAAAAGTAAAATAAAATAAAATAAAATAAAGTAAAATAAAACAAAGTAAAATAAAATAAAGTAAAATAAAGTGAAATAAAATAAAGTGAAATAAAGTAAAGTAAAATAAAGTAAAATAAAATAAAGTAAAATAAAGTAAAATAAAATAAAGTAAAATAAAATAAAATAAAATAAAGTAAAATAAAATAAAATAAAATAAAGTAAAATAAAGTAAATAAAGTAAAATAAAATAAAGTAAAAAAATAAAATAAAGTAAAATAAAATAAAATAAATAAAATAAAATAAAATAATTAAAAGAAATTAAATAACATAAAATAGGAAAATCTCTCATCTGTTTTCCTAGAGGTCCATACAAGCCCCAGAAGAGCTATCCAGCCCACAACTTCATTGAACACAAAGACACAGGATGAGACTATCGTATGGAGCACAGAAAAAGATAGATACTAGGACTGGGATCCAGGCAGTAATAAATCTGTAGTGCATTGAATCTTTCTTTGAGCATCAGTGAGATATCTTTGGCCAGTGTTTGTGTCAGGTCTGAGTTGTAATTTTTAAACATCTTACCATTTGTCCTTGCCACTCTTCCCATGGTGGATCCTTCCCAGCCAGGCTGATTTCACCTGCAGCTCTCCACACGGATCAACACCATTGCAGCTTTCTGGCTCACAGCTCCCCTTAAGCATGAATTCACTGACATCCAGCCCAAGCACATCAACATCAAGCAGTCTAGGCAACTTACTAGTCATCTGCATAATATTCTTAATTGTAAACATCCCACTCATCTTGTGCAGTCACATATGGGCTGTGGAACATGCAGAACACAAGGCCAAAGAGCTCAACCAGCTGTGGACCCTGCGGTCAAGAGTGTCACATTCCTGCACTTCCTCACAAGAGGTCTTCTGTGTTTTGAGCAGTTCAGAGCCTTTAGAAAAGCAGTATGACATGTGGCTGGAATCCTCCTCGCACAATCTGAAACTTTTCATGCTTCTGCCACCTCTGCAGCTATAGCATTGTGAATGTGCAACCAATTTTACTGCATCTTCCAAAGGAGAAAGACTTTCCTGAACATTTTAGCGACCACACTTTCCTGCCTTCCAGCAATAGCTTCAAAATTACCTGCTTGGGATAACACAGTCTGCTGGCTGTTCTTTTCTTTTCCTTTGAAAAGTTGTGCACATACTTTGGCAGCCTAGGCTTTGAATGACCTTGGCAAACGCTCATCTGTGGCGAACAGCCTGTTAACATGTCAATAATGTTGACCTTGAACTAATTCCTCTCCAAGAATGCAAATTGCAGCAGTTCACATCGAAGTGAAAGAAACAATTCAGTTTTACATTGTTTGCAATTGCCTCACACCTGCTGCTGGGTGTTTAGTAAGATGGATTAAAAACACAGTAAGATACAGCAGGAAAGATCTTAGGTCAGAGCTGTGAAAACAACTAATGCTTGTTTGTTTTGCATCAAAAAGAAAGAAAAGATCATTTCCTCCACTGAAGACTGTTGATAAGCACCCCCAGGGCTTTTGGTTGTATTCCAGACAAAATTAATCTTTCTGCGTGATGTCATATAAAGAAATTAGCGTCCTTCATTGTTGATTTGCATTTAAAGGCTAATTGAATGTGGGTTGGGTTGTATTTGCTCAACATAGTTTTTCAGTCAGGACAATTTAATAGATGAGTACAGCAAAGTTGCCTTACATTTGTGTGTACCCTTTCTAGAAACAACAGAGTGGTTGATAAAGGTATTTCAGAAGAAAAGCAACGCAGACTTTCATCATGTCAGAAGTAAAGAGAGGCAAGAAATCACCATGGTATTACCTTTCTCTTCAAAAGGTATGTCATAATCAAATATGAATACAAATGAAGCCACAGGCATCTTGTCAAACATTCTCCATCTATTGTACTCTTCAGAATTGCTTTCCATACCCCAGAGGGTATTGTACAGAACTCAGCAAACAAAAGTGAATCATGGCAACAGGAAAATGGAAGGAAAGGCAGTGAGCTGGCAGAATAAATGCAAAGAAATTGTAGAGTCATAGAATCAATAAGGTTGGAAAAGACCTCAAAGATCATCAAGTCCATCCTGTCATCCAAGACCTCATGACTACTAAACCATGGCACCAGGTGCCACGTCCAATCCCCTCTTGAACACCTCCAGGGATGGGGACTCCACCACCTCCCTGGGCAGCACATTCCAATGGCCAACAACTCTCTCTGTGAAGAACTTTCTCCTCACCTCCAGCCTAAACTTCCCCTGGCGCAGTTTGAGACTCTGTCCTCTTGTTCTGGTGCTGATTGCCTGGGAGAAGAGACCAACCCCCTCCTGGCTACATCCTCTCTTCATGTAGTTGTAGACAGCAATAAGGTCTCCCTGAGTCTCCTCTTCTCCAGGCTAAACAATCCCAGCTCTCTCAGCCTCTCCTCGTAGTACTGCCATATATCCCCCTTAACTCACAGAAGATATTGATCCTGCCTCCTTTTTTATATGGAAATGATCTGTGGGATTTCTTTACCTTTTATTTTTCTGCAAACATTAATTTGTAGGGGAAGATTTGCCCTTATTCAAGTTAGAGAAAGCTATGTATTCGTAATGATTGTGCTGGTAGGCTCTGACTTCAGTTGGCATCTCCTGGGAAGGACATAAAACAAGAAAACCATAAAGGAGGAATTGCTTTAAAGGTATTCTCAAAAGGTGAATCTCAAATAAGGAAGAACTTGAAGAAAACATCCTTTGCCTTCATGGCATGTGCCACCATTTCAGAGTGGTTTAAGTGCCACCACTTGCAGAGTGTGTTTAACACATGCTTGAGTTTGTTTCTTTTCTGTTTCCAAACTGGCTGCTAACTTTAATGACCAACTGCAAAGACAGACATGTGAGGAGGAAAGTGGGCTCATGTTACATACATACACTTTCAGCAAATGGCAGCTTTACAGGCAAACCCTTGAACAAGAAGTGATCTTACATTGTTATTAGAGTCCACCTGCTTTGCAGTGGTTATCTAAGACAGTCATAGAAACATAGAATCATAGAATCAATAAGGTTGGAAAAGACCTCAAAGATCATCAAGTCCAACCTGTCACCCATGACCTCATGACTACTAAACCTGTTTATAGGCTGACTTCTTGTTCAGTGTGTGCCATCATCACAAACCAAGTTAGCAAAAACTTCTCTAGAATAGTTACAAAGTCTTATACCAAATGGTTTGGAAACCTGAAGGAACCAATTTGCTCCTGAAGGAACACATGCTGAAAGAAAGAGAGTTACAAAAGTAATTTGTTGTTGTTATTTTGCTCTGTGTGCTCTGTGCTGGTATTTGGGATTAGATCCAGTTGAGGACTGCATGTTCAGCATAGCAGCATTTGTGTACAGTATGTAAGGAAAATCATTTGCCTCAAGACGCAAACATGCAAATTGTAAGAGTAACAAGCGTGAAAAAGTATGAAAGCAAGAAGAACTTTTCCTTTTCCTCACCTCTTCAGAGAGCACCAATGCAGAAGAATGTGTTGGGGGGTAAGTGCTCAAATCTTGTCCAGGCAAGAGAGAATCAGAACAGATGTTTCCTGCATCCCAGATGCTCCAGTCACGAGACTATGGGGAAAAGAGGAGCCACAGCCATGAGGTTAAGTATGCCTTAAGTTTGCCAATTGGATGAAGAGGGAAGAAGAGGGAATAAAAGAGAGAAGAAAAAGAAAAGCAGGTTTTCCTGCAAGCAAGGATACCTGCTTTTAAGCCCAAATTTAGATAAAATAAGTTTCTTCTTTATGATACAGGTTTACATCAGTGTTAGGCCTGTGTTAAAAAGCTGAGTCTCTTTTCTTGCTGTTGTTATTAGTTTATTTTGATGGAAACTACAGATAAGGGGGGGGGGGGAGGAAGAAAGAAAAAGAAAAAAAGATGTGACTATCTAGCTTTTTGGTGACCACCAGAAGCCTGTGTATAAGACCTAACAGGTACTTAATGTCAATGTAGCTTGCATTAAGCTCTCTGGGAGTGCAGTGAGAGCAATGCTCACTAACCAGTCATCCAGTTGATACAGCTTTGAACTTCCTCCTCTGCCGACATCAGTTATTCAACCTGGGCAGCTCCCCAGTCACAGCTGAGAGCATGTCTCAACAGAAAATCAAGGCTGGTTCTTGGACCTCCCTCCTTGCTATGCAGCTAATTGATTTTTTTCTATATGGAAATGGCTAGCTTTCTGCTATTGAGTCTGGTTTACTGCCATCCTAGGAGGATGTATAGAAAATTCCTCTGTATCCCCGATGGAAACATATTATCAGCTTATTATAGCATTTCCTCATGCACATTTTGTTTTCTTAGACCCTCTGGGGGAGAATTGCCTTACACTGTTCTCAGGAATTTAGAAATTCAATTGAATCTGGATGTAGTCTGTTCAGACACTGAGTTGTTCATTCATTTAATTGTCATCGAGTTTCTGGAAGTGATGGGCGATCTCTGTTCTTATTTCCCTGCGACAATTTGGTGAATAAAACTAATGAAAAGTAACATAAGGATGCTGACTGCAGATTTCTGCAAGCCTTGATGAAAAATATCAGGCAATCTGGAAAGTCATGAATAGTTGAGCGTGTATTTGACAGAGCTAAGCGTGGATGCTTTTCAAGATAGAGTACCTAGGGCAAAGCAATGTGCAAAAATCAAAATAACTGCAAACTGTGAAAAAGGTAAATTGCAATTTATCTCTTTTCCTCGTAGGAAAATTATGTCCATCTTACATTTCAAAGATACACTGAGCAATATAAGGTCATTGTGAAAGACTATTCAAAGTATGGGCACCAAAACCTTTGAAGAAACTCTCTTTCTGCAGGACAGGTTTCATTGCATTTTGCTTTTAACGATGGTGTCCATTAGTCTGTGGGTGATTAGTAACCTGCATCATGTAGGACTATCTTAGTGACCACTTTAAGCAGAATAGAATAGAATTAACCAGGTTGGAAAAGACCTTTGAGATCATCGAGTCCAACCTATCACCCAACACCATCTAATCAACTAAACCATGGCACCAAGTGCCTCATCCAGGCTCTTCCTAAACACCTCCAGTGATGGTGACTCCACCACCTCCCTGGGCAGCACATTAAAATGGCAAATCACTCTGGGAAGAACATCTTCTTAACATCCAGCCTAAACCTCCCCTGGCACAGCTTGAGACTGTGTCCTCTTGTTCTGGTGCTGGTTGCCTGGGAGAAGAGACCAACCCCCACCTGGCTACAACCTCCCTTCAGGTTATAGAGAGTAAGAAGGTCTCCCCTGAGCCTCCTCTTCTCCAGGCTAAGCGACCCCAGCTCCCTCAGCCTCTCCTCATAGGGCTTGTGACAAATACAAATAGCTGCCAGAGTAGTCTGTTTTTCTTGATTTGCACTGAGTGAATAAAATGATCTTTCATTTAAAAAAAGAGAGATTATTTTCCTAGTGATACAGTAGTATCACTTAACAGCATTTATTTAGTGGATTTGGCTTATAAAATTTGGGAAGCTTTGAGATGCTAGACTGTTTGGTCATGGGTTTGTTGATATGAAATACATTGGGGTTTATATCTATGAAACATATATGTCTAGATAATTTGCATCCTGACTGTCAGTCACAGATTGGTGAACTAGGTTGCATATGTTTGCATTTGTCATGCTCTAGTGTGCTTGATGCAGCTTGACTAAGCTAATGACCTCTGCCATTTTTCCCCACAAAATAAAACATCTCTGTCATTATTCTTTATTTTCCTGATTGAGAAAGAAGGATCTCGTCTCCAACTAAAATACTATTGGTTTCCAGCAGAAGAAAGGTACAAGAATGCTAAATAACACTGTGAAGTGAATGTCTTTTCTCAGTGTAAATATGTAATCCTCTGTCTCCCACAGCATGGTTTTGAGCCTAGCTAAAGCGTGTTTAATTCTGCTCTTAACCATATTGAAACAGCAAACAGGACAAAACTGGCTACACTCCTTGAGTGCTGGCTGGGTGTTCATTGTTATTTCTTCTCTCAAAGGGAGCAGCAGGTTTACAAATATGAAAAACAGATGGATTCTACACCCATTTCAACTATTTTATAATTAAGTCAGAATGATAAGAAATATCTAACCTGCTAATTGTGGTTCTCTTTAGAGGAGGCTTTTCTATCTGGAAAGGTTTGCTTCAAACTCAGTGTAAGCATAGAATGTTAGAGGTTGGAAGGGACCTCCAGAGATCATAGGGTCCAACCCCTCTTCCAAAGTGGGATCACCTAAGGCAGGCCACACAGAAACACATCCAGGCTGACTTTGAAAGTCTCCAGAGGAGACTCCACAACCTCTCTGGGCAGCCTGTTCCAGTGCTTCCTCTATGCCAGACCACGGATGACCTCTGACTCTGTCCTCAGCCTGGCTCCCTGCAGGTAAACTCTGCCTCACAAATTCCACATGAATTTGCAAAACTGAGTTTCAGCATACTTTGAAGGAGTTGGCAAAGGTTTCTGATGCTCTAAGACCTCAGCTAGAACCCAATTACCTTTAAACTGTGAGATTTCATGGTACTGCACGTTTTCCAATGTCTGCTTGTCTGACATCTAAGCTGTGGGGATAAGAAAGTGAAAAGATAATCCTCACATCTGCAGCACTCATCTAAATATGACAGGATAAGACTGGCTGGTAGCTACTTGGTAGCTTCTGAGCCAAAGGGAAAGGCAATCATTTGGCTTTATTTCTGAGAAAGTGGGGGGATGTATTTCCACTGTATTTCCAAGACATTTCATTTAGCAAATAATCATCATTATGGAGAATTGCTCTCTAAAATTACAGCACAGAGAGCACTGAAGAATGTAGCCATGGTTCCTTTCCCTTGTGTAAATGGGCACTTTTACATTATACTGGACTTCAAAGGTGTAGATCTTTCTCTCAGGTACCCTAATATCAAATGACAAGTAATTCCTCTGGTATCAATAGTGCATGTATGGTAAATTACATGGTGTAATTCATCTTACACTCAGGCTTGTGACATCCACTTGTGAAAAATACCCTTTTCAGAGCAACCAGTTACAAATGTTTGGCAAGACACTTTATTTAATGGGCAGTTTTAATTGGCTTTTTAATGGGCAGTTTTCCAGGATAACAAGGTAAGGCCATCCCTGTTTGTGTCATCATCAATTCCTTGAGTGCTTTAGGAATATACCCTCATGAGGAGAAGGCCCATTTTGAATTTCCCAATGATTAATGTGACAAATTCTGAGAAGGGGAAGTCTTTTATCACACAATCAATTGATTGTGCTTGGTAAGTCACAGTATCACAGTATCACCAAGTCCATTAAGATGGTCTCTTGGAATAGTCTTAATTAAAGTCCTTTGAGAAACAAGGGCTGTGTGTTACTTTTCCAAGTACCCTGGTAGATTAATACCAGCTATTTTGGAGTATAGATAATTCAGTATATTGGAGTATAGATAATTCAAATACTTCTGCAGTATTAAGACCCTCAGAACTCCTAGGCTGAAAACTGGGGTTTAGGATGAAACAGAGTAGCCACTTAATTAGCAGAGAAGACCACAGAGTGCTGTCTTCAGCAGCGCACGAACTTGTAGGATCAGAGCTAGCAAATCTTCTGGCCTCTGTTGAAACTTTTCCTGTCATCTTACTGGCCTTTCACACTGGCATTAAGGCCCCAGTTCTGAAGGCAATGACAATTGCTCTTCACCTCAGATAGCTAAGCCCTGCACATATTCACTGGAAAAGTTCAATTTCTTTACACTTGATGGTGATGGAGCACTGGAACAGAATGCTAAGAGAGGTTGTGAAATCTCCTTCTGTGGAGACTCAAAACAGACCTTCCTGTGCACCTGCTCTAGGTCACCCTGCTTTAGCAGGTGGGGCTGGACTAGATGATCTGCAGAGGTCTTTTCCAGCCCCTAGCACTCTGTGATTCTGTGACACTGTGTGTCTGCTATTTGTTCAGCTGCCAATTCTCCACTGCAAGTTTTAACTCACTGTAACAGTATTTAAAAACCTGTCCTCCCTTCATTCCTAATCCCTGTTCTTGCTTCTTTAGCACACAGGCATCCTGGGAATGAGCTCAGGCTCCCCATAACACGGTGAACTTGTGCACATTTTCTGTGAACGCTGCTACGAACAAACACCCTCTTCCTCTTTCATTAGCTGTACCTCACCAGGATTTTACTGTTCCTGATTTGAAGTGTCAGCTTGTAAAATTCACAGATAGAAGTCAACTACCTCCTTTCTTCTTTACAGTAGAAGTTCCACGACTGTTTGGAAGCGATTTTGCTCTTGTAAGTGTTTTCATGGGTGATTGCAGGACAAAAGAGGAAACATATGAGTTGCCGACTTGTGGTATTTCAAGGGAAAAAAAAAGGTAACTGCTCCTTTTGTTGTGCTTCTTTTTGCACACGGCTGGCTGCTCTTAAGTGATCTATAAAATGATGACACAATTATGCACAACAGTAAGAGAATCAAGCTGAAACATTTCTTAAGGGCAGCTCTGCATTAAAGGTAGGGCTCCCTGCTGTGCGAAGCCCTGTAAAAGGTCTGCTCCACTTGGGGCAGTTGCTGTTAGGAATGTTAGCCGAGGTTTTGCTCCAGCTGAAAAACGCTGCGTAGGCAGATCCGCCGTAGCAGTGTGAGCCTGGGCCTTCCTTTATAGTTGAAAACAGATTGGAAGGGGAAAGGAACATTTCTTCCTGTGGACCCGCTCTGCCCTCCTGGCAGGAAGCTCTTTGCAGCTGCGCTGCTGGCCACCTGTGACAGCAGCGCTCAATAGCTGGATATCCTGTTGTATGGCTCAGCTCCTCAGCCAACCAGGATGGCTATGTGGAAAGTCAGTTGTGACTTTCCAGGGTTTTAAGCATGCCAAGATCAGGTATGAGAAAAAAAAGAAAAGAGGACTCTGGAACCCACTGAACCCCAAATCTTTTTGGCACGCTGCAAATATCAGGCTTGGTTTCCAAGGCATGCTCACGTGTGTGCATGTGTCAATACACGGAGCAGCAAGACACGAAGGTGTTTTATCTCAGCTGTGGTTTCAGATTCTCAGCAAGCCACAGCTCGTGGTGCAGTAATATGATGAAATGTCATCATATCAGAGATTTATTTCAAGGCTGGTGTAACAATTCTAAGTGCTCAGTCACAGGTTAACGTGGCTGAATGTAAGAGTGAAGTGGCAAAAACACTTATTCAAGCAGACCACAACAAAGCTCACATGTAGTAAATATGCTCAGAAATAAAAGCACTTAGAAGCATAGGTTTAGTGTCCTCCTACAACAGATTCAGACCAGCGGGCACAAAAATTAGCTCTTACTGGAATCTGCCTCTGTTGATGACCTAAGATTAGGCATATTCTTTGTGAATAATGGAAGGGCACTGGAGAAACTGCTCACTCTGCAGTTTCTCTCTCTAAAAGAAACACAAAGATTCACCAAATCAGTCAAGTGATTGAATCCGAAAGAAAGAATAATGTATCTGAATAATTTATCACCACAACAAATCTTGAACTTCACTGCTGACCTAGAAAGCTTGACTTTGAGTGTCCAATGCTTTGCCTTGTTCTTCTCTCATCAACCCCAAATTAACCAAAGGTGCACCCAGTCCATCCCATTGGAACACCCCTCAATTAACTGGACTTGCACCAGGGTTGTATTTGGCCACATATGTGAGAGATGAAACAGATCTCTGGCATGATTTCTGTGAAAAATTTGGATGGACTTTTCTGGAAAATATTGTGTGGTATTCCCACAGTCCCATCTGGCCTGCTTCACTTACTGTGGTAAAGCAGACCTGAATCTTGTTTGAAGAAACAACTGTCTTCTCCTCTAATACAAGAAACATTGTCTAATGTATATTAAAAACTACTATTCATCAAACAAATCCGATGCCTAGATTTTTTCCAGATGAGCAAACATTAGGCTGATTTCTCAGCATTGATGCTGTCCCCTGTTAATTTCATTGAGAATGCTTTTGTTTTGTTTGTAGGAACTCATCTTTCTCCCTTTTTGAGCATGTAAAAGGTCATGTTTCCACAGTACTTCTGCCAAACACAGGCAAAAGAAAGGGTCTTTTGAATCCTGACATGCTAGCATTCAAAAGCTCTGGTGCTTCAGAATACTGCTTATTTTGTTGCTCCTTTCCCTCTTTTATTTAAGCTAATGATAATACAAATATTAAAGTCATTTTCTTAAGAAAACTTATTTTATTCTTTGAAGACCCCCCTTAGGGCTAAGTATTCCCTGGTAAGCCGTGTGCAAGTCCAGCTGTGATCCCCACAAAGTCTTTGAAATGGGCTTGCTTTGTGCACGGTGCCTGTTTCGAAGAGCCTTTCAGGTATAAAACCTGTTTGCATCAGTGTTGCACCATGGTGCCAGGAAACCACAGAAGGACCCTGTTCTATCAGTCTCTCTGCCCCATCTCTTCCTGCCTTCTTGGTTTAGCAAAGTAGCCACCCAGCTTTTCCAGGCAGCACAGCTAAAATGAACGGCAAACTGCCCTCTTTGAGCACAGGAGCTTAAGCAGTGCTGCTCAGGAGGTAACAAGAGATTCAGACAGAAAGAAAACAGAAAGCAAGCAATTTTACATTCCTAATCTTGATGAAATATCTATTAACTGCAAGCTCAAGAATTTATTTGACCTTTTTTTTTTCCCCTTTTTCCATGTTTTTTTACTTTCAGGGTGAAGGCCTCCAAATTCAACTCATTTTGATAGCTTTACATCATTTTATAAACCAAACAATAAATCATAAAACCCTACAAAAAAGCCACCAATTTGACTAAAGAGATACACCAAAATATAAATATACCTGTCAGAACATTGCTCATCTGCTGAGGAAAATGAGCAACAATCCATCTCCCTCAGAATCACAGAATCACCAAGGCTGGAAGAGACCTCAAAGATCAAGTCCAACCTGTCACCCAAGACCTCATGACTAAACCATGGCACCAAGTGCCACGTCCAATCCCCTCTTGAACACCTCCAGGGATGGGGACTCCAACACCTCCCTGGGCAGCACATTTCAATGGCTCTCTCGGTGAAGAACTTTCTCCTCACCTCCAGCCTAAACTTCTCCTGGTGCAGCTTGAGACTGTGTCCTCTTGTTCTGGTGCTGGTTGCCTGGGAGGAGAGACCAACCCCCCTCCTGGCTACAACCTCCCTTCAGGGAGTTGTAGACAGCAATAAGGTTTCCCCTGAGCCTCCTCTTCTCCAGGCTAAACAACCCCAGCTCCCTCAGCCTCTCCTCGTAGGGCTTGTACTCAAGACCTCTCCCCAGCCTCATTGCCCTTCTCTGGACATGTTCAAGTGTCTCAATATCCTTCTTAAACTGAAGATCCCAGAACTGGACACAGTACTTAAGGTGTGGCCTAACCAGTGCTGAGTACAGAGGCACTCACTCAATACAAAATCAATAATTTATACAAGAAATCCCTCATATGCCTTTCCTAACTACCAAATAATAGATGAAAATTGACAGATAAAACCAACTTCAAGACTTCAGAGAAAGACAGTGTGTACATACAGGACATCAGTTAAATATGCTCTCCTGAGTATGTAGTGTGATGATTAGAAGTGGAAGAAGTATTCAGCTGAAAGGAAAAAAAATACAACAAACAACACAACAAATTAGTTTTAGGTAACAATAAATTATCTTGGTTGGACTCCAGATAAAAAGACAACGAGGTCACAGGATGATTTAAGAGGCAGTCATGCTTCTTCCTTTCAACTTCATTTAAGATCACATTGAAAACCTACAGGGGATGTTACCAATCAAATGTCTAGACCACTCTACAGTCAGAAATGCAAGAGTTGTGGGGATACAGAAAGAGCTAGCAAGCAAGCAGGAGCTTGTTTCCTGCTGTTGGTGTAAAGACCACTATCCTGGGATTGTGTCCTGGTGCCTGTTCTCATGGATTTTTCATTAAGCAGTCCTTGGATAAAATACATATGCAAAGTTTGGAGCACAGCATAAATGCAAGATCTCTGTTTTCAAGTGTACCTCCTTAAGGAGCTCTTGGGCTTTCAGGATTTCATTACTGGCTGCACCTTTGTCCTGTGTTCAGCAGCAGCAGTCGAGACCCTCACTTTCTCACCTCTTCCGTTAGCTGGGCTGTAGGGTATCACCCTGAGAAATATGTGTGGTCTTCTTCACACTCTGGAGGAAGCTGAATTGCCACTTTTTGTATAAATACTGTGAGCACTGAGTTGATTATGGAAATGTGGAACTTTCTCTGCTAGCTGTGGTTTCGAATGAGAGACCATAGCTGTTGTACTCGATTACTGAACTGTGCTGGCATTAAGTATCAGTACATTTTCTAAGATGGAGAGTCTGAGAGAGAAATAGATGCTGCAGAATGCAGCCAGGATGGAGGATGAATCAAGACTATGTGCACCTACCAGGCTCCCAAACCTAGTATTACTAACCTTGCAGCTTGTGGCCCCTGAGGTGTTGCTTATGGGAACCATTCCTCCTAGATCCTCCAAATGAGAGTGTGTGGCTTTTTAATGATACTATTCAAACCCAGGCATCTGACCTGAAACTGGAGCTGTAAAATCAACAGGCTGCTTGATCCACTCCTAGGGGGCCTGAGTAGCCAGGTGATGGTTTTAATGATTTTCTTTCTTGGAATTAGAAAACAAGTTTCCCTTGAACTGAGATTTGTCCCAGTTCCTTAGGAGACCAGAAGCCCACAGGAAGTGGTTTATTCTGTGAAGCAGAGGAAGATACAAAATGTTTCAGATGCTTGTTCTAGTCTGCACTCTTCCATGGAATTTTATTTAACAATTGCAATCCAAACCCAAAAAAAGCTCTCAGGCACTCGAAGTACCTAAGCTTATGAGACTTTCCCTCTGCATCTCCTGACTTTCGTGTTCTATTTAGCTCACGTTGGCATCACCTTTTCAAACAGCTTGTGTTTTGTTTGACAGGTTCATTTTTAGCTGCAAAGGAAGCAATCAGTAAGCTTCTCTGTCAAGGCACCCCTTGCTCTCCGTTTGCTGGCAGTGGAAAGAGTTCCTCACATCTTCCCAACGGCCTGTCCTCTGATCTCTCCATCTTGCTGTGCACAACACAAAACGTGCTCTTGCTCCAAAGCACAGATGATTTTCCCTGTAGATTGTGAAGTTCAGTTCATGAATTATACTAGCAGTTTTTTAGGAGTTGTGTGACTTTTTTTTCTCCCAGCCAGACTAACTCGACTTCAGAGGGATGTGCCAGTCCTGTTGACAGTGGCTTTAGTGGTTTTCACTAGGATAGGGCCTGAGTAACTACTGCCCATCTATTTCTCATCCCTTCTGCCTCATATATTGATTCATATCATCACCTTATTCACTTCCTCCCAGTAGCACAGGCATATACTCTGTGACATGAGCACCTTAACCTCATGAATGAGACACAGACGTGATGATAATGAACAATGGATGACAAATTGTCCCTTCTTGTATGCTGATGTGGTCTCTTCCCCTTTTTTAAAGACTCTTTTGAAACTGACACACACACAAAAAGAAGGTAAAGACCCCTAAATGAGTAGTCTGAAAAATAACACGTAGTTGGACAGTGTTTGCATTCAGCCTATATCTGGGGCTAAACTCTAGCAGTTGCTCTCTCACCCCATGACCCCTCCCCAGAAGAGAAGGAGAACTGGGAAAGCAGATTTGATGAGTTAGCCAAGTTAATACCAATGTCAGTGCAAAGCATATGAAGTTATACTTCACCCAGCAGTCACAATATCCAGGAAGGCAGCCCTCCAGAGCAGGAGAAGGAAGAGGAGCAGGGTGAAAAGGAGCCTTTTTTTAACTGAAAACAAAACAGAGATAAAAAATGAATGTGGATAAAAGGTAGAGAGACCAAGACATCATACTCTTAATCGAAGTTAGATGTGTCTAAAGAGAATTTATCCATCAGAAGCCTTACACAGACATTACTTAACTACAACTAAACTCTGGGGGTTTGGGGGATCTTTAATAAAGTGTTTAAATACTTCATTTTCACTACATATGGATGCATCTGTAAAATCTTGATTGCTTCTGAAATATTCCATTCTTGAAAAGTCAAAAGATCATTTTTAGTGGAAAACTGGAGTGGGACAATTGAGATATTTCTTCCCCCTCACCCCCTCCTATATTTTATGTATTTTATAGGAAATTGCTTTTCTGGCTAACTAGAGCCTCTGAGATAACTTCCTAATTATATTTCACCGTCTTGCATGACACAGCCTGGGCAAACTTTACTTTTTTAACTGCTACAAAACCTGAGAAACATTCAAAACATGGATGTTCTATCAGTCACCTCAGCCAGTCACTCTTTTCCAGAGGAAAAAATAAAAGAGATCACAGTGCCTTTAAAAATTGGCTGTAAAGGTGGCATCTTCGAATTTGAGAGCTCTGCCTTTTGCATATAATAAAACTTGTGTATTTAAACTTGGATCTGGCTAGCATTATTAGCTGACAGAAACAAATTTACTGCCTTGCTAAAACCTTTTAGCACAGCAGAAAGAGCACAGCAGAGCCGTAGTCTTTTCCCATCTTGTATGGCAACAATTGGCTTGTTTACAAAATTCTGAGCAATTATGTGCTGAGGAAGTCCACTTAAGACAACTGCATTTACTCTGCTGTTGAAGAGATGAAGTGTTTTGGGTTGTGGGGTTGTTTCCTTTCAACTGTAAGTGGATGATTAGGCCTTAGGAAACATTTAATATGACTTTCAGTTTCTTACAGCGGAGTTTGCAGCACTAGCAGTGACTGCATTAACTTGCAGATTGTCCCCTTTGGAGGGGAACAACCACAGGTAGGTGTGTATTATAAAGCAGTGCCAGTGTAGATTGTTTTGCTTACGTTTGTGAACAAAATTTTGTCACTAGAGCTTTTTGTTGTTGTTTGTTTGTTTGGATAAGAACTAATTTGTGCCGGAAAGGCAGCTCATATTGCAATATGACTGAGGTCATTTAGGGAAATATCTTTACACTCTGGTAAAAAAAAAAGAAACCCTCTTGAGGATTTTGTCCCTGTAAGTCTGCAGAAAAGTTGCAGTGGTACAGACAAGTGATAAGATCTTCCCAAAGGCAGATCTTTCATGGGGACTTCCTGTAGTGTCCAAGCGATGCTATAAAGGAGCGCTCTTTCCTCTGGGCAAGGAAGAAGATTTAAGTGGTGTGTGATACACAGTTCGAGCAAAGCTTCCTTGAAACTTGAAGCAGAAAACTTCCTTCTAAGTCTTAAGACCTAGTAGGAATAGCCTGATAACCCAGTGTTTCAAAACTTGGTCTTTTCAAAGCTGGGGTGCAGCTGTTCCTTGGCTTCCTCCAGCCACTTTCAGCCTTCAAGGAGAGAACAAAAAAAAAAAAAGGCCCTGAATTCAGTCAATCCAACAAAATATGGAGATAATCCCAGCTCTTCTGGATGTTAACTTCTGACCACTGGTAGCCCCAGCCCTCTCCTTTTGCATCCAGAAAGGCCCTTTTCTCTAGTCTGCCTGTGAGTAAACTGAGCACAGCTGTGCCAGCCATGCCCCAGTGCACGTCTCGGCAGCGAGGGCCAGGCAGCTGTGGTATCTCCATAGGCTCAGAGGTTTGGAAGGAGGTATATAGACCACATCATGGAGAAAAATGCCAGCCACATGTGATGGCTGGGAAAATCAGTCTGGAAAAAGAATTAAGAGTACACAACCTAACAATGATTCCTTTAATACACTGTGGATTGGTCATGTTTTTGAACAAAGTAGAAGAGAATAGCCTAGAGTGCCTGTGGAGGGGGAGGAGGAGTAGACAATACCCTTATTGTCTCTTAACAAAAACAGTTCTGAAGTGTACCTTAGCAAAACTCATGGCTTGTAATCTCTTTTCTTTCCATTCCAGGCCTGATGCGCAGCATGTTCCCCTAGTCTTCCCCCATCCTTAATTGCATGTACATCCAAAGACTTTTGTGCTGAGAACATTTTACTACTGAAAGGAGGGGAAAAAAAAAAAATCACTGAATGTTTGAGTAGTTGATTGACAAGGAATTTTTTCCCCCTCCCTGATCACTGAAATGCTTTCAGCAGTGCCTCCTTATAGTCTTAGACAATGCCACTGACCCTTTTACAAATCACTGTACACGCTGAAGAATGAAACTTTATACACAGTTAAAAAGAAGCTTTTTGGCCAGGTTTTGACAGCTGTTATTCTAAAACAATGTTTTGGCTCTGATCAAAAATATGACTCTATTTCCTTTTGAGTTTGAACCAGGAGCCATATGACTCCGATAGATGTGGAGGAGGGGTGGGAGAAAGAGAGCAAGAAGTCCTTTCAGCTGCTTTCCCAGTAGAACTCAGACTGTGAAAGGAAATGATGAAGGAATCTCATTTATCCCAGACACTGGTTCTGTGGGAGGTGGTCCCTAAGATACAATTTGAAGGAGGTGAAAATAATGCATTGCACATTATCAAAGATGAGGCTCTGAACCCCAGGATCAAGAGATTAGACTACACACTGATTTTTCTGCTCTTCTCTGTGAAAAATGAAAACATATCAGTGTGCAAGGTAGCATTTAGATTCTTTTAAGAGTCAGAATTTGAACCACCAGGAGGTTAATGAAAGCCCCAGGTGGAGCTAAGACGTGTGAGGATCAACCTGTGTCCTCACCAGCACATTATGTTACGTGCTCAAGTATCTGACTTTCCTTAGTAGGGCCTCAGCTTGGCTTTTGACCACAGGCAGTTGCTGTGGATGCTTTTGCCAAAACCTATTCTGGTTAGAGATCGTATCAGTTTAAGAGGTGGTCTGAGCACGTCTGTGCTAGGCAGGCTGAGCCATTGTTGCCTGTAAGAGCTCCAAAACACAGCAGTGTCTGAAAGGTGACACATGCTGAGAGGGCCTCTGAAAGCCTGCCAGATTTCACAGGAAAACCATTACTGACAGGTGGTAACCTAGAAGTATAGAAATTATTTCTGTGGGGAATTAAAATGGGGTGTTTAAGCACTAGTGTTGGCTGGGATTTCCAGAGGTGCAGAGAAATGAAGCCTAGTGCCTGTTACCTGCACTAAACCACACAGGTCTGAAATTCCCTTTAAAAGCCATTTAAAGGGGGAACAAAAAAAAAGGAAAACTAAACAAAAAGTTTTCAGCTGAAGCTTTCAGCTGAACTCTGACCTTTTTGAGACCTGACCTCACCAGGATTTGTAGGGGTTGTCACAGCTGCACCAGCAATCAGACTAGCTGCATGAATTCTGCCCATCTCCCTCAGAATCACAGAATCACCAAGGCTGGAAGAGACCTCAAAGATCATCAAGTCCAACCTGTCACCACAGACCTCATGACTAAACCATGAAACCAAGTGCCACATCCAATCCCCTCTTGAACACCTCCAGGGATGGGGACTCCAACACCTCCCTGGGCAGCACATTCCAATGGCTAACGACTCTCTTGGTGAAGAACTTTCTCCTCACCTCCAGCCTAAACTTCCCCTGGCACAGCTTGAGACTGTGTCCTCTTGTTCTGGTGCTGATTGCATGGGAAAAGAGACCAACCCCCTCCTGGCTACAACCTCCCTTCAGGGAGTTGTAGAGAGCAATAAGGTCTCCCCTGAGCTTCCTCTTCTCGAGGCTAAAACAATCCCAGCTCCCTCAGCCTCTCCTCACAGGGCTGTGCTCGAGACCTCTCCCCAGCCTCGTTGCCCTTCTCTGGACACATTCAAGTGTCTCAGTGTCCTTCTTAAACTGCAGGTCCCAGAACTGGACATAGCACTTAAGGTGTGGCCTAACCAGTGCTTAGTACAAGGGCAGAATGAGTTCCCTGCTGCTGCTGGCCACACTATTCTTGATGCATACCAGGATGTCACTGGCCTTAAATACTGCAGAGGGGAATATGGCCTCGCTGACATGAATTCAGGCATTGCCCAATGTCCTTTCAGCAAAATATGTCTGTCCTGAAGTCCTCCACATGTGTGATGAACAAATAAATTCTGGATGTAGGACTTGAGACAAATGTAAATACACATTAGAATATGTAATGAGAAAAGGAAATAAACAGTTAGTTTCCTACTGGCAGTAGGATGCCAGTAAGGAAAAACTCCTTTTAACAAGGGTGTATATTTATTTATGGTGTTTGGTATGTGTGTATACACCAATGTATGGGGTTTTATCTT
This sequence comes from Colaptes auratus, assembly GCA_015227895.2. Classification (NCBI taxonomy): domain Eukaryota; kingdom Metazoa; phylum Chordata; class Aves; order Piciformes; family Picidae; genus Colaptes; species Colaptes auratus. Next base: position 13,835,573 of record JAAWVA010000033.1, on the reverse strand, counting down.
GAAAATCAGATTTTAGGAGCTGTTATCTCTTGCAAGTCATAATAAATATCAAGAGCTGAAAATTGTGGACAGAGAGGATATGTAGGACAGCTGTCAAAGCCACACTCACCCACATGGAATATATTTTTATCTAACTTTGCCAAAGTCACAATCATTTGTTGAGTAACTGCTGATCCTGCAAGGTACTTTACATGACTGAGCAGATGTGCATGGTATTCAAAAGGGAAAAATATTGATTTTGTACATTTGGGAAGAGAAAAATAGCAATGTGTTTCCATTCAAATTGAAGAATCATTCAAAATCCATGAAGATGTGAACAGTTCTTAATGACTCATAACTCAGTGCATCCTATTAGTACTCTGGGGCAGGGGGGGGAATCATCCTGAACTGAAAACTAAAATATTTCTCAACAGTCCTCATTTGCCTCATCTGTAATGTGTAACATAAATATTACCATCTAGTATATCACTACCAAGATGAAAAAGTAAGCTATAAACTTAATGTACTACCTCTCTTATTATCAAAGAATTATGTTCTGCTGATATAAATTGGCAAGGATCCTTCAGTATCATCTTCCCTCACTCTCCAGGTTGATCTCTAAGTCTCTTCCAACCTGGTCTACTCTATTCATTCCATTCCATTCCATTCCATTCCATTCCATTCCATTCCATTCCATTCCATTCCATTCCATTCCATTCCATTCCATTCCATTCCATTCCATTCCACTCTATGCTATGCTATGCTATGCTATTCTAATTATATTCTATTCTATTCCTATTCTATTCTATTCTATTCCATTCCATTCCATTCCATTCCATTCCATTCCATTCCATTCCATTCCATTCCATTCCAGTCTCTGGTAGAAACAGGGCAGTGAGTGCTGCTAGTGTCGGCATGGGTACTGAGAGCAGGATTGCTCTCTGGCTGCGGTGATCTGTGTGACCTGGCATGTGTGTTCAGTGCATGTTTGGGAATATCAGCCCAGCTGCAAGGTAGCTGGCACTGGGACAGCAACCTGTAGTATCTTCATCTCTGTGGGGCCAGGACAGGAGGGATCAACTGAGACCTTCCTCCTGCCAGGTTCAGACATCTCAAACAAGTGACAAAGATCTAAGCTCTAGGCAGCCTGTCTCAGACCCTTAGTGTCCCAAATCCTAGAGGGGTTTCCTGACATCTAAGATTGCTATTTCCTGTTCTACCTACTGTAGACATGAATATAGATCATTCCATCTCTGATTTTTGCTTCATTGCCAGAGAACATCAGGGGAGGAGAGCTCATGTTTGAAGACTGACACAGCCTAAGGCAGCACACACAGACTGTGGTAGTTAGCTGGAACAATCCACAGGTTTCTCCAGAGTGCTGTTGCCAGTTTGGTGATATTTAATGTTTCCGAATGCACTCCCAGCTTCACGTTCTGTAAATTTAATAGTCTTGGCCCATATTATATCTCCTTTTACTTAATACATTAAGCAGGCCTGGACCGAGGCCCAGGTGAAACATTGAACTCCACCTGTCACATCCCCTCATCCTGGCAACAAGTTGTTCCCAGCTATTCTGGGCACACTCATCCAGCAAGGCCGTATCCAGCAGTACTTTCACCGAGCCCACAGCTCTCTGGTGTGTCTATTAGAATGACACCTGAGAGAGTATCACAAACCCCATTAAAGTCAGGATGTATGACGCTACTGCTGCTCAGCTGCCTTTGTCCTGCTATCCTGTCATGGAAAAAGAATTAGATTAATTTGACAAAACCTGTTCTGGACAAATCTGTGTTGGCTGCTACACGACTCCTTTTGTTATGCTAAAAGCTCTTGCACTGCAGCTCACCCCAAGTCAGGGAGATGCTTCGTAAGCCAGTCAGCCAAAGAGAACTGGGAAAGAAGTGCTCGATGATTTAACTTGCATTTTGCTAGCACTTTGATACGCTGTCAACAAAGAGGGAAAAGCCTCTGGCATAGCATCCAATTCATTCCCCAATTTAAGCATTAAGAAAATATTTCACATGTGTTAAAACTGCAAGACAACAGTACCTGGATTAGGAAGCATTCATAACCTGTATGAAAACAAACATAGAATCATTTCTGCAGCTCAATCACTTTCAAATCTGAAAATTAAAAACAGGGGAGGGAGGATTATGTAGACTTTAAGTCCAAGTCAGTAACTGGCTTTAAGTCAGTATAAGTCACAGAATCACAGAATCAACAAGGTTGGAAGAGACCTCAGAGATCATCAAGTCCAACCTGTCACCACAGACCTCATGACTAAACCATGGCACCAAGTGCCATGTCCAATCCTCTCTTGAACACCTCCAGGGATGGGGACTCCACCACCTCCCTGGGCAGCACATTCCAATGGCTAATGACTCTCTCAGTGAAGAACTTTCTTCGAGCCTAAACTTCCCCTGGCACAGCTTGACTCTGTGACCTCTTGTTCTGGTGCTGGTTGCCTGGGAGAAGAGACCAACCCCGCTCCTGGCTACAACCTCCCTTCAGGTAGTTGTAGACAGCAATAAGGTCTCCTCTGAGCCTCCTCTTCTCCAGGCTAAGCAATCCCAGCTCCCTCAGCCTTTTAGTCAATAACAACTACATGTCATAGAAGCTGCAGATAATTCTTTATCTGATTAAAACTGTATCTCCATGCATGGGAGTGCTTTAAATGTTTAACAAAATCTTGTGCCCAACTGTGTTTCAGAAGGAAAAATAGAAAGAAAGTTTTAAAACCTCAGAGGTTTATAGCAATTACAAAACCTGAGCACTGTCTGTAATATTCTGGAAGATGGTACTAAGAGAACAGGTATGTCATTGGCTAAGTAGCAACCTCTCTGGGCAGCCTGCTCCAGTGCTCCTTCACCCTCACCATAATGAAGTTTCTCCTCATACTGAGAGGGAACCTCTTGTGTTCCAGCCTGTACCCGTTGTTCCTTGTCCTATCACTGGGCACCACTGAAAAGAGCCTGGCACCTTCAACTCGACACCCACCCCTCAGATATTTATAGCCATTGAAAAGATCCCCTCTCAGACTGCTCTGCTCCAGACTAAACAGATTAAACAGCCCCAGGTCTCTTGGTCTTGCTTCACAGGAGAGATGTTCTAGTCTCGCAATCCTCCTCAGAGCTCATCATTGATTATTGTGAAATACTTTTGCACTTGAAACACATTTCCAGATCTCATCATTTGCAAATGCTTCAGCTATTGTCTGCCTTCTTTTGTTTGCCTAAGTCTACTCAACATGTTGTTTATAATTGCTTGACAGTCTCTCTGTCAGATGTGCACCGCATCCCTCCCAAATCTACTTTTATCTTTAACACAAAATGCAGCTACTCTTATTACTGCCTCTAATGGCTGTTAGCCAGATCTCAGAACCAGTACTTCTGCATCTTCTTTGACCTGCTTCTTTGCTCATCCTTCCTTGTGTCTCATTTCTCCATAATCTCATTGCATAACCAAATACAATCATAGTATCAGTCAGGGTTGGAAGGGACAACAAGGATCATCTAGTTCCAACCCCCCTGCCATGAGCAGGGACATCCTACACTAAATTGATTTTCTCAATATGGATGACTCCTAGAGGTGTACTGTAATCTGCATCTCTGTAACCCAGGAGCCACTCAAGAAGATAATGAAAATAGTTTCATCATCTCCTTCCCCACATCTTTCTTCGATAACATTTCCACTCCTTTTTTTTTTTTCTGATCCATTGCCTGCTAGTCCTCTCTGACTCAAATTCTTCTGTAGGTCTTTCTGTCAAAGCTTTGCCCAAACAGTAGTCTTAATCAAAATATGCCTAAGAACTTCCCTGTCTAAACCTCCAACTAAAGCATGCAGCTTTTTCAAACTCAATTCATCTCCAGTCTTTTCTTCTCATCTTTGATCAATATTTTCATGCCAATTCCATTCTGGATGCTGAAATAAAAGCATTTTTTTTCCTATGACCGTGCCACTTCTTTCTGCACATTCCTGCACTTTCTTACCCTTCTCCCTTATCAAACTCAAGCTGCTTGTTTTCACTGCAGAAACCACTACCAGCATCTCCAAGGAAATTTATTTTTCATTTAAGACTCTGGGTGCAGATCCTATCTGTGCCTAGCCCTTCCAAAGAAGCTGTTGCTCAGAGACTGGCTGGGCACCAGCCTGCTGGTGGGAGGTGTTGAGTGCTTGCCTCTGCATCACTTGTTTTTTTGCTACCTTTTTTTTCCTTCATGTATTAAAGTGTTTTCTCTTGACCCATGAATTTTTCTTACTTTTGCTCTTCCAGTTCTCTCCAACATCCCACCACAGAGGGCAGCGAGCAACTGGTGAGAGCTTAGTTGCCGGCCAGGGTCAACACAAAAGGACTTTAACTTTTGGTTGGCTTTTTGTTTTCCCTCTGTTATGGTGTTATTAGGAATCCCACAGCTTCAAGCCATTTGATGGCAACTGTGTCACTCCAACTGCAGGAAAACCTGACATAGTTTGACAAAGCTTGTAGTGAAAGTTGAGTATTACAAACCAGAGTAATGAAAAGCTTTCACACCCTTACTTTCAAACTCTTAGGTTTGAGAGCTCCACATTTTGGTGCTCATTATTTCACACTCTGAGAATGGACCTGTGCCCTTTTGGGGCCTCATAACTTTGCTCTTTTTTCTTTCTTTTTTTTGTGTGTCTTTTACTTTCTCAGGATTTCCTTTGTTGGGTAGAAGCAGATAATACTCCAAGCAAAGAAAAGTTGTAAATGACAGCATTCTTTTCCCATCTTCACCACCTAAATGTCAATGCCATAACAGTAGTGGAGAAGATGCTTCCAAAACTGCGCATAATTGTCCCAAATTAAATTTAAGTGAAAGACATCTTTAGATGTTTGAACAAGTTTAAGCACACTCAGTTTCATCATGGATGGCTGGTTTTCCTACATTCCTATTTTTCAAGATTAAGAGATCCACTTGCCATTAAAAAAACATCAGAATAAGGAAATAACATGCAGCATGTTGCTCTCTGGACTACCAAGCTGGCTACCCCTGGGAGGGTTTAAATTACTTTTTCTCTACTCTGTTATCAAGACAAAAAAAAAATCAGAATGAAAAGGAGCTGGTCTTGAACCAATCAGTAAGATAACATTTCACCACTTGCATAGCAAACAATTTCTGGCAGGTGGCAGTTACTAGAGAGTATTAAACTTTTTGGCAAACTGAGGCTGTGAGGCGACTGCCAGACCCTGTGGTCTCAGCTGCCGGTAGTAGGTTTTCAAGAGGTAAAGCACATTAAGATTAAAAAGTAAATAACAAAACAAATTGAACCCTTGCTTTATTGACTAAGTGTCACTGGCAATGTAAAACACACAGCAGATGCAAAAGACAAGTGGAGCAGTGGAGCCGAGAGCATTAACATGGCTCCCTGCACCTACACAGTGTTAAGAGAGTCCTGTCAAATGCTGCTGTGCTTCTCCATTGCAACAGTGCAGCTTTTATATCATCTCTCAAGTGCATTGGTATAAATAGAATGAGTGGATGCAATAAATTACATTTTTTTGATGACTTATTTAATCTTCTCTGGCAGTAATCATGACATTCTGTTAGCTCAAACTGCTGGTCATGCAAACGTGCCTTCTACACTGCACAGTGTGTGTTAAGTGATGGATTAGTGTTTTGCTTCCAAAATATTGATGTGTGTAATTTCAGCTGTGGATACATGTAACATCTGAGCAAAATAAAGCCATAAGTCTTTGGAGGACTAACTTTTCCAGTCATAAACATCTTGCCTTACAATACAATACAATACAATACAATATACCAGGTTGAAAGAGACCTTCAAGATCATCGTGTCCAACCCATCAACCAATCCAACCCACCTAAACAACTAAACCATGGCACCAAGCACCCCATCAAGTCTCCTCCTGAACACCTCCAATGAAGGTGACTCCACGACCTCCCTGGGCAGCCCATTCCAATGGACAATCACTCTCTCTGTATAGAACTTCTTCCTAACATCCAGTCTAAACCTCCACTGGCACAGCTTGAGACTGTTAAAATCCACCTTACAGAGAAAACCTCCTTTCCCTCAACCACATTATGTTTACTGCTTTTCCTCTAGTTCTTGCCTCACCTCCCCTGGCACAGCCTGAGACTGTGTCCTCTTGTTCTGGTACTGGCTGCCTGGGAGAAGAGACCCACATTCAAGACATCCCCTTGGGTGCCTCTTTAAGCAACGAAGTGAAAATGGAGGGAAGCACCAAACTTACAGTGTTTGGGTATTTTGTGATGCTGAATGCTTCATAAACCTATTAGCAGAAGCTGTGAGGGAGTCTGCTTCTTCGAGCACAAGCCCTATGAGGAGAGGCTGATGGAGCTGGGGTTGCTAAGCCTGGAGAAGAGGAGGCTCAGGGGAGACCTTCTTGCTGTCTACAGCTACCTGAAGGGAGGTTGTAGTCAGGTGGGAGTTGGTCTCTTTTCCAAGACAACCAAAATCTAGAAGACCATGCCTTTTATATTGTTGTTTGTAGTATTGTCACTGAAGACACTTCCAGAAAAGGAGCTTTGGACTTTATACCTTGAACTCAAAGACAATTTCTGGGACAAATTTTCAACCAAGGTCTGTCTGCATATATGATTTGATTCACGTTGTAAAGGCTGACTTCAGGACAAGAAACTGAAATAAAAGTGGAAAAAACAACCCAAGGGTAACTTGACCAGTTTTGACACAGAAGATTTTCTGATTCGTGTGCTGACTTAATAGCATTAGAGGAAATGCCATGAATGTAAGAAATGTATATTTTTTTGTATCACAAAGCTTGCCCAGAGAGATTGCAGGTGCTCCATCCCTGGAAGCATTCAGTTAGGATGGGGCTTTGAGCAATCAGGATTGGTGGAAAGTGTCCCTGCCCACAGCAGGGGCATTGGCACTATATTGCAGAAGGACTGCAAGGTGCCTCAGTGCTTCAGACTGGGCATCAGGACACAGAGACTCCTTTGTGAATTCAATAGGTCTAAGAATAAAATCTAAGTTTATTGCAAATGGGTTTTATATCTTTTTTCCATCTCTGAATCTTTGAAGAAATTCCAGCCTAAGTTCATGTTTTGTGGGAAGATTAGGCTGAGCTTTGAACTCATTGGCAGGGATCTTTAGTGATGACAGTGATGGTGACAGAGCTTAAATCAGGAGGTTTGCCTTATGCAAAGTGGCATACACTACCACAGGACAACTCAGTATCTACATTAAGGATCTGTTATACTTGGAAGTGATGACAAGCACTGCTGCCTGTCACATCAACCCATCTCATATGATACCTATTATTCCTTGAAAAAGCACAAATTGAGTTCAAATTCAATCCTGTAATTGCTGTGATTCCTTTTATGTCCTTGAGCTGAACTTTGTGTTTATGTCTTTCCATCCTTCTAGAACTCAAGAGTTTTAAAGTCAAAACATAATGTCTTATAAAATCTTTACTTTTAAAGCACAGACAAGTGGGCAGGGGTTGAAGTGAGCTGCTAAAAAATAAGCCATGTTTAAAAGTAGTTGAAAGAAAAGGACAAAATATATTGTCAGTTATATTAAATGGCCTGGGGGTAATTTGGCTGGTTTTGTCTAAGTTGCAGGATTTGTTTATTTTTACACATTCCTGATTGACTGATTGGGTGAGTGAGTGCTAATTTCATGGCTAGATAAAGCCCAATTTAATAAAGCATTTAAGTGTTCACTTAGCAGTAAGCACTTAGATAGTACTGTTGGTTATGATAAAGGAATTAGATGAATATTTAAAGTGGATTTTTTCTCTCATTTTTTCCCTGACTGGTATCAAATTTGCTATGAGGAGAGGCTGAGGGAGCTGGGGTTGCTTAGCCTGGAGAAGAGGAGGCTCAGGGGAGACCTTCTTGCTCTCTACAACTACCTGAAGGGTGGTTGTAGCCAGGAGGGGGTTGGTCTCTTCTGCCAGGCAACCAGCACCAGAACAAGAGGACACAGTCTCAAGCTGCGCCAGGGGAGGTTCAGGCTGGATGTTAGGAAGAAGTTCTTCATAGAGAGAGAGATTGGCCATTGGAATGTGCTGCCCAGGGAGGTGGTGGAGTCACCATCACTGAGGTGTTTAGGAAGAGACTGGATCGGGTGCTCGGTGCCATGGTTTCATTGATTATCTAGATAGTGTTTGATTATAGGTTGGACTTGATGATCTCAAAGTTCTCTTCCAATCTGGTTAATTCTATTCCATTCCATTCCATTCCTCCATTCCATTCCATTCCATTCCATTCCATTCTATTCCATTCTATTCTATTCTATTCTATTCTATTCTATTCTATTCTATTCTATTCTATTCTATTCTATTCTATTCTATTCCTCTATACTGACCAGCCTGGCATCAAAGCAGAGAGCCTTTTCAATTTGTAATATAGGAGTTGTGCCATGAATGTATCTAGTGCAGATGTGAGAATCAAGAGCTGAGGCAGAGTTACAGAGAACAGAAAAACCTGTTTGCTGACAAGGAATCATGAGTTCTCATCATCTTCCAACTCAGTAGATTTTAAACATGATGCAGAGTTCAGGCAAGTCAATGGAAAGCCATTGAGATGGATAAAAATTCATTGCAAAGGATTTTACCTTTTTGTGTGTCCTCTTCTGTAATCAATTCTCTTTTAACAGATGTTTTGTGCCTTGATGATCAGCGGCCACCCAGGACAAAATGTTACTATAATATCATGTAACTCCTATAGTATGCCTGAAAACCTTTCTTCTACTCAATATTTTTTCCTTCCTGATAATTGAATTATGGATCCTGATAATTGTGAGTTCTGGTAATTGAACAATTGGAATTTAAGCATTATTTTGTGTTTGTAACATCAGGAAGAGCCACAAAATACTGATACTGTGAAAACACACCCAAGGAATCTGAGGCTTAGATATTAACTCAGTCAGAAGCAAGACTTCGTTCCACACACCAAAGTGCCAAGATTTTTTCAGGTCATGATAGAATGAAATGATTTCATTACTGCAACACTAGATGTCATCACATCATGGTACAACATGGTGCAGTGATATTGAAGCTTTTGCCAGAATATGGATGAGTGAATAAGTCAAAGTTAACCTTTTTTTCACTGGATTTTGCCTTATTTTTGGTCCATAAAATATTCAAAAGTCGATTATAAAGAATTCTGGTCTAGAAATTATTTGTCATTTCCTTCTCATTTTGTATCCTCTCAAATGAATTTGAACTGGTCATTGAATTCACTACTTTATTCAATGAATCTTTAGCAGAAAATAAAATGTCAGTATGAGTAGAGGAAATTTAACCTTCAGCTGTATACCCCCAGAACTATAGACCAAGGCTCATTCACATTGTATTGCTGTTAACCCAATTCACACCAAGTGTTGCTCTTGCTTGAGTCAGGTGATGCCCAATGACAGGACAAGGGGCAAAGGATGGAAGCTGAGGCATAGGAAGTTCCATGTGAACATGAGGAAAAATGTTTTCACTTTGAGAGTGACAGAGCACTGGAACAGGCTGCCCAGGGGGGAAGTGGAGTCTCATTTTCTGGAGACAATCAAACCCCCCTGGATGCATTCCTGTGTAGTCTGGTATAGGTGATCCTAATCTGGCAGGCTTGGACTAGATAATCTTTCAAGGTCCCTTCCAGCCCCTAACATTCTGTGATTCTGTGATACTGTGATTATACCAGGCTAGATCAGACGATAAAGACTAGGTGACTTTCCAGTTAGGTCCCATATTCCCTGGATGAATGGTCTACCAACACCTTTACTTTAAAAGATAAAATTAATTAACCCTCTCAAACACAGGTGCCTGAAGCTTAGGAGAAGGTTTCATATTGTGAATCTCAGTCTCACAGAATTTCACACAGGTGACATCCAGGCATGCTGCTCTGGTTTGCATTTCCCATCGGTCACATCACATTTCAACTCTAAATTGAACCATCACACCAGAGACCCTTAGTTAAAGGATGGATGGAAAAGATATAACACACTTTGGACAGTTTGCTGTCATTTAGTATCATAGTATCAGTCAGGGTTGGAAGGGACCACAAGGATCATCTAATTCCAACCCCCCCTGCCATGGGCAGGGACACCCCACACTAGATCAGGCTGGCCAGAGCCTCATCCAGCCTGGGCTTAAACACCTCCAGGGATGGGGCCTCAACCACCTCCCTGGACAATGCATTCCAGGGCTTCACCACTCTCACGTCCAGCCTGAATCTCCTCACCTCCAGCTTCATTCCATTCCCCCTAGTCCTATCACTACCTGAGATCCTGAGAAGTCCCTCCCCAGCCTTCTTGTAGGCCCCCTTCAGATACTGGAATTTAGTATGCCCACTTCATGCATTTCCCTTCCTAGCCTGAGATTTCCTTTGTGCTCACTGTCAACTAAGATTTTATTCTCATTATTTTTTATATTGTCAATGAATGAGCAATATGCTTTTAAGCTTAACCCATATTTTAGATCAGTCTAAATGGTTTAGGTAATCATAATTACAACCATTCACATATACTGTGGTTACTGACTTCATTATCTGGGATTTTGTCAATCTGGGTTTGATTTCACTTATTATATTCCATGGAATTATTTATGTGTATTACACTGTTCCCTGTGCACCATTTGTCCCCACTCTAGCATTTCTTTGATATTGCACTAATGTTCCTAGACAGTGCAACCTGATTTGATGGAACCACAGATGCAGGGAACTATTCCCTGGAGTTCTTAGTGCTCAAGGCCTGTTTCCATTAGCTTGTGATCTTGTTACCAGCCGCGTCTTGGGCTGAAATCAGTGTGTTAGCTAGTGCTTATTGCTGCTGACTGCTTGCTCTGCCTTGGTGATTCCTGAAAGGATATGTTCTCTTGGAGATGGCATGAGGAAGGCAGTCACCTTGGAGAAGGCTCAAAAGCAGAGGCAGGGTTTCTTGAAACAGATTTTGACATGCCTTTTTGCAGCCTGGGGAAGGGTAATAAGGCACTTTATTGTGCTTTGCTGAATAGCCTGGAACAGGGTGAGAGAGAACTATAGGAAAGTGAGAAAAATATGCCACTGTCATTTGAAAGAGGTATTACAGCATTAAATAATACTTGGTGCTGTTTTCAGGAAAACAATCTTCAAATTCTACTTTAGAAACAACCAGAAGATCCTGCAACAGCAGCTAAGGTATGGTGCATATTAAATGCTATTCCAATATTATCAGGAGAGAAATGAGGAAGTTCTCTGCCTCTTTCTGACGGCTCCTATCCGATTGATAGATAAACCAAGCATGGATCTGATTATTTATAGCAAGCTATATATATTCCTTTATATTTTGGTAGCATTTCAAAGACATAACTACATTTTAATTAATGCATCTGCTGTTACAAGTCACTTAATAAGCATCTTATTCAAATAAGAATGGAAAGCAAGTACAGTAGCTGCATAAAGTTTTGATCATTTGGCACCTGATTGCCCAAATCCTGTAGATTTATTACTGTCCCAGTGACTGTTCATGAATGTGTTTATGAATAATTAAAGTGTTTCAGTGTCAGGGATGCAAAGTCATTCTATTTATTGATTGATTTTTTTTTTTAGGCTTAAACCTTTGATCCTAATCATCACACAGGGGCACAATTGCCTTTATGATGAGCAGATGGAGAAGCTACTTCTCTCACTGCTACTAGGAAAAGAGAAGAAAACGGACATTTTATCAGCCTGAAACTACTGCAATAGCAATTTGTAACTATCTGCCTCTAAACTCTCCTTCTGGCTCTGAGCTTTGACAGATTTTTGGAAAGCTGGATGACAGTCATATGAACTCTTAAAATAGTAGCTGAAGGATGAGAAAACAACATTGAGCCCAATCCTGCCATGGAAACTGTGACTGCAAGGATCTAGAAGGCTATTACGACCCACCTCTGTCTGCAAGAGGCATTAATGACACAAGCACTGGTAGAGGGGAGAAAACTTTCAATTCACAGCAAGAAATCTTCATGTATGATAAAATTCAGAATGACACTGTTTTTGTAGGTTTGAAATACAGGAGAACATCTTTATAAGTGCTTCTGCTCATGCTGGTTTTGTATATACAGCCCAAACCCTCCAGGAGTCTCCAGTCTGATTGCATTTGGTGCGCTCTTTCAGCTTCACAGCTATCATTTTAGTCAAGCAGAAGCAGAAAAATCTTTTTATTGTGTGTTTAACTGTTTTCCTATTGCAGGGCTGAAATATCAGAAAATATTTTCACAGCAGTTGTTTCATCTGGCTTCATACAGGAGGCTTTTGCAGATGACAAATTTATGGATGCCGTTGAGCTGGTGTTTAATAAATTTCTGTGAGTTCACCTACAAAACGTTTGCCTTGAGACAGCTGAGGTCATATCTGCCTCCTGTCATTTGCCAGTGAAAGGAGTGTGAAGAGGACTGTATTTCTAAAGACCACTAAACAGATTTCTGAGAGCCTGCCATGATTTACCTGCATGCAAGGGCTACTCTTGTTGCATTTCAGTATCGAATCCACACAAGAGGACACAGTCGCAAGCTGCACCAGGGGAAGTTTAGGCTTGAGGTGAGGAGGAAGTTCTTCGCAGAGAGAGTCGTTAGCCATTGGAATGTGCTGCCCAGGGAGGTGGTGGAGTCACAGTCCCTGGAGGTGTTCAAAAAAGGATTGGATGTGGCACTTGGAGCCATAGTTTAGCTGTCATGAGTGTTAGGTATTAGGTAATAGGTTGATGATCTCTGAGGTCTTTTCCAACCTTATTGATGCTATGATTCTATGAAAAGGCATAACTAAGGATGGTAAAGAGTAGAAATTGTATTGCATGACATAGTTTTATTTTGTGTAATATTTATGTACCTCTATTAATCTGTCTTCTTTTCCAGGCAATACACCAAACAGTTGAGTACCTGCAATGGAAAAAACCCACACAAGTGTTAAGAGCCACAGAGAATATAGCATTATATCACATGTGTGGGATATATATAGAAGGCATCCCTTTTGGTCCCATTAGGCACTCTGGAATGTCCTGACAAAGCTCAGGCCACAACCCAGCTTCAGTTAGCTGTTCCTCTGAGTTCAGGGCTCCACATATGGAGATAGGATGGAGTACACTAACAGACCTCTTGGAGAAAACAAACGTCCTTCCTGTTGAGTTGACATTCACATGAAGGGCCTGGTGAGATCACAGTTTTGATATTTGACTCTTTTTCTATTTCTCACTTCTTACACATTCTCCTTCTGTTTCTGCAGTTCATGTTCAGGATTGTTGCACAGCTAACACCACAGATTCAGTAATGTCCAAGGTTGTTATATCCATGCTACCCTTGTGCCATAGCTTCATCTTTACTAGATTGTCAGATGAGGTACCACTAATGCCATCAGTTTGCATTGAAAGTTCCTGCTACATTAATGAGACTAAAACCAGATATCAGCTAGAAGTGCTTTTGTTTACCAAATACTACTAAAGAGTCATTTATGAACACTGTGGGAGTTTACACCACAAAGCAGTGCCCTGCACAGCTCATACAGAGCCATGCTGTTGGTTGATGTAATCACCATGCCAGAACTAATTAAGCCCAGAATGACATTTTCTAGATAAAGCTATTGCAAAGTTCCACAAAGACCAAAATACACCAGACCAGAAAGCCTCTTGGCCTAAATGTCTTTGCACACACAAGAAGAGATTTGGCTTACTTCTTCTGAAGCAGAGTAAACATAATTTTTTCCTTCCAGGCCTGAAAAAAAAAAAAGAAATTAGAACAATATTGTGTCTGCATCCTGAACCATAACATGAAGAAAACTATCATTTAGGGATGTTGTACTCTTAGTTTACCTTTTGTCCTTCCACGATGGCAGATTATGATATGGGTATTTAAAATGCACAGTGCTGATGGGAGAGCTTAATATTTTAAGACACAAAATCATTAATTTTGCAAAAGTCAAGGCTGAAGGGAAATTATCAGTTCAAAATCAAACAAAAAAAACACCCAACTTGTAGCAGTGGCTGTGTGAAAAAGCTACTGGGCATTTGCTCTTCCACCCCGTCGGTTTGATTGTTCATCAGTGGTCTGGGAAGCTTGCACTGATGTAAGAAAGGGACTCTGTAAGAGCCCAGAAAGGGAATGTGAATAGGCAATGCTTGGGTTATAGACTAGGCTGGTAAGGCATAGTAAAGTCAAAATGTGGTATTCAGGTATATGCAGCTGACTAACACCACTGTGCTGTTGTGCAAAGGAATTGATACAATTTAAAAGTCTCAAACAATTCCTTCCAATTTGAATTGAACTACATTTTAGAGGAGAAAGCAGGGAATGCAACAGCAACGTTCTTTGTTAAGGGCTGTTGGACAAAATTCAGGTCAGTTTGTTTAGGGCAACATTGCCTTTAAACTCATTACCCAGTATGCAAACATAACAAGCAAACAAAGAAATAAACAAGCAAATCTGGATCTCCTGTAGGAGCACACTAAGAGTCTTTAATCCATTCAACTCATCACACTCTCACAAGACAGTGAAAACTGATTCCAGTGAAACTGAATTTTAGATAGTATACTTTTTGACCTCAAGAAACCTCAAGATGGGGTTTCCTGATTCTAGCCAGGAGAATAATAGCATGTCTGAGCAGTAAGCTCCTTAGAAGCCAGGCAGGAGCAGCCAGGCACTCACTGTGCAAGTGATGCCCTTTCTCATGTTCTTGGGCATGAACTTTCAGTGTGAAGTGTCCAGATCTGCCTCCTTTATAATACAGTCTCAATCCTACAAGTACAGAGTTCCCACTCAAGCCAGTGCTAAAGGAAACTTCTGATTCTTTGATTCAGATGTATGGTTTGTTCACTGTTTCTTCACTGTGCCTCTGATTTTCTGGTTACTTGGCTTCAAGTTAGAAGTATGTATTCAAGCACTTAAATCGAGTTATGAAATCTAATTACCCTTGCAGCTTCTCAAGTTGTAGTCCCCCATCCTTTTCCTGCCCCACCACAGAATTCATATCAGCTTTATGGAGGAAACCCTTCAGCCTGAAGGTCTCATCCACCGTGAGAAGGAGCAGTTTGGGTAGTTAAACACAGATGTCTGGTGGGATTGTAGGTGTTTCAGAAAACCATACTTGGACTCCAGCTGTCATTTACCATTGCACATTTTGCACATTTTCCTAGCTAGTTTTTTTTTTACTGATATCATTTTAATGGAATTAATAGCAAGCAAAAATACCCTTACAGGGTAGAACTTTACACCATTTCCACTTGATGAATGCCCATCGTGTCTCTTAATAATCTGAACAGGTAACACTTCTTCCCACGTTTCTCTCCTTCCTCTCCCTTCAACACCAGGTTTGGGTGTGATGGAATGACATTGTTGGGCAGCATTTGTGTCACTCATGGGAGCTCATGGCTGTTACTCTCTGGCAGCACTCACAACAAGAGTCCACTTTGTAGTTGGTACAAGCTTCCAGATAAACTCCAAAGTTTATCAGAACTAGCAGAATCCCACCAAGAAACACGCCAGACAAGCCTGCAGATTCAGTCAGTGTTCAGATGAGAACATCCTCCTCTCCTTGGCTTTCACAAAGCACATCTCTCATCATTTCAAAGTGCTCCCAATTGTTTGGAAAACAACAGTAATTTAAAAGAAAAGTGTCAAATTGCAGGACAAATCTTCCCCTTTAGCTTCACAGCAAATATCCAGCGTGCCTCAGCCATTGTCAGAAAAGAAAATATCGGCCACTGCATATTAGCCATTAGCCACATTTTTCTGTCATGCAAATCAACATTTGACAGTCTTTCTGCCACTCCTGACTGCCAGCATTCTTGGGCTGTGTTTATCTGCTGCAGTCGTGAGATTTGTGCTCTGTGCATGCCAGCGCAGAAGATCGCAGCTCCTGCTCCTGCTCTTGCTTCAGACTGACCTACATTCCCCAAAAGATTAGGCAGCCCAAAATACAGTCTGTAACTTTCTGGGACACGTCTGAACAGCAGTAAACTTCACGAGGAGGAAAACACATTAGCAAAAGCTCCAATTCTCATCAGTCTTCTCCCCTGGCAGAGTCTCTGAAGTAAGGTGTCAGTGAGGGACAGGAGTCCCACGTTCTGATCTTCTGCTGAGGGGTGCTTGACTGGTGACTGCTTGCCTTGTAACAGCTTCAGCAAACAGCAGCAAAGCAACCCTGTCAGTGCTGGTTTATTTACTCCCCAAAAGGGACATGTGACCTGCTGGAGGGAGCAACTGAACAAAAATCCTCATTAGATAATGATCAAAGGCTAGAGGACAGATCAGCTCTTTTGTGCAACATAAACACTGGGAAACAAAAGATTCTTGCACTGTAGGCACATCATCGCACTGCAGCCCACGTTGGAGTGCTTAATGCCCACTAGCAATGCAACTAAACCCCTGTGAAACAGAAAGATGGGAGGATACTGCTCAAGGGGAGCACTTGGAAGTCCAGCTGCTGTCCTGAGAGGAAATGAGATGGGAGGAATATGCGACAGGACTCCTGCTGGAGGAGCTCCCCCCTCAAAATAGAGAACTGAAGGCCTGAGTAGGGAACGGCACACAGTAAAAGTGAACAGGGGAAAAAAGTGGAAATAATCACCTTTTCCTGCAGTGTTAAAAACTTAGATTTTCTAGCATGAGTTGATTTCCTTGAAATATTTATTTGTACATTTATTAGATTTCATGTAATCGTGGAAAACACTACTTTGATCCTGTGTTTCCCCTGCTCTAAAACCTTAACGGTCTGCCTTGGTTCACAGCAGTACACTTAGGAAGGGGTCATAGGAAACATGAAACAACAGCCTCTTGTGTAGCCTCAGCTGCAGAAGTATCTAAACAGTTCACTATCTTAAATACATTTGTCAAAGAGCTTATCAATGACAGATCAAGGATGTCATCACACATTTTCAAGGCCCCTGCTAGAGAACTGGAGGCTATTTGGCTAACAGTCCCCACCAACAAGGTACAGAGCAGATAAAGTTGCACAAAAAGTTCATGAGACATATCAAGGTAAAATAAGCACAATTTCCAGGCTGTAGATGTGCACTGGATATAGGAAAATTCTCCTCTGACCTTGAAGAGGTGGGGCTATCTATAGTATTCAGTCAAGTTTCAGAACAAGGCCCTAAGGAAAATATATGAACAAGCACTGGGTGCAAACTTAAACCCAGACCACCTGAAAAGCATCTGGTTTTAGGCTGCAAAATCACATCAATCAAACCAGCAAAGGTTTTGTTTAAGCCTCACTTTCAAGGAAGGTTCCAGAAAGAGCAGCTAGCAAAAAATCACAACCTTTTAGAGATATCATTTGCACAAGAGAGAAAGTTAAATAATATCCACAAATTCACTATGTAGACACTGCAGATCACTGATGGAAATTGTGATGATAATAAATGATTTGCCTTTGCTCAGAAAAGAACCTGGCAACCAGTCATGTTCTGTTTACACAGTACATGTGCCAAGGTGTGATCTGAGCCCTGAAGCTATCCACATCCTCTCTCTAGGTAGAGAATATCTAGGGATGATATTTCTTAGTAACATGTGTGCCTGTGGATGAGTGCATACAGAGTCACTGGCAACAGTTGGTTTGAAAAGAGAGAGAGAAAATGTTACCCAAGTTTAAATTAAAACCCACCACATTTGTATACCTGACATACAAATGTAAATACAACTTAATGAACTCTTCCAGTGTGGATTTGAGTCTTTTGAATTGCTGTAGACCTTGCTTGCCAAATTTGCATCTGTATAAGTAGATTATATTTGCATGAAGGTCTTGCTTCATCTCTAGCTGCTGCCTTATGCATTTAGTCTGTACCTGTTGCCAGTGCTTGCATAAGGGAGACACTGCTCCATGAGGGGAATGAGCCAAGGGTGGCCCCAGGGCAGGTTGTGTCCTCTTTAACTGGGCAGCACCCAGGCAGAACCAGGGCAGTGATAGGCACAGCCCCTTTCAGGGTGAGTGAGGTCTCAGTCAGGAGGCTGGGAACGAATAAAAGGAAACAGATCTGAGACAGGACTGGAGACAAGGTTTGTCTAAACCCCAGGTTCACAATCAATCCCAGAAAAGCAGCCAGTCAAGTTCAACTCATGACAACCACCTAAGCACCCAAACGTATCGCAGCAGAGCTTCGTTAAGGCTCAGACCTGGGCAGCTGGTAGGTTTTTACCTACCCTGGTCTTGCTTGGCACTGTGCCCTGGTTAGGGTAGTCACTGTCCCTGTCATATTCTCATCTCCAGGAACACTCCACACTGGCTCCTCACAGACACAAGATCATAGTAATATGCAGCCTGGTGACTCCTATCAGGAATTCTGTGGATGTCCCATCACTGAAAAATGCAAGATTAGAGCTGATTTGGACACCAAGATCCCAGCCACTGGGGTGCTGCAGGTTACAGACCCCCATTACAGAACACACACATGGAACTCACAACTACAATAATTGCTTTGTGGCAAAGCAAAGATCGTGCTTCCAGAGAAGGCTCAAAGTGGCTACAGATTTCCAGCATTCCCCAAAGTTTAAATTATTTGTGGCCCTCAGTTGTGCCAGTGAACTAATTATGGAGTTTGCTGGGCACTGTGGAGTTTTTCAGATTATGACTTATGTAACGACGAAGTCTGTCCTCAGTTCATATGTTTTATAAAACAGACTCATTAAAGATTGAAAGAGATCAATTAGATTAGTGAAACATTCATATTCAGAGACATTAACTATGCACAATATCTATAATTTATATGTACAAAGTGCTACTTTCATATGTAGTCCGTATGTGCTACCCATATAACATACTCAGGATGCCTAGTTGCAATATCACTCTCTCAAATAATCAGGTACTTTCATTAGTAATCTTCAACTGACTAGATAATATTGTTTTGTACTTCTAGAATGAGGATTTTTAGCAGATTTTTCCTTTGCCACATCGAGTCCATCATCAGTAAATTTGCGGACGACACCAAGCTGGGGGCAGGAGTTGATCTGCTGGAGGGCAGAGAGGCTTTGCAGAGGGACCTCAACAGGCTGGACAGATGGGCAGAGGCCAAGGGCAGGAGACTGAACACATCCAAGTGCCGGCTTCTGCACATTGGCCACAGCAACCCCATGCAGTGCTACAGGCTGGGGTCAGAGTGGTTGGAGAGCAGCCAGGCAGAGAGGGACCTGGGGGTGCTGGTTGATTGTAGGCTGAACATGAGCCTGCAGTGTGCCCAGGCAGCCAAGAAGGCCAATGGCATCCTGGCCTGCATCAGGAACAGTGTGGCCAGCAGGAGCAGGGAGGTCATTCTGCCCCTGTACACTGCACTGGTTAGGCCGCACCTTGAGTACTGTGTCCAGTTCTGGGCCCCTCAGTTTAGGAAAGATGTTGTCTTACTGGAGCGTGTCCAGAGAAGGGCAACAAAGTTGGTGAGGGGTTTGGAAGACAAGCCCTGTGAGGAGAGGCTGAGGGAGCTGGGGTTGCTTAGCCTGGAGAAGAGGAGACTCAGGGGTGACCTCATTGCTCTCTACAACTACCTGAAGGGAGGTTGTAGCCAGGCAGAGGTGGTCTCTTCTCCCAGGCAGCCAGTACCAGAACAAGAGGACACAGTCTCAGGCTGCACCAGGGCAGGTTTAGACTGGATCTTAGGAAGAAGTTCTATACCGAGAGAGTGATTGCCCACTGGAATCAGCTGCCTGTGGAAGTGGTGGAGTCACCTTCATTGGAGGTGTTCAAGAAGAGGCTTGATGGGGTGCGTGGCGCCAGGGTTTAGTTTTTTAGTTGTTTAGGTGGGTTGTATTGTACTGTATTGTATTTAGGTGGGTTGGATTGGTTGATGGGTTGGACGTGATGATCTTGAAGGTCTCTTCCAACCTGGTGTATTGTATTGTATTGTATTGTATTGCTTTCTTAAACTCATCATGGATATTGAGCTTCACAAACCTCAGAGGAAGGCTCATTTCGTCTGGGGTTCATCTGGAGAGCGCCTCGGTGAGGCACTTCCATATTGAAGCACTGAATTTTAACATACACATCTACCTTAAAAACAACTAACTTGGCATGGGAGTGAGTTCCTTGTACACTGGCTGTTTTGCTGCACTCCAAATAATGATTGAAGAAAGACAGATTGTTGACATTGCAGTACATCCCAGCTTAGCTGTATGATCTCTGCTGAAAATGTTGGCATCATATAAATAGACTTTAAGAAGGCAAAAAGTGCCAAAATTAGTATCAATTCTACCTTAATTCTATTTTTTTTCTGTGCATACATTAGCTGAGTTAACTAGTTTCATACTGCTTCTTAAGTATTCCCCAGCTGCTTTTTATATGTGTGTGGAGCTGCATTCCTTCAGAGCACACCACTAATAAAATATTGATTACACAGATACAGTCATGGTTCTTTTTTAGAATTCTGTTCTCACTGACATAGAATCACAGAATCACAGAATTCTTGAGGCTGGAAAAGGCCCCTGAGGTCATCAAGTCCAGCCTATGACCTAACACCACAGCTAAACCATGCTGCCAAGTGCCACGTCCAATCTTACAGAGCTCCAGTGGTGGTGACCACCACCTCCCTAGGCAGTCCATTCCAGTGCCTAATCAGCCTTTCTGTGAGGAAGTGTTGCCTGACATCCAACCTAAACCTCCCCTAGCACAGCTTCATACCATGCCCTCTTGTCCTGTTACAAGCTGCCTGGGAGAAGACCCTGACCCCCACCTGACTACAACTTCCTTTTAGGTAGTTGTAGAGAGTGATGAGGTCCCCTCTAAGTCTCCTCTTCTCCAGGCTGAACAACCCTATATCCCTCAGCCTTTCCTCATATGACATTGCCATCCTTGGCAAAAAGAATACAGAGGGAGTTATTTTATATTTTATTTTATTTTATTTTATTTTATTTTATTTTATATTTATTTTTTATTTTATTTTATATTTTATTTTATTTATTTTATTTTATTTTATTTTATTTTATTTTATTTTATTTTATTTTATTTTATTTTATTATTTTTTTTATTTTATTTTATTTTATTTCATTTTATTTTATTCATTTCATTTCATTTCATTTCATTTCATTTCATTTCATTCATTTCATTTCATTTCATTTCATTTCATTCATTTCATTATTTCATTTCATTTCATTATTTCATTTCATTTCATTTCATGATTTTCCCTGCATGCCTGCTCTGAGTTTCACTTGTGCATGCCTATCAATTTTTGAATCTTTAGCAACTCTGCTAAAGAAGTAATTAAGGGATGGCTTCATGCAGTAAGGGAGATTAATGTGGTCTATAGTGCACATCCTTATCTGAATATTGGCATCCCAAACTTGAAGCAACTCATATTCTTTAGCCACTTTAAAATCAATGTTGTCCTCTGCAGTGAGTCTTCCCAGCAAACATGGGAAATAATAAGGGGATTTTCTTCCAGAAAGAGTGATGGGAGTTTAATTGACTAAATAATGATGATGGATGTGTAGGACCCTCTGAAAAGCAATCAGCCTGACATGGATTTAAGTCTTTAGGTGAAGTATTGACATTGCTGAAGTTGAATTTGACATTGACCTCTGTGTGGACAAGGTGTTACCTCTTCCTTTGGAAACTGGCAACATTTATGTTTTAGCTCATGCTGACTGCTTTGCACACACATTTTTGAAACCAGTATAATCAAAACAAAGAGCAAGGCCCTTCACTTTTTTCCTTTCTTAGTGTTTTTTTCATTTAGCTAACAAAAGTATTTTGCTTCCATGAAATAAATTGAAGACTTCTTCAATGCAGCCTCCAAGTTAAGCATAGTTAAATCCAAAAAGTTTGGAGATGTATTAATATCTTGTCATTTGCTATCCACTAGGTTAAGAAATGAAGAGACATATGCAAAAGTCTATAGGACAATTGAAGTCCTATATAGCTCCTATATTAGCTCTCTGAGTTTGTTATTTCCCTAAGCCAATTTTTGAATAAATCAAGAAACTTCTCACAGGGACATCCAAGTTCAATGAATATTTGTTTTTGAGTGCTTGTCATGGTTATGTTTGTAGAGGGATCCCATCAGGAAGTTAATATGCTGTTTATCCTCTGAAAGAATACACAAGCGTGCGAGAAAACTAACTAATATGATTTTTAAAAGGGAATAATAAATCCATAGGTGGCTTAATACAAGTACTGTGAACAGATTAGTGTTTGCATTGAGAGGAGAGGAGGAGAGGGGAGAGAGAGGGAGGAGAGGGGAGGGGAGGGGAGGAGAGGAGAGGGGAGGGAGGGGAGAATTAACCAGGTTGGAAAAGACCTTTGAGATCATCAAGTCCAACCTATCATCCAATACTAATCAACTAAACCATGGCACCAAGTGCCCCAGCCAGTCTCTTCCTAAACACCTCCCATGATGATGACTCCACCACCGCCCTGGGCAGCACATCACAATGGCCAATCTCTCTTTCTGGGTAGAACTTCTTCCTAACATCCAGCCTAAACCTCCGCTTGCACAGCTTGAGACTGTGTCCTCTTGTTCTGCTGCTGGTTGCCTGAAAGAGACCAACCCCCACCTGGCTACAACCTCCTTTCAGGTAGATGTAGAGAGCAATAAGGTCTCCCCTGAGCCTCCTCTTCTCCAGGCTAAGCGACCCCAGCTCCCTCAGCCTCTCCTCATCGGGCTGTGCTCCAGACCCCTTCCCAGCTTTATTGCCCTTCTCTAGACACATTGCAGCAAGTCAACATCTTTCCTAAACTGAGGGGCCCAGAACTGGACACAGGACTCAAGGTGTGGCCTAACCACTGCTGCTAAACACAGAAGGCCAACCTACTGCTTATCATCATTAGAGAGGAAACCTAGATGTTGAATTGTCCTTGGATATGCAAATACTCAAGTAGGATTCATTTAGACACGTAGTTTGCAACTCTCCCTAAGTGAAGCAGTAGGATGATTTCTCATCTGTGAAGATGTATCCTCTCAGTTTCAGCTTGGGGTATTGATTGCTTCCTCTGGCAGCTCTTTAACTACAGCTTTGGAAAGGCTTAAACATTGGAAGCTGGTTTGCATCTAACCCACATATTCGTAGGAAAAGATCCGAGGAGTATCCTGTTAAGAAATGGAGCTTTCCTGACGTGTCATAAAACACAGCAATTGGAACCAGATATCTTGCTGGAGTTCCTACACTGTGACAGGAGGTAGTGAAGCATGGTCTGTCCATGGGAGACTGCAAGTTGGATGGTGTTAGTCACCTCATCTTCAGTGGATGGATAAAAGTACTTCAAAATCTATCTTGTGGAACTCAGTAATGCTCAGAAAGAGTAAAATCATACATACAAAATTGTTTCAAAATGAAAATTCTTGAGCTAGGAATAGAATAGAATAGAATAGAATAGAATAGAATAGAATAGAATAGAATAGAATAGAATAGAATAGAATAGAATAGAATAGAATAGAATAGAATTAACCAGGTTGGAAAAGACTTTCGAGATCATCGAGTCCAACCTATCATCCAACACCATCTAATCAACTAAACCATGGCACCAAGCACCCCATCCAGTCTCTTCCTAAACACCTCCAGAGATGGTGACTCCACCACCTTCCTGGGCAGCACATTCCAATGGCCAATTATTCTTTCTGGGAATAACTTCTTCCTAACATCCAGCCTAAACCTCCCCTGGTGCAGCTTGAGACTGTGTCCTCTTGTTCTGGTGCTGGTTGCCTGGGAGAAGAGACCAGCCCTCACCTGGCTACAACCTCTCTTCAGGTAGTTGTAGAGAGCAATAAGGTCTCCCCTGAGCCTTCTCTTCTCCAGGCTAAGCAACCCCATCTCCCTCAGCCTCTCCTCATAGGGCTTGTGCTCCAACCCCTCCCCAGCTTTGTTGCCCTTCTCTGGACTGTTTTGATTGAATTATGCTTGAGAAACTAGAAGGCAAATGAACTACTCTTATGGTTTTGAGGATTCTCTTTGAGCAGTGTCTTTAACAAAACTAAATATAGAATAAGCTGTCTCTCTTATTTCTAACCTGGTCTGGCAGGTTGGCAGTTCTCACATTTTCAAATTTTATATAAGTTTGGGTTGTTTTTTTAATCTTTCCTTTAAAAAGGCTATTTCTTTCCCTTGCAGAGACAATATTGAGATGGTGAGCAAACAAACTGGTTGAATTAGTAGCTGCAAAGAACAAGACGCCGCTAACACCTAGGGAAATGTGTTCCCAACAATTGTCTTAATTAAGTGATTTCCCTCTGAAGTCAGCCTGACCCATGGCTAATTGTTTTACACCATCTCCAACAACAGGAAGAGCTTGCCAATATTCTTGCCCGTTGAGACTCACTCTAACAGCCATGTTATAAGTTTTCAATTAAATGAACGTTCTGCAGGTATAGAGCTGTAGTGTTTCACAGCCTGCAGAAGGCTCTTTCAGTTGTTTTGAAATTTTAGGCATTTCCCTCTTTATCTGGACATATGTCAGGAGCTCAGATGTGTCCTCAATGAAAGTTTTGATTGTAGGGCTAGTAAAGAACAAATGGAAAAGTAGT
This sequence comes from Colaptes auratus, assembly GCA_015227895.2. Classification (NCBI taxonomy): domain Eukaryota; kingdom Metazoa; phylum Chordata; class Aves; order Piciformes; family Picidae; genus Colaptes; species Colaptes auratus. Next base: position 13,811,189 of record JAAWVA010000033.1, on the reverse strand, counting down.
GCACCAGAGGAAATGGGAGTCTTCACTCCATCAGTTCCCTTATAAGTGTGAAGATAACCTTACACTCATTGTCTGAGAAATAATAGAGATTTATGTGAAAATAATTTCTTTCTCTTCTACTATGTCCATAGCTGTTCTCTATCTCATCTCTTTATCTTGTACACACAAAGAGAAGGCTCCGAGGTGACCTAATTGTAGCCTTCCAGTATCTGAAGGGGGGCCTACAAGAAGGCTGGGGAGGCTATCAGGGAGTGATAGGTCTAGGGGGAATGGAATGAAGCTGGAGGTGGGGAGATTCAGGCTGGACATGAGGAGGAAGTTCTTCACCATGAGAGTAGTGAAGTCCTGGAATGGGTTATCCAGGGAGGTGGTTGAGGCCCCGTCCCTGGAAGTGTTTAAGCCCAGGCTGGATGAGGCTCTGGCCAGCCTGGTCTAGGGTAGGGTGTCCCTGCCCATGGCAGGGGGGTTGGAACTAGATGATGCTTGTGGTCCCTTCCAACCCTGACTGAAACTATGAAACTATGAAATTTAACATATCTGGTTAGAAGAGCAAGCATGATGTGGCTGTTATGAATGCTGATAGAGCAGGCCATTTACTACTCCTCATTTTAATGAGGTCTACTTCAGAGCAATGTTTGTGGCATAGGAAATATGATTTTATTTCTTTTTTTAATCTTGCCAATTTCATTTTCAACCATGAAACATCTAGGTGAAACATTTCAAAACAAATCAGTGCAGATAATAATTTTGCAGTCTGATATTTTGATTTCAACCTTGATTGAAGATGTAAACACAGAAAGAAGTGTTGGAAATTCTAGCAAGATAAAAATGTAAGTGCTGGGGAGAGGTCTCGAGCACAAGCCCTGTGAGGAGAGGCTGAGGGAGCTGGGGTTGTTTAGCCTGGAGAAGAGGAGGCTCAGGGGAGACCTTACTGCTCTCTACAGCTATCTGAAAGGAGGTTGTAGCCAGGTGGGGGTTGGTCTCTTCTCCCAGGCAACCAGCACCAGAACAAGAGGACACAGTCTCAAGCTGCTTCAGGGGAAGTTTACACTTGAAGGGAGGAGAAAGTTCTTCACAGAGAGAGTCGTTAGCCATTGGAATGTGCCCCCAGGGAGGTGGTGGAGTCACTGTCCCTGGAGGTGCTCAGAAAGGGATTGGACTTGGCACTCGAAGCTATGGTTTAGTTGTCATGAGGTGTTAGGTATTAGGTAATACGTTGGACTTGATGATCTCTGAAGTCTTCTCTAACCTTATTGATTCTATGCATTCTAAATGTCATGTAAATGTCATCAAATGATATGTCTGTAACTTTTAATCTCCTCCTCCCTCTTTTATTGGCATTTATTTTGCAAAGTACAAAACACAGCTTAGGAGCTGCAATCATTAAGGTCCAAGTTAATATGTGCATGAGGCAGTATCAACCTGAATTCGGCTGAACTGCTTGTTCAGGAAGTGAAATATCCCCGTGCATGGGTGTGTGCTGGAGTGGGACCTTACAGCAAGAAAATAGAATACAGAAAGAAATAGAATATTATTATTATTGTTTTAAAAATAGAGGGGGGGGGGAAGTTAAAAAAAATAACTGCTTAGACAAGACTTTAGCTTAGAAGTGATTAGGATGCTTTTGAGCAGTACTTTTGAAAATGAGTTCCCTCAAGATGCCAATCACAGCTTCTGAGCATTTAATTTCCTCAGCAATTTCAGTGCCCCTGCTGCTAGCAGGACTGCCTGGTGTGAGGTTCAGGCTGAACTTTCTCACTGCTGCTTTAATAGACTTCAGGCAGAAGAAATGTGCCACCGGTTCGCTGCTGATCATGCTACACAGCTGGAAAAGAAGGTAGGGAAAGAAAAAGTTGAATGGAAGCATTTTAAAGATTTAAAAAAAAAACTAACCATCAAAAAAAAAAAAAACCAACCCCACCATAAAAGCCCCAAAACTGCCTTTCAAAGCATTGCATTGAGAGCTTTTTGTTTGAAATGATAGTTGGTAAGAAAACCCAAGCCAACCAACCAAATGGGTACACCACCTGAAAAATCTCTTTTCAAATCTTGCCCATTATTATTTATTTGGAATAATCTTCAAGTTAACTTTGAAAAGTTTTAACAAGAAAGTATCTCTTGAAGATAGCTTCCTTCTTTTCTTTTTCTTTTTTTTGTTTTGGTTGAAGCTGACAGGTTTTGAGACGGACCAGTTGGGGTCGGAGTGGCTGGAGAGCTCCCAAACGGAGAGGGACCTGGGGGTGCTGATTGACAGCTGCCTAAACATGAGCCAGCAGTGTGCCCAGGTGGCCAAGAGGGCCAACAGCATCCTGGCCTGCATTAGGAATGGTGTGGCCAGCAGGAGCAGGGAGGTCATTCTGCCCCTGGTTAGGCCACACCTTGAGTACTGTGTCCAGTTCTGGGCCGTTCAGTTTAGGAAGGACATTGAGACACTTGAACGTGTCCGGAGAAGGGCAATGAGGCTGGGGAGGGGGTCTGGAGCACAGCCCTGTGAGGAGAGGCTGAGGGAGCTGGGATTGTTTTAGCCTGGAGAAGAGGAGGCTCAGGGGTGACCTCATTGCTCTCTACAACTACCTGAAAGGAGGTTGTAGCCAGGAAGGGGCTGGTCTCTTCTCTCTAGCAACCAGCACCAGAATAAGGGGACACAGTCTCAAGCTGTGCCTGGGGAAGTTTAGGCTCAAGTTGAGGAGAAAGTTCTTCACAGAGAGAGTCATTCGCCATTGGAATGTGCTGCCCAGAGAGGTGGTGGAGTCACCACCCCTGGAGGTGTTCAAGAGGGGATTGGACGTGGCACTTGGTGCCATGGTTTAGTCATGAGGTATGTGGTGACAGGTTGGACTTGATGATCTTTGAGGTCTCTTCCAACCTTTGTGATACTGTGATACTGTGGTTTGGTTTTGTTTTCCAGTTGTTACACTCATTTTTTTTTGTAAGAGAGGAGAACATTGATTAAAAAAAAAAAAAACATCAGTCAGAAATTTGAATTCTGTGTGAGTTTGGTTTAAGATGTTATGCTCAAAAACTCCTTACTTGGTTTAAGATGTTATGCTCAAAAAGTCCTTACCCTTAACTAAGATTTCCCAATGTGTCTGAAGAAGATGGATGATGAAATCGTAAAATCATTGAATTGTTAGGGTTGGAAGTGACCTCAAGCGTCATCCAGTTCCAACCCCCCTGCCATGGGCAGGGACACCTCACACTAGAGCAGGTTGCTCACAGCCACATCCAGCCTGGCCTTAAAAACCTTTAAAATATATCTTTATATACCAATAAAATAACTCTCTATTGTTCTGGTCCATTCCTATGAGTCTGAACTGTAGGACAATGAATTATCAGGCAATATGATGCCCATAGAAAACTATAACTTACAACTGCAGATAACTACACACAGAACCAAAGTGACAAGCCTTAAAATATGAAACTATATTGACATTTCTGGTAAAGAAGCCAAAATTGCTAAGCCTGGTCAGTGCAAGACTTCAGGTGTGAATTATGGTCTTCTTTTATTACTTTTTTTTTTCCCCAGAAGCCTTCACTTTTTACTTTGAACACAAAGAAAAGCAAATTAAACCAGAATAATTGTCCTAGTGCTTAAAGTTGTTGGAATATCAACACTTTTTGTTTTCCAATACAAGTCATTAGAGCTGTAATTTCCCTAACAACATATTTCTAACACCCTATCAGCTGAATTTGTTGGAGAATCTCTAAACCAAATCACTATATCTGTATTGTATTTAGGTGGGTTGGATTGGTTGATGGGTTGGACGCGATGATCTTGAAGGTCTCTTCCAACCTGGTGTATTGTATTGTATTGTATTGTATTGTACTATGCTTCTTTTATAAGGCCCTTGGAGTAGATCCATTCAGACTAATTTTCTTCATCCATACCATTTTCCTTGTTTGAGCAAGGACTTAAGACAAACCACTCTTGAGACAATAATTTACTCACTTTGCTGTTGTCATGAAAGCAAATTCAATTAAGCCACACCATTTTGGAGCAGACCAGATGAAGAGGTGAAGGAAAGGAACTCAATGGGTAAAGAAGGGATTGAGTCTTTGTCGTGCTTTCACCAAAATCCCAGGAGCTTGCTTTCATTAGGAAAATCAGGATCAATCAGAGAAGAACAATCAAAGGTAGAAAAGTCACAACTAGTTCATAGGGAAAGCCCTATGCAATGAAAAGCCAGTAATGACCCTTGCTTGAGTCTGTAATGCAGTGTTCTAGGCCAGAGTCTTTTCACTGAGGGGGTGATGACCTCTCCAGAGGTCACCAAAAGTAATCATGAAGTTGTGAAGTATGAACAATTTATTACAGTTACTGTAAACAAAACCTTGCCTTTCTGCTGCCATTATAGCCTTCACATTCAAGGCCAAGTGCCAATCTGTCATCAGTGCCTCAAAACGTATGCACAGATAATTCTTGCAGCCTTGTCACCCTCACTGTGCATACGTTTTCCTGCTGCTTTAGAGGAAATGCAAAGGTTTCCTGGCATCCTGCTTTCATTTTACCTCTGAAAAGCTGCACTGGAATGTCAATAAAACTGATATACAGGGCACAGAGACACCTTTGAGAGCTCAAGGGCACTTAACAAGGTCTGATCTCTTCCTGATATTTCATAAATATGAACTAGTGTGATATGTGGACAGGCTACAGCAAATGATATAAGATAGATATGCAACTTCATGAAATCTTGGAGCAAGGCAGGATGCAACAGAAAGAAAGGTCGTAGCCAACAAGGGATGGCAAACTGCCCGCTCTGAGTATGCCTGAGGAAAGAATAATGTGCCTTTCTAGGACAATCAGCAAATCCTCACTTCATCTTTGCAACTGGGTTCCTGTTGCTGCTGCCAAAGACAGGGGGGAGAACTGGAAGGAGGGGTAGGAGGCATTTCCCTGCAACAATAGCTCTTCCTCTGAAAATCTTTTCTGGCTGTCTTCCCTGGAATAGACCTGAGATTCATGATCTTCCCCCTGCTAGAAGGAGGAGCTCTTCCAGTCATCTGCCAGTTCTTGGGAACTTGAGAACAGAGTAGAGATACTTGGATGTGAAGTATTAGTGTTAAATGTGGGCTATGACTCCAAAGGGAAGAAGGAACAGGGATCAGGGCCCAAGATGACAATATGGACCCTGTACTCCTGAGGAGGGGACAAGGCAGATCCAGGAGTGAAGAGCCAGAAAGAAAGAGGAGGCATGGATTTATTAATCTTCCCTGAAGCTTCCTAGTCTCTTGGAACTTTTCTCCACTCCTCCAAGCTTACTCTTTCTCCCCTCAGTGCACTAAGCCACAGCTGAATACAGCTTCTCTAAGTTTATCTGTTCAGGCCCATGGGTGGAGGATGCTCACTCCAGCCTCACACTGTTTGGTTCATGCTCCCACACGGACCAATACCTGCACTGGTTTTGCTTTCACCTGTTGCACTTTTCCTGTGTGCTGTACCAATTTCTCTAAAGGCAACAAGAGATTTTTGCCTCATGGAAAGAATTTCTTGAGCAGGCACTATTTCCTAGAACACAATAATTTGCCTCCTATTTACTTTTGCTCTGTGTCTTTTGATTGTTGCTTTCACCCAGTCTGTCACTCTGTTTCTTTTTTGATTACCCAAAGTAAGATATTTTGATGTTGAATCCTTTGTTGCTGTGTACAGTAGCTAATTTTCTCAGCAGAAAGTGTCAGCTGCACATTACCTTGCAAAACACATTTCCAGATATACCTTGTCACAGTTCTTGCATGTGTTCCAAACAGCCCACACTAGCAGAATAGCAAGGAGCAGGAAATGGGCACAGCCCAGACAGTGCCAATCTGAAATGTCATTATCAAAGTGACTAACCAGATGAGAACATTGTAGAAATACACCAGTCCTGGTCTAACAGTCAAATTCCCTTACAACCCAATCACAAAAGGCAATGGTCCAAACTGCAGTGTAGAACAGATCATAAAGAGTTGGCATTAGACTCTCTGTGGTATTTGGGACTGAAATTGGAGACATTTATAGAGTATTAGGTGGCAGGTGCTCCATCTGAACAGACAGGGCCAAGATTTGTACTAGGATTACTTTGTATGTTCTGTTGAAGTGAGATGAAGAGGTATAAAGAGCAGAGACTGGGCTAAGTATCTCATTTGGTCCTTTGCAGTTCTAGTAGGGACCAGGAAGTTATCAGACAAGAAGATGAAGTCAGAATGAGGGTGGAAACAACACCAACACCAATAAAGACAAACAACATTTCTGAATCTCTTAGGATCATAGAATCACAGAATGGTCCGGGCCAGAAGGGACCCCCAAAGGTCATTTAAGCCAACCCCCCTGCAGTCAGAAGGGGTCATCCTCAACTAGATCAGGTTGCCCAGGGCCTCACTGAGCCTTACCTTAAATGTCTTCAGGGAAGGGGCTTCATCCACCCCCCTGGGCAACCTGTTCCAGCATTCCACCACCCTCATAGTAAAGAACTTGCTCCTAACATCCAATCAAAATCAAAATCCATCACATTCACATTTTCACATGGTTGGTAGCACAGAGGATCTGTGATTATAACAATTAATATGGACTAATACAATATTCATTGCATTTCTAAAGCAGTAATTCTGATTAAAAAGTTCCATGCCATCATATTTATCGGTACATTTGCCATAAAGCAGACTAAAGTGAGAGATAAAAGGAGGCCTTTCATCTTGCATGCCCAAGATGAAGAAAATTAAGACATATGTCTGCTTTCCCCACCCCCAAATTAAGATTGACTATAAATTAGGGTCAGCCTTTCATAACATAGCCAATTAGAGTGCTGCACAGATGTAACAGTGACCTACAGGTTCACATGCTTTTAAGGCCAGGAATAGCACTGAAATGTTCCTGCCTGATATCTGCTATAATATAGACCATAAAACCTCATCCTGTTTCTTTCCTTCACGCTATTAACATGCCTTACTTTACAGCATTGCAGAAAATAGTAGAACATTTTTATACAACTCTTCAAGCCCTTTCAACTTTATTTTCTTTTTCTTCTTCATGAAGCAGGCTGTGGTCTAAACATTAAACTGTGGGGAAATTTGGTGCTATTTATAACCTTCACTGAAAGTGCTATAACTGCCTGTCCCATTCCAGAAACTTGCCTGCAGGTTTGATGCAATTGCACAGGTCTTTCTGTTATTAAACTATGGAGTTTGGGTTCCTTAAAGCATGTTTTATGACAGGCATCACACCAGATTAGGAGCTGATTTCCTCATGTGGAAGGGTTCTTTTTCTCTTTTGTTGCTGTAAATGGCATTAGCACTTTAATATTAGAGACAAGCTTAAGAATTTACTGGGTGGTTTTACAGAACTCTGTCATTTAAGGAAAAGACAGTTCTTTTCTTACAATGATATCAAGGCCTCTTTCTCCAACAGGCCCACAGGACTCATTCTCATAGGCATGATAAAGAAATCTACCAATGGAAAGCTTTCCAAAATCTCAGTCGACATCAAGTCTTCAGAAAATCATCATGCTTTTATGTGCAATAATTGTTGGACTATTACACAGAATCACCAAGGTTGGAAGAGACCTCAAAGATCATCGAGTCCAACCTGTCACCACAGACCTCATGACTAAACCATGGCACCAAGTGCCACGTCCAATCCCTCTTGAACACCTCCAGGGATGAGGATTCCACCACCTCCCTGGGCAGCACATTCCAATGGCAAACGACTCAGTGAAGAACTTTCTCCTCACCTCGAGCCTAAACTTCCCCTGGTGCAGCTTGAGACTGTGTCCTCTTGTTTCCTCTCAAAAAATTCTGAGTCAAATTTAGCAATTGGCATGAATGAAATTGGTGTTGAGTGGAGCTCTGAACAGATATTCCTTACTTGATCTAGAGAGTGAACTAAGGTAATACTTTCTCTAATTTTATTCTCATACTTTCTAGATCTATTTCTCTATTTTCATTTATATACTTCCTCGATCTTTTATACAGTGGATTTTAATTCCAACAGGTGGGGGCTTCTTTGAAGATGTTTGCATGCAGTAATCTTACTTCTGTAACAGCTTCTGTTCACAGGGCTTCAGCACTCTTCTGTTTCTGTTCATTATGCAAATGTAAAAAGGTTGATGACTGTCAAGTCCTGTCATGATATCACTGTCTTCATCAAATGCCCAGAGACTAAGTGAAATGTAAAGAAATTTTATTGGATCTGTTTTCAAATACCTTCTCATGAAATAAGAAATTGGATTCTGAGAAACACCAGAAAAAGATAGAATCATAGAATCAATAAGGTTGGAAAAGACCTCAAAGATCATCAAGTTCAACCTGTCACCACAGACCTCATGACTACTAAACCATGGCACCAAGTGCCACCTCCAATCCCCTCTTGAACACCTCCAGGGATGGTGACTCCACCACCTCTCTGGGCAGCACATTCCAATGGTTAACAACTCCCTGTGAAGAATTTTCTCCTCACCTCCAGCCTAAACCTCCCTAGAACACTAAAAAAGATAGTGTTCAGACAATGCTGGTAACATCATTCATAACATTTATCTTTTTCAGAGGCTTTTCCTGGGAGGATTTGTCAGAAACCTGCTACAGCAGGGTAGCTCTTCAAACAGCCTGTAGGTCTTTAAAGCTGACACAAGCTGTAGTTGACACTACCGCTCACAGTCAGCTTGAGAAGGTCAAATGAAATCATTTCTTCAGATATGTATGCACACATTAGGTGTGTACCAATATGAATGGTACATATTGCACATGATAAGATATAACTTTATTTTATCATTAGGGAAGAAGGAGGAAAGGCATAATAGGAAGCCAGACCCCACACTGAGGCTTCTCCAAAGCCTCTAAACCTTCTATTCTTTGTAAATCTTTTTCTTGTTTTTGCTCCACAGTCTCTGTTTCTCTTGTCAAAGGATGGAATGTTCAAGATGGAAATTAATTTCTTAGCCTTCCTAGCTTCCTTGCTTAAGCTTTTGCTATAAGGTCTTTCAGTTTCTCTGATACACAAGTCTCTCAGATAGCCTTAGTGAAAACATTAAACACTGCTTCGTGCAGACACTAATATTAAGGAGCTGTTATCTCTGGGTTTTGTGTAAGGAATCATAACCAGACATCTTCTTGATCCTATAAGCTTCATTTAGCAGTCCATTGCTGTCATGGTTGTATTTCTCTTTGGAAATTACAGCGAGAGGTTTTGAAGAGCCTATTCTAGCAGTCATGTCCTGGCAGCCATGCTATCTGGGAAGAGAGCTCTTTTGAGATCTTGTCTGCTGTATATCAAGATGTGTACAAAATCCTTCTGTCTTTTGGGCTAATTATGAAAGCAATGAGAACTTTCAAATATCTGGATCCAGCTGTCACGACTGGATCCTGCTGTGACCTCACTGTGCTTGACAGAGCTATATTAAGTGTTACTCTGAGCTAGCATTACATGAGATGATATGTCTGTGTGAGACAAGTCAGTCAGGAAAAAGAAAGAAAAAACAAATCATTAAGGTGACTATTAGATGGAGAAAGTAAGTAAACTTCCCCAATTAAAAGCTTTCTGTTAATAAAGTCAGCACACTTCAAAGATAAGTACAGGCTTAAAAAATGACTCCCAGTGCAATAATATATGTTAATTGTTTACAATGTGAGACAAGATAGCCTGGTACCTCTGAAGGTAGAAGATGTTTTCAAATGGAGAGGGACATTAAACTGTTTATCTTGCTATCAGAAAGAGGATGGGAGAGAGGATTTATATCCTGTGAACTATAAGATACAGGCACGGAAGTGGAAGAGGGAATGTTTTAAAAGTGCTGCTCCTGCTGAACTCATGATTATCATTTTCTTATAGGCCTGTTGACCACAGAGGTGTAATCATGCTTTAGACAGGCCCCAGTACATTTGATTTATGATACAATAATTGGTAGCCTGGAACATGCAGATATTGTTGTATCTTTAACTTGTGGAACTCCTTTGTTTTGACTGAAGTTAAACATTAAGACGTGAGCTGCCGCAGACAGTTTCATTAACCTTGAAGATGTTGATTAGTATTGACATAAATTTGCTCTGCTCTTGACAAGATATTTATTATCACCACCATTAGAGCTTTAAGTTTTTTGATGGGAAGCCTTCACTGATCTAATGCACAAGCATGCACGTGAGACTGTATCTTTGTCAAGACCTTTATCAATATGTGGAGTGATACTCAGATTTGACCAGTAAATTACTATCCTGGGTGGAGCTCTGCTTCTTCAACAAACATGCTCTTCAAAAAATCTTGATCAGCAGTGTAAGAGAAGGCATCTGTTCAAGTCATGCAGATGACTGAAGTGTAGGCCTGAAATTCATCCATGGCAATGCATATGCACATGGTTGCAGGAGTGTTTAGGGAATGTCCAAGTAGTTGAACATACATTAAAGGGTCAGTGCAATGTTTTTTTCAGTTTGGATCAGGCATGGTCAAAATCAGTTTTTCCTCTGTCATTCTTAAGGGAACTGGTTGGTAGAGGTAGTTCATCCACTGTACATGAGCCTCTGGAAAGAGGAATCTGCTGCTTTTCCTGTAATTTGTGGCATATTTGATGTTGTGTAACTCTCGTGGAGCTGATATGTAAACTCATCTGCAGTGACACTGAAGAACTATTCTCTCTTTCTTGGATAACTAGAAAGCTTCTTTATGCTTATGCTGTCTTTCCTGCCACTTATACCTATATTTCTTAAGAAACTCTGTAATTTCCCTCTCTCCTTAATTAGTAGAGAAGCCAGTCCTTCACCAGCCATGAAGGCCATCACAGCTGAGATCAGCAAAGCATACACCTGAATAACCTGCTTATATTTTTTGCCTGGATGACCTATTTCTGGCTCCAGGTACGCAGTTCATACCCCAGCTTCTTGAGATGCACGCTGAAAGCAGTGTGGCAAAGTGCTCATACATTTCTACCAGTACTTCTCTATTTCCTACCATGGTGTTAAATTCCTTAACTTGATCTTTGCAGGCCCCTTTAAATTTAAGTGGCCAGTAAAAATTACTATGTGTGATGTTACAGCTGCTTTATTTATAGTGACTAATCAATGCAAACTGAGAAAAGAGAAAATTATTAGAGCAGGGGTTTTCATTCTTTTCTGTTTTTATGCTGTACTTTTTACTGCTGTTAAGCCCCCCACAAAATGTGCCAATATTCACATTTCCATTTCCTGCTCGTGAAAGATTTGTGTTATGGAATAAAATTAGATGACAGACACCTGTCTGCATTTCAGCTACTTACCATACTTACTTGCTTTTGGCAACTGCTAATATTACAGGTGTTGAAATTCCTAATATTCAGCCTTCTCTTATTATTGAGGCACAACCCTTTTTAAGATTACACTTTCCAGGCAGTGCTTCCAGACAGTCATGAGGTGGGATACTGCTACCATCCTTTGACAGGATTTCAGGGGTCCAACTGTGGACAGCAAAACAACTCAACAAAGTGAAAGGCTGTGTGTTTTACCAAGGCACATTTTACTCTACAATGTATGATTATCCTCTGAGCAATATTTTCTAGTTTGAAAACCTTCATGTTTACAGCCACAATAAAGTCTTAAAAACTTTCTATAGATATGTCTCCTGCAACAATTAACATTAAAATGGGAAGTTATTAAAGATGAGCTACACGTTTTCATCTAATCTTAACATGAAAGAATCCTGTGAAAAGGTGTTGCAACAACTTAGAATCATAGAATCAATAAGGTTGGAAAAGACCTCAAAGATCATCAAGTCCAACCTGCCACCCAACACCTCATGGCTACGAAACCATGACAACAAGTGCCATGTCCAATCCCCTCTTGAACACCTCCAGGGACAGTGATTCCACCACCTCCCTGGGCAGCCCATTCCAACTTAATTTTGAGAGAGACCTTCCTTCAGTGTTGGTTAGTTATCTAGCAGTACAGGATTATCTAATTGTCTATTATTCTGCATTTTTATCATTGTATAGCTTTGTGCTGCATTAAGAAAAAATATAATTGATTAATTTCCATGTTTCTGCATCTCATGTATATATTCTGGGTAAAAAAGGATGTGTGCCTCAGATTTGAGTGTATGTTGATACTGCAATTAAATATTTATTGAAGCTCTATGTTCTCTGTAGGCCATCACATTTTGCAGGTGCATTAAGCAGTCAAGATGAAACATTGCCAAAGTGTAATCTCCCTTAAGCAGCAGGAATTAACCTTGAAGTATCACAGAAATGATAACTATGTCCACCAAGGAGAAGATGGCATTTTTCATTCGACCCTCTTATTACCTCGAGAGTGGCAAAGGAACTTCTGTTTTGTTGCCCTAAAGGAGAATATATTGTTCACACATTATATGTTAAAATGACTGAAAAGGAAGAGGAAAAGGACAGGTTGGTGAAACAGTCAGATCTGCCATCGGGGGCTATCTGTGGATCACACTCATCTCTACATTAAGAAATAATTTAGGTCAGAAGGCTCAACACAAGCAGCAATGTCAAGTTACCTCTGACTTACTGCTTGCTTAATATCTTTGGAAGACAAGCCTGTTGGGCAGAGTATATTTCTCAATTCACCTGAACACTGCAGAAATCACAATATTCAACAAGCACAAGAATCCAAATCAATTAATAAAATTGGAGTGTCTAGAATACAGTGAAGGAAAGGCAGAGAAGTTCCAATGAGCATTCAGCTGCCAATCAACATACAGCTAAGAAACAAACATTTAAACATGTTTAAGAAGGGCAAATCATGTAAAACTAGTCAAATAGCTGAGACATTTCATGTAAGCATAGTTAGGGGACAATGTTTTTATTCTCATCAAGCACAGACAGAAACAGAATGTACCTAAGTGTCCACTGTGTCTGTTTTTTTCCACATTCCACAAGACGGATGCTCACAATTACTTGCCATATTGAATTTCTTCAGGAGATGGCTTCTATTGTTAGAATTTGCAGTGAGCAGAGAGATAAATGTTTTTAGCCATGAAGTTTGTGAGCTTAACTACTGTATATCAGATCAAACATTCCTCCACTGTGATGGATCACTTCCCTTCAGCTCTAAACTTCTGACGCTGTTCTGTTTATTTCATTTCAAGCTCACTTTAATCCACACTTGAAGGAGCCAAATCTATATTCAGTGTTGAGACTCTGTGCTGCTGTCAGTTCTTTCCCTTTATTTTGTTACTGATGCTATTTAAAGGTTCTCAGCTAGAAAGCCTAGAAGATAAAAATGTCTACATGTTAATTTTACATGCAGTCTCTATGATAAAAAGGCAAATGATGCAGTAGTTAACAGCCACATAGCATGCCTTCTGTTCCTTCAGCTAAGGATTTCTTTTGCCATTGGTAAAATGGTACTTTAGGTCATCAGATTAGGTTAGAAACAAGTTTTCTACACCTCTTACTGTCTTGAAAGGTAGCTACATTTGTGTTAGTGTCTCCTTTCTTCTCACCTCCAAATTCAAGCCATTTGGCCTCTATTTATTCAGCTATCTGCAGAGCTTTCAGCCCCTTTATCAGTTTGAATCCCCCTTTTGACTCTTCTTCCAAGACGACACTAGGGCCGTGGAAGCACTCATTATTTTCAACTGCCCATCTTAAATCACAGAATCATACAGAATCACAGAATGATTTGGGTTGGAAGGGACCTTAAAGACCATCCAGTTCCAAACCCCCTGCCATGGTCAGGGACACTTTCCACTAGACCAGGATACTCAAGGTCCCATCCAATGCAGCCTGGAAGACTTCCAGGATAGAGCCTCCACAACTTCTCTAGACATAGACATCCTGTTCCAATGCCTCACCACCCTCAGGGCAGTTAGACATTCTTCCTAATGTCTAATCTAAATCCAGCTTTTTCCAGCTCAAACTCATTGCCCCTTCATGTCTTGAGAATCAGCCAAAATTAAACTGTTTCCCTGTGTATTTACATTTGGTACTAGTTGTGGAAGACACAATCATAAGATCATAGAATTCAGTCCTCAGTATCTCCCCACTCCTGCCAGTAAGCTCATCAGTAAAAAGCCAAACATAGGGGTGTGCTTAGCAGCATGGTTCAGATCGTAAGCCACTGGCCTGGTGTTTTGGTCTCATAAGCATATTATGGGATTTACATGTAACAAAACTGTAAGGAGATTAATTGTGACTTCTTAAGCCCCTGAAAAGTCATGTAAAATCAATTACTTCTCTATTGGCTGGGTCAGACCACATGATGGCAGGCAGGACAAAAGTGAAGCGAGCCCAGCACTTGAGCTCTCCATTACAAGTTCCCATTAGCACAGAGTTTAGAGGTATGTGGAGATAATCATGAAATATGGCATAATGTTGTCTAACTTTAACAAGGGGACATTTTTTTAATTTGATGATGGCTAGACATAAAGCCTTTGTAGGACTACAGTGGTCTTTTGTATTTCACAGAAGACTGCTGAAAAACTCTGGAGATACTGAATAGAGGGCCAATGTTTTTCTCCTTGCAGATAAACAACCATGGATTTATCATTTGATAATCAATGCAGAGTTCAGTGGGAACAATTCCATTTGTATGCAATTAGTACAGTATTTACACTATACTATATTGCCCCTGACACATTAAATACTTCATCATGAAGAATCAGATGGGATTTTACTTTTGGAGTTTTGAGAGGAAGACTGAAAATATCTGCTGAGGTTTTATTGGGAATATGCAAAAATAGTACAAGCACAAACATCCTCCTTACTTGGGTTCATTTTTTCTTATGTCTGATGTCCTCCATATTCTATTGTGTCTTTAGAACACAGGACATTTTATGGTGCTTTAATATACATCTATTGAGAGCACAGACTGAAGTCCAGAGTGCCTGTAACACAAACAGGAGCAGGCTAAGCGGAGCTCTTCTCAGATTCAGGCTATATCCCACAGCAGAAGGCCAACTCTGCATCTTGTTCCTTCCTTCTCTCAGATTCAGGCTATATCCCACAGCAGAAGGCCAACTCTGCATCTTGTTCCTTCCTTCTCTCAGATTCAGGCTATATCCCACAGCAGAAGGCCAACTCTGCATCTTGTTCCTTCCTTCTCTCAGATTCAGGCTATATCCCACAGCAGAAGGCCAACTCTGCATCTTGTTCCTTCCTTCTCTCAGATTCAGGATATATCCCACAGCAGAAGGTCCACTCTGCATCTTGTTCCTTCCTTCTCTCAGATTCAGGCTATATCCCACAGCAGAAGGTCCACTCTGCATGGCAAATCTCCCATATCTGAGGCAGACAACAGTGCAAGTCTGCATACGTGGGACAAAGACACGCACTGCCAGCAGCTGCAAAGCAGAATAAAGTCTCATTAGCTGAGAAGGAGCTCCAGTGCTGTGAAAGAGCCAATTTTGTGTGGATTTGCTAGAGGGAAGATAATGGGGGGTAAATCTAATAAACCCAAGATTGCTATTAGTATAATACCTATTAAATGCTTTAGAGTTTTTCATGTTCAATAGTGACTCCAAGTATTTCATGACCCATCAGGGAGCCTAATTCTTGATGTAGAGCATATATGCTAACTGGAAAAAAAGAGCCTTGCTGTGCTTTATCTCATTTTATTATGCAGCCCCAAAATATGTGTTTGAAAAAGAACACTTTCCACTAATATTTTGACTGAGGCAAGCCAGGCCCATGAACATTGCTACTACACATGTTCAAGATGATTGAGTTTTGATTGCACACTGTTCTGATCAATGACAAATTATTCCTAAAGCCCATGCAACAATAAGTCATTCCAGCCTGATTAAGATCAAGTTTTGTTGGGGTTTTTGTTTCTTTGTTTATTTCTTCCTTACAGGAGACACAGGACATTATATCAGTTCAAGGGTGGTAAGACTCTGGAATAGGCTGCCCAGGGAGGCTGTGGATGCCTCCTCACTGGATGTGTTCAAGGAGAGGTTGGATGAGGTCTTGAGCAGCTGAGTCTAGCTGAGAGGTGTCCATGGCAGGGTGGTTGAAGTAGGTGATCTATGAGATCCCTTCCAATCCAAGCCATTCTGACATTCTATGAACCTATGATTTTTAAAAGCTCAAAAATACTGCCACTCCATGTTTAAGAAGATAAACTTCCATTTTCTGGGTACATTGATGACATGTGTCACATTATTTTCTTGAATAGCATATTAATGTCACTTCATAATAGTACAGAGACAAAGATAAGGTGAGATAAGTGTTGGCAACGGGAATACAATGACTCTTAACAGCAGTGAAGTACTAACAGGGTGCAAATACATCTGTTAGGAAGGCCCAACAAAAGTAATATTTGCTTTTAAAAGTGTAAAGGATAGAATGGAATGGAATGGAATGGAATGGAATGGAATGGAATGAATGGAATGGAATGGAATGGAAGAATAGAATAGAATAGAATAGAATAGAATAGAATAGAATAGAATAGAATAGAATAGAATAGAATTAAGCAGGTTGGAAAAGACCTTCGAGATCATCAAGTCCAATCTATCATCCAATACTATCTAACCAACTAACCAACTAAACCATGGCACGAAGCACCCCATCAAGTCTCTTCCTAAACAGCTCCAGTGATGGTGACTCCACCACCTCCCTGGGCAGCCCATTCCAATGGCCAATAAATCTTTCTGTGAAGAACTTCTTCCTAACATCCAGCCTAAACCTCCACTGGCACAGCTTGAGACTGTCCTCTTGTTCTGGTTGTCTGGGAGAAGAGACCAACCCCTACCTGGCTACAACCTCCCTTCAGGTAGTTGTAGACAGCAATAAAGGGTACTAATCAATTCCAAACAGATACAATGCATGGGGATAAACAAAACCTGAATGATAATAATAATAATAATAAACAGCACACTCCACAAACTTATTAAATTAATTAACATAATGATGTAATCCTCAGGTAATTTAGAGCCATAAAACTCAGATTCTTTCAGGAAATTCACACACCTCACTGTCTATGTTAAAACAATTTTCTTACTTTAAAACAAAATAATCTCTTACAACAGTGATGGCTGATCCCAAATCAGAAGAGGTTTGTGCCTGGAAAAACAATAGATAACCACAAAAACCAGTCTTGGAGAGCAAGAATCATGGAGAACAAACATTTCCTGGGAAGTTCATTATGAAAAGAGAAACTGCACTCTGGTTTTGTACAGAGCAATAAATTTTACCAGTTAGGAAAGCAGAGGAATGATTTGGTTCTACAGCTGTGTTTAAGCGAGTTGGAGAGCATCCCACTGCACGCTACGGCTCTGTGGTGGTCTCTTAGGAATCAGCGGAGACTCCAAGAGTTATCCCACGTGAATGCCTCAAATGCTCTCTCTGGTCACTGGAGGAAAAAAAAAATAGATGGGTGCAAACAATTATGTAAGATATTCTGGCAAAATAAATGAAACAGCTGGGTTTGCCTCTTCTACATTTGCTTAAGTCAATACTCAAAAAACAAAGCACTGATTAGGGAGAGACTACTCCTTCTGTCACAGGTCAGGAATGTGACTGTCTGCTTTTAAGATAAGGCTTGGCTAAATCATTTCTGGCCAGAGCTTGGGCACACTGACTTAGTGTCCTTTTTACAGCTGGTCTTCAAATACTTATCTGATGAGAGAATTCAGTGAAATTTCCCATTCAATCTGCTGAGTGTCATAACAGTCTAAAGAGCAAAGAATGATGTCCTAGAGTCTTAGAGTTAATAAATCCTTTCCGGGGCGGGGGGGGGAAATCAATTAAAAACTGCTCTTAGTTTACTTAGGTTCTGGTCACCTACTGACTAATCATCCCCTGACTAATCCTCCATAAAGTTTAAATCTCAGTAGTTTCCTCTTACACTCTTCCTGATTGGAAAGTTATATTCTTCCAGACAGGAAGCAGGAGCAATCTCATGTGTCATATGAAATCCTTAACAAGCACAGTCAACACTGTGAAAAATGAGCCACAACCAAAACACACTTCCCCCCCCCTGTAAGTTATTCCCTCATTTCTAGTGTATATCTATGAAGGATATAAAGTGTTAAAAGAGATATATGGTGCCTGCTTCAATGAGAACATGCTGATGAGGAGTGAGTGGCACATGTCACGAGAAGCATTTCTTCCTGGCTCATTGCATCTCATTTTTTCCAGTTTCTTCTCCTCAGTGAGAATGTGACTGAAGCAGTAAAAATTATTAGAACAGGAGAATGCTCCATCTTCCACTGTCCATCTTATTTCTGTCATCCACTCAGATCCAGGCAGCTGTGGAGGAAAAATGGCAACTGAAGTTGTTAACCATTTTGATGAGCATCATGCTTTGGTGCTTACTGCACATGAGGATCTGTAGGGAGATGAGGGAGTGCATCAGTGTGTGTGTGCATGTGGATGTTCTTTGCAGTATAATCTTGAAATCATCAGGAAGCTTTTTTTTTGATGGGATGGGTGACACCACAGTGTCACAGTACACCAGCAGCAATGCTGTTACAAAGCAGCTTTAAGCATGAGTGATTCCAACTACCTGCAATATGAAACATTCATGAACGTGCCATGGGTTCCCTGCTGCAGCAGGCATGCTAAATAGATTCAGAGCAACTGCATTATTTGCAATTTTATGGTTAAAAATATATTAGTACTTTAATTATTAATCCCTACACTCAGGGGTTTATAGCACTCTGATAAGATACTCTTCAGAGCAGGCAAGATCTCAATGAGAAAAGGCAAAGTATATCTGGAGTAGGAATCATTACCCTCTTCCCCTTTCCAGAATGGAGCTAATTTTCATTAAATTGAATTCATTTATGTTCTATGAAATCTTTCACAGTGTATGGACCAGCTTGTCCTTAATTCCTCCCAAAGACATACCTACAGGGGGAAGGACTCTACAAGATCTATTATGAGTGTCGCTAAGAAAGGGCTGGATGTGGTGAGACAGCATTTGCCTGAGTTTGCACATGATTTCAGCTTTACCTTCCAGAATCATAGAGGCATTTTGGTTGGAAAAGACCTTATAAGTTCATTGA
The DNA here is from genome assembly GCA_015227895.2 of Colaptes auratus. Lineage (NCBI taxonomy): Eukaryota > Metazoa > Chordata > Aves > Piciformes > Picidae > Colaptes > Colaptes auratus. The sequence goes on along the minus strand of JAAWVA010000033.1, from coordinate 13,792,291 downwards.
ATGCAACCAATTCAAAGAACAACTGATCTTCCAGTCTGGTGACTAAAAGGCAGACAGATGTCATTAGGACTTCCTTTAGCTCACAGAATAGAAAAACAAGGATCTGAGCTACTTTTGGACTGAGTCATTTAGATGTGAGTAAAGCCTTGACCATGAAGCATGTAGGCAAGCACAGGAGTGTCTCTTCCTGGTCTCTGGCTCCTCCTGTACCTCAGAGAAGCAGTAAACAGCAAATAATGATCAGCCAGATGATTTTAACATATTACTGTAGAAATTATCATGTAGCTACTATATGGAAGTAAAGACCACTCTGTAACTGTTATTTGAATTTCTGTGGCCCAGAGATGACCTTGAATAGCATCACCTACAATAGGTTCAAATTCAGATCTGAATGTGACACTTGAGGCCTTTATCTGAATCAGAAGTCCTGCATTCTCCTTTCACTTGTCTTGTGTGGAATTTTACCCCTGTCAAGTGAAAAATGAGGCAGTCTCACAGGTCATTATCCCCCAGGCATATACCACATTATAAGTAGGAGGAAAGATGCCACTTTCGAAGCCAATGTAATAAACAACTGAAGCAACTCAGCAAACATGGCAAAAGTTGAGATGAAGCCTTTGTTACATTGGTGACTTGTAAAACAAGGTCATTTTCTTTGCTTTTAAACACACACTGCTGTTCAAACAGCAATGTAGTGTTCTGATAAACATTATGAGGGTCTAATCATAGTGATTACTTCCAGCTTTCCATTAATTTATTTAAGATTAATTAAAATGCCAGAGACTAAATGTTACTGTACGAAGCTGGTTAATCAATCTGAGAAGCAGGAAAGTTCAATCAATGCAAAGATTACAGCAGTAAAATTGTATGAGCATGGACTACTCATCAGAATTGAAAGATTATGATTGTTTATTAGTTGTTTTCAGACACAATTTGTGCAAATTCGAAGCGATTCTCTGTTCTGTGCTCTCATGCCATTTTGAATATCTTAGACCTTTAAACCTTGTTAATTTTCCTGGCACAAAAAGTCATGGGGAGGGAAAAAAAAAAAAAAAGGAATTCCAAAAGCTGTGTTCAGCAATTTTTCTTCAAACTCATTCTGACATGCAGTTTTGTATTCAGAAACACATGTTCTTCAAGTTCTTACACCGTCCTTTAATGAAGGGAAAGAAACTCTCATTTATCACCCAACCAAAACTGAGTTGCACACCTAGGAAGATGAATATTTCATCTGAATATTGGGTCTGTTCGGTCTGGAGAAGAGAAGGCTCTGAGGAGACCTAATGGTGGCCTTCTAGTATCTGAAGGGGGCCTACAAGAAAGCCGGGGAGGGACTTTTTAGGGTGTCAGGGAGTGATAGAACTGGGGGGAATGGAAGAAAAACAGGAACGGTTAGATTCAGATTGGATGTTAGGAAGTTCTTCACCACGAGGGTGGTGAGACACTGGCACAGGTTGCCCAGGGAGATTACAGAAGCCTCATCCCTGGAGGTTTTGAAGGCCAGGCTGGATGTGGCTCTGAGCAACCTGCTGTAGTGTGAGGTGTCCCTGCCCATGGTAGGAGGATTGGACCTGCGTGATCCTTGGGGTCCCTTCCAACCCTGACAAGTCTATGATTCTAACATTAACAAACTTTTCACTGTCTGTACTGAATGCAGTGAAAACACACAGGCTGAGAATCTTTCCTCAGTAAATCTTTCCAAAGATATTTTGCAAGCAATAAAGCCAAATCTGTAATTCTGAAGCATCCAATAATCTCTTTAGTAACATACTTATAAACAACATAGAAGTCTAATCTGATGGAGATATAGTAACTCTTTTAGCACCACAGATTTTATCTTTACTTGCTCAAAACTAATATCTAAAGCAAGAACTCTGTTTCTAAATGTGAATAAGAGTCTGCTATGTGTTGTGGAAAACTGTTGTGTGTAGCTAACAGACCTCAAAAGACCTGGAATTGTGGATAAGAGTGAAAAATTAGCATGCTTAGGAAACAAATAGAAATGTTCCTATTTAGTTGATTTTGAAACTAGTTGATGTGGTTTAGGTCAGCCTTAATTTAGTGGCAGTGCATCTAAATATTCGGATGTCAATAATATTTGAACTGAGTGAAATGGCTATAATTGTCATTATCCCATTTGTAATCCACTCAACTTTAAATGGGCATTCCAGATTTCATTTTTTCACTCCTCTGCATGTTGGTAAACAGACTAAAGAGCATCTGAAATACTGTTAAATTGAATATATAGCTCTATTGAGAAGTGCTCTTCAGCCCTGAAATGCAAGGAGCTGAATAAGGACAAGCACCAACCTATTTTACTTGCAAAGATAATGTTGCAGAAGGAAGGAATCATTTGCAGAAATACATGTTTGGTTCTAAAGAACTGGACCAAACCAAAAAAGTTACACTATTGTAATCCAAATTCTGTCATATTTGTCTAAATTGAATAAAATCCTAGTTCTAAGAAATCCTGGAAGCAACAGGGAAATCAAATGAAATTCTGCCTCTTTCAAAAGAGGAAATGATGCCTGACATATGTCAAAATTCCATCCCAAGAAATATAGGGAGATGGATTATAAGAGAAACGATCTCTACACTTTTGCAGCCAGTTGGTGTTGGCCCCAGCTCAGGTATGTGACAGGAGGTCACAAACTCGAATTACCCTGCTAAACTGCTGACTTGTTAGAAAAACCTAAACTTCAGCTGTTGCCAAACTGTTTCCTCCAGGTAATAGTCATTTATCTATTTGCATGCTCTGCACACCCTCTCCTCCGTAGAGCTCTGCACTTGTGTCAGTATTGCCATAAACTACCGCCAAGGGACCCCACTTAATGGATTGATTTATGTTGAAAGTGTTACCTCTTAAGGAACTGATATAAAGGTTTCATTTTATTTTTCCCCCCACTACATAGTGCAGCTCTCTCAGTGAAGAACTTTCTTCTCACCTCAAGCCTAAACTTCCCCTGGTGCAGCTTGAGACTGTGTCCTCTTGTTCTGGTGCTGGTTGCCTGCATGAGTGCTGTGTTGGATTTATGTCATGCTTTGTAAACTGGAATACAGCATGTCTGCATCGTGGGGGTTATCAGGACAAGCCAAGCAATGGAGTCAGCCAGGATGCTGGCAGGTGTGGTAGCTATTGAGGGACAATCCTGAGTTGCATTTGTGTAACAACAAACCTTCAAAAGAGTTTTCCAAAAGGAGATGAAGTCTCTAGAAAAAAAGATTACAACATCCCTTAGAACTCAAACTAATAATGGAGAATGTCCATTGAATACCATCAGCAGTGACCACTAACACTCAGAACAAATCATCATCATTCCAGCTACAGCTAGGAATGGGCTGAGTGGAAATGCCTGTGCTGGCAAAGCAGAAATATTAATAACTGAATTAACAGTATATTCGTGTTTTGTCACATGGGCCCAGAAAGGACAAGCTTGTTTCCCACAACACAAAATAAAACAGCTTGCATGGAGTGGTTTAGTGCAGCACTGAAAGCCAGGGAAGTGACCTCTTGAACCTCTCAAGCTTCACATCAGCAAGGGGAGCACATGCTTAAACTCAGCAGCTGGCGTGGGGCCATTCACACATAGCAGAGGGTAAAGCAGGTGCGGGGACCTCAGTGTTGACATGCAAGGTTACTTCTGCAAGAAAGGAAAGGAAGGAGGAAGGAAGGAAAGGGAGGAGGAAGGAAGGAAAGGAAGGAAGGAAAGAAGGAAGGAAGGAAGGAAGGAAGGGAAGGAAGGAAGGGAAGGGAAGGAAGGAAGGGAAAGGAAGGAAGGAAGGAAGAGGAAGGAAGGAAAGGAAGGAAGGAAGGAAGGAAGGAAGAAGGAAGGAAGGAAGGAAGGAAGGAAGGAGGGAAGGAAGGAGGAAAGGAGGAAAGGAAGGGAGAAAGAAAGCTACTTCCTAAGTTATATAAGGCATTCCTGAAGCATAGTGAGTTTGGTGCATCTAAATAACCACCCCACACTGTGATTAATAGAGAAGATGAAAAGCCATGGGATACGCAAAATGCAGTCACCCCTTCTTTGTTTCATTTTCCTATCACTTCTTTAATAACGCTGCAAATAAGAAGACAAAGAGCAGTATTAAAATAAATAGGGTGAAGAAGACGACAGCTGCCTGCAAGGGTCCAGCTGTGCAGCCTGGGTTCTGCTTTCAGGCGTGTTTTGTACAAAGTAAGTGAAACTGAAAGCCGATAATAAAAGACCAGGGATCTGTGAGGTTTCGCAACTTGTTTTGTAGTTCATACGAGGTTTGCTAAGACCGTGCTGGCACAGGCGAGAAACAGAAGTGAAAGCAGGGAGGAATTTGCATACAGAGTGCAGATTTCATTGTTCGTGGCAAAGCTGCCCTTGATTTGCTTCAATCATTGTAACAATCAGCCCAGCCAACTGTTTACATGCTCTCCATTGTGCTAGTGTTGGCTAGGAAATGGCAGGCGCAATAAGATTTGCTTTCTGCTGGCACTCTGGGGAACAGCGGGAGTTCACACACTTGACAGATAGACAGACAGACAGACGGGCCCGTCTTTCCAAGAAATAAGGGAGTGAGTTGCTCGCTCTTGAGCTGTGGTATTGTGAGGATGAAGCCAGGAGCATGTGTGGCTGAATGCAGGGCGCGCAGCATGGTTCGGGTTCCAGGGGTGAAAAAGGTGAGGATTTAGCATAGTGTCGAGAACTGGATCCGTTAAAGGTTTTGAGCAACTGCCCCTCCCTGCTCAACTACTCACGCCGAAGCAAACTGCTCTTAAGTAACTTTTTCCAGCAAAAAACACAACACAGGTGAGGGGACAGGCAAAATGCAGAAGTTGCTGCTGAAAAGGCTGTAAGAAAGGGATGAAACTCCAGCTGTATGAAAGAAATAAATGCAAATAGTTGTCCTTTTCCTGCAAAAGGACCAGCAGCGTTGCTGCTGTCATAGCAATATTGTCACATCTGTAAATATAATAGATGCTCACATTTAAATGTGATTGCAATCAAACAGAGACCCATGAAAGACAGTCCTGCCCTCCCTGCTCCCTCCCACATTCATGACAGTCTTAATGGGTTTAGGTTGATGGGCTTTTTCTTGGCCTACCCTGATCTGGTTTGCAGTGCATGGATGAAAACACTTCCCTAAGCTAGTTGACAAACTTGCTCAAAGGGTTTCAAACTGAGCATTCCTTAGCTCCACTTTCTAGAACAATAAAAGATGTCCCAAAGGAATAAAAGAAGGTTTAAAGTTTCGTGATTGGAAAGTGTTTATATACCAATTTGGGTTTGCAATCTGCATAATGTAAAGAAAAAAGTATATGTATATATATATTCTATGGTTGAGGATCATGGCTGAAATAGCTTTAGAGGCGGGTTTTAATATCATTGTTTTATTTTCCTTTAAAGCCTTAATCACAACCACTATTATTAAGGCAAAGCCAAAACGTACTGCTGGGAGCGCACACAGCCAAAACATTACTGCAGACAGCAGTCAGCAGTAGGCCACATTGAAATACCTAAATTTTCCTTCCAAAATATAGGTGAATTATGCTCCAAAGCTTCCCTGATTATTAGAGGAGAAATCTCAGTCAGCAGTAGCCTCTTTTCTTGTCAGCCTACCTGCTAGAACTATGTGAAAATCACCCTGCTTTCATTGTAGTTGGGGAAACATGATGACTAGCTAACCTACAGACTAGGAGAATGAGGGGAGGGTTCCTCAGCCAAGCAAAACACAAAGGAATGTATACTTGAAAACAGAGAAGCAAGGGCAGTGCTATCGAAAGGCCAAATCCCTCCACGGAACAAAATATCCAGGCGTATAATTTAATAAGGTAGAAAGCAAAGTAAGCATTTTACACCTCTATTAAATGTTCCTCACAAGTTTTCTTTGCAAAGACAGAAAAGACAAAAATGCCATTTCCTTTATGGGGGATTGTTAAATTTTTTTTGGTGGGTTGTGATTTATTTGTACAGGCCTAACTAGTGTCTTCAAATGAAATGGCTACAGCAGGGAAATGATAAATTATCTCGTGTGTAACACTGCTTAAAACCTAAACACGTGTTTATAGTTGCTGTTCTGGGCCAGCAGCCAAAGGGATATTTTACTTAGCAAGTTGCTTTAGCATAAGTATTTTTCCTCCTATAAACAACAACAAAGAACAAAGTCTCCAAAACTAATAAAAGGTCTGGGGGAAGGGAGAGGATTCTTATTTGGCTGCTGCTAGGAAGCACCAGGAATCAGATTTTCAAAGGAATTTCCATGCTGTTTTAATTTAAAAGTCATTTCTTAATAACATCTGGGTAGAATTGTCTGAGACAGTACATGCTACCTAGTCTATGATATATCTGTATAATCTGGTTATATGATAGAGAAGCAGTTCCTCAGCGTGTAAGGCTATCAGTGTCTGCAAAGTCAGCTGTAGTGCACAGGAGGAGGTTGTGCTTCACTTTTCAGATAGCTGAAGAAGTGACTTACAGTCACACCATTGAGGACTAGCCAACACAAATGACACTCTGAACAATTCTTTGAGATGAAGGAAAAGAACTGAAAATTCATAAATCTGATCATTGAAGATTTATTCTTTAACAGTGACCATGATATGCTTGAACGAAGCACACTTAATAACTAGAGGGAAAAAATCCAGCCTGAAGTCCACTACATATAATTTACTGTTAACAAATCATAGAATCACAGAATCAACCAGGTTGGAAAAGACCTCAGAGATCATCGAGTCCAACCTACTATCTAATGCCTAACAGCTCATGACACCTAAACCATGGCTTCAAGTGCCATGTCCAATCCTTTTTTGAGCACCTCCAGGGCACTCCACCACCTAAAGGCCTTTATTACATAAAAACAGACATATACATGAAAGGAAATAATGGTAAGAAACAACATTTAAAGATCCCTGAATTAGATGCCCCCAGTAAATATTCACACCATCAAGCTACAAAACCAACCAAACAAACCCAACACCCCCCCCCCCCCCAAAAAAAAACACCCTAAAAGGCATTCCAGAAAACCAGAATCAATATTCAACTGAAGAAATGGGAAAGAGATTAAATTTCAGCAGGTTAAAGGTAAACCATAATAAGGCCACTCAGAAATATTTTTTCTGAGCAACTTGCTAAAGGCATAAAAATTATTAATGAAAACATTTTGAAAACTTCAGGAGCAGGAAGCTTGCTGAGAGCCAGTAAGGCGAACAGATAATTTAGCTGAAAAGAAAAACTAAAGGAAAATAAAGGCAGCAAAGCTAAGTGGACTCTTTATATCAGTGTTGTTGGAAAGGTCTGGGGGGTTCCCATACAAGAATCTAGCCATCTGAAGAAGTGTCCAAAATAAACACTCTCACCACAGAACTACAGGATGGTTGAAGTTGGAAAGTACCTCTGGAGGTCACAGAATCATAGAATCACCAAGCTTAGAAGAGACCTCAAAGATCATCAAGTCCAACCTGTCACCACAGACCTCATGACTACACCATGGCACCAAGTGCCACGTCCAATCCCCTCTTGAACACCTCCAGGGATGATGACTCCACCACCTCCCTGGGCAGCACATTCCAATGGCTAACAACTCTCTCTGGGAAGAACTTTCTCCTCACCTGCAGCCTAAACTTCCCCTGGTGCAACTTGAGACTGTGTCCTCTTGTTCTGGTGCTGGGTGCCTGGGAGAAGAGACCAACCCCCTCCTGGCTACAACCACCCTTAGGTAGTTGTAGACAGCAATAAGGTATCCCCTGAGCCTCCTCTTCTCCAGGCTAAACAACCCCAGCTCCCTCAGCCTCTCCTTGTAGGGCTTGTGCTCAGGCCTCTCCCCACCCTCATTGCCCTTCTCTGCTTCTACTAGTATCCCAAGTATAGCAAAGGTTTTGGAAGGAAAAAAATAGACAGAAAATATACCTCTAGATCATAAATACCAAATATTATTTACCCAAAAAGTCAAACAAAACTCTACTGCAAAATAAATGATCCACCATGGTTTAAAATGGTTTAACCCGTGTTTTTAATAAACAAGATTGTAGTTGCACTCAGGGATAGAATAGAATAGAATAGAATAGAATAGAATAGAATAGAATAGAATAGAATAGAATAGAATAGAATAGACCAGGTCAGAAGAGATCTTCCAAGATCTTTGCGTCCAACCTATCAACCAATCCAACCCACCTAATCAACTAAACCATGGCACCGAGCACCCCATCAAGTCTCCTTCTGAACACCTCCAGTGATGGTGACTCCACCACCTCCCTGGGCAGCCCATTCCAATGGGCAATCACTCTCTCTGTATAGAACTTCTTCCTAACATCCAGCCTAAACCTCCCCTGGTGCAGCCTGAGACTGTGTCCTCTTGTTCTGGTGCTGGCTGGGTCTTTTCCAACCAAAACAAAATTGTGATTCTGAAGACAATAAAATCTATACCAAAAAAATGTCAGGGTAGTTAAACTTGGACTGATCATGGAAGATATCAGGTTTGATCAGCTGAATTTGGTATTCATCAATGCAAAACTGTACCCATTATAGACAAAAGCAGCCTACTTATAGACATGTATGATGATGTCCACTAAAGGTTTCAGAATACATATCCAGGAAGCCACTGTGTATAATTTGAGGAAAACATCAGTGCTAAAAAAAACTGAAGAGAAAGTTCAGATACATTACAAAAAAGCAACAAAACATACAAGCAAGTAAACACAGACAACATCTTGTGTCTGCTCTTGAATGCTGCATGCAGTTCTAGACTTTATTTTTTTAGGCTTGAGGTGAGGAGAAAGTTCTTCACAGACATAGTTGTTAGCCATTGAAATGTGCTGCCCAGGGAGGTGGTGGAGTCACTGTCCCTGGAGGTGTTCAAATAGGGATTGGACATGGCACTTGAAGCCATGGCTTAGTAGTCATGAGGTCTGTGGTGACAGGTTGGACTTGATGATCTTTGAGGTCTTTTCCAACCTTATGGATTCTATGATCTAAGATTCCTCATAAAAGATAGGGTTAAGCTACAAGCTTAAAAAATCCTGGAACCAAGAAGGGCCAGAGGTTGTGAGTACCTTTCACCCAAGAAGAAATACAAAGTAATAAGCAAATTCTGACTGTGGAGGGAGAACATCTAAAAGATAGTATACTGTGGGTAAAGAAAATCATGATTCATAAGATCATGAATGAAGTTGTGGCATTTCTCAGTGTCCAAGTGTGAAGTCATCCACTGAAATGAACAAGTAGCGTGATTACAATCAAAATGAAAGGAAGAACTTCTTTTGATGCATTGTGCCAGTAGTGCCACAGGATGTGGTGTAGACTAAAAATAGATATAAACTATAAAAAGAATAGGTGGAGGAGAGGCTCCTGTGAGCAGGCTAATATGTGGCCTGGACAAATCCTACTGCAATGGAAGTCCTTAAATTGCTAACTGCTATAATCTAGGAAGCCATCAAGAAGGAAAACCTTTTCCTTACCTGTTTTCTTTGGTATTTACTACTAATGACTAGTAAAGGAGGGATAGTAATCTGATTGAACATTTGATTCGAGCTCATGCAGTCAATTTCACTCATATTCTTAAAGATACTAAGTGAAAACTGGTGAGCAGATGGCCAAGATAAAGAAAGGAGAAATGAGTGCAGTCTATCAAGATCAGGAAGGCTGTGGAAAAAATCTGGCCTAAAAAGATAGAGACTATCACAAAATGAGTTATTAAACAGGGGGGAACTAGACAAGCCAGCCATTTGAACAAAAAAACCACCGTGATTTCCAGGTTGGATGAGTCACTCTACTAAAAGGACCCAAAACTGTCCTTGCTCACATACAATTATCTATACATGGAGCACCCAGGTACAGCAGTTTTGTATAGCTGAACATACTGATCCTACATTTGTTCAGCCAGCCCTGAGGGAGGTAGGATTGGGAAGGAAATGGGGAGCTAATGTGTTGTGTGAACTAATAAAGTATAGCAAAAATCATAAAATCACAGAATGGTTTGGGTTAGAAAGCACCTTAAAAATCATCTAGTTCCAACTCCCCTGCCATTGTCAGGGACACTTCCTAGTAGACAAGGTTGTTCAAGGGCCCATCCAATTTGGCTTTGATCACTTCCAGTGCTGGAGCCTCCATGATTTCTCTGGGCAGCCTGTTCCAGTGTCTCACCACTGCCATAGTGAAGATTGCTTCCTAATGTCTTATTTTAGCTCTAGCTTCCAGTTTGAAGCCATTGCTATCAATATATGCCTTTGTAAAAAGTCCCTCTCCAGCTATCCTGGAGGCCCCCTTCAAATACTGGAATGCTGTTCTAAGGTCTCCTTGGAGCCTTCTCTTCTTCAGGCTGAACAGTCCAAACTCTCTCAGTTTGTTTTCACAGCAGAGGTGCTTCAGCCCTCTGATGATCTTTGTGGCCCTTCCTCTGGACCCACTGTGACAGTTCCATGCCCTTCTTGTGATATGGACTCCAGAGCTGGACACAGCATTCCAGATGGAGTCTCACAAGAATGGAGCAGAAGTGTATAATGACCTTTCTCCATCCACTGGCCATGCCTCTGGAGAGTAATCCCAACTAAACATGACCTTTGCTGAAACAGCCAGCAGGCTGTAAGGAAGCTCTTCAGATGACTTCACTCCAATGGTTTAAAGAAATATATAGGTGAGGATGAGAAATGAATGGGAGACAGATCTCACACAATATTTGTTTTGGGGTCAGATTGTTCTCCTTTATCTCTTAATCAGTGTTTCAGTAATAAACGTTCACAGTTCATTTCTCCCAGCAAGAGTTTCTTCAGCTACCAGATATGGGTCTGTTGGGGAGCTCCATTCATTCAATCATGTCATTTCCCTGTTTCATTAAAGACAGCTTTCATCTCCTATGCCCAGCATGGGTTTTGGGCAGGGAGGGGAGAGAAATTCAGCTCACTATGTTAATAAAGTCATGCATGGTTCCAGCTTGTTGTCTTTTAAATTTTTCCCTCCAAGGACAATTGCTTTCCATTAAAAAGTGATAATAATAATAAATTCTAACTCTGTGGCTGCTGCTGATCAATTTCTGCCAGCAAAAGGCTACAGCTGAACACAAATGTTTTGCTGGGGTTGTGGGTGATGAGGCTATTTTCTGGATCCTTCTCTTGAGCTCATTGCTTGCATGACACCTCACCAATATATGACACACATAGTCAGCCTTCCTTTTTGCCTAAGAACAGGATCCTTTTCCACACTTTCCTTCTCTAAAGGTAAAACTGACATTTTTTTTTCACAACCTAATGGCATGATCCCATCCTGGGAAAGTTAGAGCAGTTAATGGAAACTAAATAGATGTTAGCCACCCTCACAAGTATCAAGGGTAACCCATGCCAGGACCAAAAACCAGAGAGATGGAAGAGATGAGAAAAATCCAGTAGCAAAGCAGCAAAGTGTGAGAAAGAGGTTGAGAGGCAGATGAAAAGAGAAAGTCTAAAACCCACAATTTAAAAAGCAAATATAGAGAAATAATAATGTCAGCCCTTACAGACAGATTAAGAAATGGGAACCCAGCCAGGACAAGGAATGGAAGAACACTATTATAATTGTTTCTTGAGAGATATGGCAATGGGCCATTTAGCCTGCTTGTTTTTACCTTGGGTCATTGCCCAGACTGGACAATTAAAAGGATATTTTTGTCATAGAACCAGTTATTTCATTTCACTGCTGTTAAAAAAGTGCCATTACCAACTGTGCACGCTGATTTAATCTGGAGCGGTAGGATTCTTGTGGAACAAAAAGCATTTGCTACAGCCCAGAAATCTCAGTAGCACAGCCTTAGTGGGAGTGATCTTGTCATACCTTGAGGGCTTTTCAGGTTAAAAAAAAATTAAATAATAATATTACTTTCTAGAAAACAGATTAAATCTCACCTTCTCTGCCTCCCCCTCGCTGGGGAAGTTGTAAATACAAACCGCCAGCCAAATTCTTCTTCCTTTATGATCACCTACACTTTTCCTCTCCCCTATCCTGGTTGTTGACATTTGCAAGCAGCACAATGAATCTTTATACAGGAACTGCTGAAGACTGGTGTCGTTTATTTTCCATCCTGAGCTAAAGAATGGGTGGTGGAGAGTTGAGAGTGTTTCACATTCAAGACTGTTAGCACATCTGTTTTCCAAAGCTCTTTTTAGCGTCGCTATGTTTAGGAAAGAAGGTTTGGGTTTGTCTTCTTTTTTTTTTTTCCAGTTGGATGAGATCCCACAGACTGAGAACATTTCTGACATTGAAGCTTTCCTATAGGTAGAATTAGAATATTCAGTTTGGGTAAACCTGTTCTGGTGGAATTAAGCTTTTATTGTAAAGGAAGGAGAGGAACTGAAGGGCTGGATGCACAAAGGTGTTAGGCTCTCATGCTGTGGGAAGTTAGAATAGAATAGAATAGAATAGAATAGAATAGAATAGAATAGAATAGAATAGAATAGAATAGAATAGAATAGAATAGAATAGCATAGCATAGCATAGCATAGCATAGCATAGCATAGCATAGCGTAGAATTAACCAGGCTGGCAGAAACCTTTGTGATCATCGAGTCCAACCTATCATCCAACACCATCTAATCAACTAAACCATGACACCAAGCACCGCATCAAGTCCCTTCCTAAACACCCCAGTGATGGTGACTTCACCACTTCCCTTGGCAGCACATTCCAAGTGCCAATAACTCTTTCTACAAAGAACTTCTTCCTATCATCCAGCCTGAACCTCCCCTGGTGCAGCTTGAGACTCTGTCCTCTTGTTCTGGTGCTGGTTGCCTGGGAGGAGGGACCAGCCCTCACCTGGCTACAGCCTCTCTTCAGGTAGTTGTACAGAACAATAAGGTCTCCCCTGAGCCTCCTCTTCTCCAGGCTAAACAACCCCAGCTCCCTTAGCCTCTCCTCATAGGGCTTGTGTGCAAAACCTCTCCCCACCCTCGTTGCCCTTCTCTGGACACGTTCAAGTGTCTCAATATCCTTCTTAAGCTGAGGGGCCCAGAACTGGCCTGGAAGCCCAGAAAGATGATTTTAAACAGAGGTGTCATGGAGAGGGTGGAAATGGGAATGAGATTATGGCACACCATTGACTAGAAGGCAGATAAAAATAATCCCCCCATTTTTCCCATCTGAAAGGATTTGGCAAACATGGGTTGACATCAACAAAGGCTTTTAAAATGCTGCCAGTCTAATGATGATATAAATATAAATTTAAGTATAAATTTATCATTTTGGGGGGATGTTTTCATTGCCCTTTGGTAAGTGGACATCAGGGTCAAAATATGCCACAATAAAGGTAAAAAAAAATAAAAGTAATAAAGTAATTGTCTTCACAAGGGTCTTGAGAAACAATTTCTCAAGTCTCACACACAGAGTTGTCGAAGTGTTAGCAGTTTCTTGTGGTTTATGTTTATATTTTAATATTGCAGCTCTTGAAGCTGATGCCTATGCCTGATTAGGTCTAAGAAATAAGAGACAGGAAGATTTATCTGTAAGATAAAATAAGTGATTAAAAAAAATAAATCTCACTCTCTCTACAGTTTGAATTATTAAAAAAGTGAGGCACGGACACCACAGCTAATTCTGCCTGAAAACGGGTGGGGAGATTGCTTCCTCGCTTCTCCAGCTTTTAGTTATGAATTGATTAAGTAAAAATATACAAAATCAGGCTGAGATCCAAGAGCAACACATCTTATGCCAGCTCTTTTGATTTTCTGGCCATACATCCAAGACATTTATCAGCAGGTCAGTGACCGCATTCCAAGACAGTTGTCAGTCAAGAGCAAGTTAAATTCAACTGCTTTCTGCTTTTTTTTTACCTGCTGTTCAACGTGTATAGTCTTCTGGGCAGGAAAACTAGATGTAGAAAAAAGTAAAGGGAAAAAAAAATAGTCTTGGAAAATACCTTGTTTCACTCATTGCCAGTGGAACCGTTGGAAAACAGCTAGTTCATTAGAGCCATCTAAGAGGAGGGGAGCAAATATGGAGGTATTCAGAACAGTTTGCTAAGCATCTTGGCACACTGTGTCCTGGTACCTGCTGGTATTTAAAAGTGGGAGTCCCAATGGTTTACCCAGTGCACTAGAAGCTCTGATGGATTCTGTAGTTTGCTTTGATGTAGAATCAGAGAAATGTCTAGCCCTCTGGATGGCTTTAGATCAACGCCATGCTCAAGGCACAGTAAGTTAGAGCAAGATTGGATAATCTTAGAGGCTCTTTTCCAGCTGAAACGTTTCTATGATTCTATATGTTGTCTATGTATCCATTTGAGGTTTGTCTCCAGACATAAGGCTCCACCAGCTCTCTGGGAAAAATGTTCAAGTGCAGACACCCTGACAGTGATTTTTTTTTCTTTGTTTGGTTGGTTTGTTTTTAATTCTTATGCCACTGCTTTCCCCTTATCTCTACACCACAGACACAGCCACTTATATCACCAGCTTCATCAGGCACATCTTGCCCTTGGTAAATCCTGCAATTACTGCCTGTTCCCAGTCACCACTTGCATGTATCCTTTGTGTGCCTGGAAATGACTTCAGGCAGGATTTACCTGGACAAAACCATCCATCCTCTAATTTATAGGCAATGATACAACTTCAGAAGAAATTCATGTTAAGTTTGGAAAACAGTGGATTGGAAATATCCACAGAGAACACAGGCTTGCATTTTATCCTCAGTTGCTTCCAAAACCTTTTCTAGTTGGATGAAATAATGCGATTGTAGAGTGACTATTGTGTAATCTGTGAACAGAGAGTTATATGATGTGAAAGCAAACAGGTATTCAATGCACTGAGGAACAACTTCTGCCCTGGCATTTTGCATAGACAATTGTCGTTGCTGAGTTTGTGCCAGACAAAATTTGGGCAAGCTCTTGAGAAATGAGAGTTGAAAAGGGTAAAACCTGGACTGGATGCTGTTTGGTTTTGCCTGACTTTTGTCTTCATGCTGAATGTTGTACTCACCTGCTGTATCTAGTGAGGTTCAGTTCAAGCCAGAAAGCAACCTGTAAGACTCAGACCCAGCTGTGAGGCTCTTGTAGAAGTCCCATTACAAATCAGAGTGAATACCTGATCTCTGCCCTTCAGACTGTGAGCTCTTAATACATTATGCTTTTTTTTTTAGTATGTGCTTTACAGCTTGGTTTGTTGGTTTATTCTGATAATTTTTTATTCCTTCTTGTTTTTTTCTTTCTCTTTTTTTAGGACTGACAAACAAATAGCAGCAGCAAGTTGGGGATCACCAGGCAATTTTAATCTCATTGTCTTTGCATGCATGGCTGCCTCTCCAGCTGCCCTAAATGTGCTTATTGTATTCTTCTGAAAGGAGGTTGTAGCCAGGTGGGGGTTGGTCTCTTCTCCCAGGCAACCAGCACCAGAACAAGAGGACACAGTCTCAAGCTGCACCAAAGGAGGTTAGGCTGGATGTTAGGAAGAAGTTCTCCATAGAAAGAGAGATTGGCCATTGGAATGGGCTGCCCAGGGAGGTGGTGGAGTCACCATCACTGGAGGGGTTTAGGAGGAGACTTGATGGGGTGCTTGGTGCCATGGTTTAGTTGATTAGATGGTGCTGGATGATAGGTTGGACTTGATGATCTCAAAGGTCTCTCCAACCTGATCTGGTCTATTCTATTCTATTCTATTCTATTCTATTCTATTCTATTCTATTCTATTCTATTCTATTCTATTCCATTCCATTCCATTCCATTCCATTCCATTCCATTCCATTCCATTCCACATACTTTTTCATGCACCAACCTGTGATAAATGATTATGCATAACAAACTACCCTACAAAGTGTATCCAGGAAACTGAGACTCAGTAAAACCTCAAATAAACCCATTTATTTTATTATATTTTGCTTTCATAATACTCATTAAGATATGAACTTTTTCCTTTGCCTATAATACTTTAATCTGTTTGTCAGTTTCGTTATAATGTTTTTTGGTATTTCTAACCTGAGGTAATTAGTGTTTTCCTTTCAAAAATAGCAAACTGAGCCTAGTAACTAGTCAGAGAAATATGAGATTATGTAGTAAAAGCATCCCTCTTGAAGAATGTGTGCTTTTCTTTAAATCTTTTGGGTGACATGCAGCAGCTAATAGCATAATCCTCTCTCTGTCATTTATGCTCCATTGCAATAGGCACAATTTCCAGTCTGCTTGATATTAAATTCCAGGGAAACAAGTGATTTGGAAAAGAAATGTCAATCTCACAACATCCCCTGGTGTATATATACATTCATGTATATATATATATATATATATATATATATATATATATATACCAGAACAAGAGGACACAGTCTCAAGCTGCACCAGAGGAGGTTTAGGCTGGATGTTAGGAAGAAGTTCTTCATAGAGAGAGATTGGCCATTGGAATGTGCTGCCCAGGGAGGTGGTGTAGTCACCATCACTGGAGGGCTTTAGAAGGAGACTGGATGGGGTGCTTGGTGCCATGGTTTAGTTGATTAGATGGTGTTGGATGATGGGTTGGATGCAATGATCTCAAAGGTCTCTTCCAACCTGGTTTGGTCTATTCTATTCTATTCTATTCTATTCTATTCTATTCTATTCTATTCTATTCCATTCCATTCCATTCCATTCCATTCCATTCCATTCTATTCTATTCTATTCTATTCTATTCCATTCTATGCTATTCTATGCTATTCTATTCTATTCTATTCATTTGTGCATGTCTATTTATGTTTTGAATTTCAGAAAGCAGCTTTCTCTAAATCAAAGCATAAAATAACCAAGGAAGTAACCTTCATATCTTCCCTCTAGGCCTTGGCAAGGTCCTTAGTCCTACAAGTAGAACATTCAGATTAGGAAAGGCTGCAGAGCAAAGTGAACTAGATGAAATCAGGGATTCATTTCCTCCTGGCTTATGATCTTTTTATACATGAGAGAGTCTTAACTCAACTTTTGTGTGGAAAAAAAATCAAGTTGGCAAGGCTGCATCTGTAGAGTTGGAGGTAAAGGTGAGCCTTCAGTAAAGAGGGCTGAGTTTCTACTGTCCTCTAAAGCTTCTCCATTTTAAAATGGAATTTTGGAATAAAACTGCTGAGGCATGTGAGCTATTCTCAGCCATCCTGTTAAGTCCTAACCACTGGCGACTGGGAGGCTTTTCCATTCCGCACAGCCAGAGATAGCTTAAATTAATAAAAGGGAGCAGGCCATGGGTATAATCTGATGTGCAGTAAAGTAGATCTCTTGTCTGGAAATATCTGACTTAAACATGAATTAAAACCTGAAAGTTTTTCTAAACTTTCATTGCCTTCCCACATGCCTATAAAGGTAACATTTTCATGATTCACAGCATTGCTCCCAGAATATTTTCCTTTTGTGAAAGCTCTTTCCTACAGATTGTTAAGATGTTACATGGATATGTTATAAACACACATTTACACACTGCATGAAGCTTTCTGCATCAAACACAGAGGTTCAAGAAGAGGGGGGAGGGGGGGAGAAGGGGAAAAGCCTGCCTTTAAGGATCCAGGCTAATACCATATGAGGTATCAGGGAGCTGGGGTTGCTTAGCCTGGAGAAGAGGAAGCTCAGGGGAGACCTTATTGTTCTCTACAACTACCTGAAGAGAGGCTGTAGCCAGGTGAGGGCTGGTCTCTCCTCCCAGGCAACCAGCACCAGAACAAGAGGACACAGTCTCAGGCTGCACCAGGGGAGGTTTAGACTGGATGTTAGGAAGAAGTTCTATACAGAGAGAGTGATTGCCCATTGGAATGTGCTGCCCAGGGAGGTGGTGGAGTCACCATCACTGGAGGTGTTCAGGAGGAGACTTGATGCGGTGCTCGGTGCCATGGTTTAGTTGATTAGTTGGGTTGGATTGGTTGATGGGTTGGACGCAATGATCTTGAAGGTCTCTTCCACCATGGTCTATTCTATTCTATTCTATTCTATTCTATTCTATTCTATTCTATTCCATTCCATTCCATTCCATTCCATTCCATTCCATTCCATATACAGGGCTAACTGGAAAAGCACTCTGCTGTCTTTAAGAGTAGGCAGCTCTGTGGTGTGGCATCCTTTTATTCAACATAAGTGGATCTGTGAAAATACTTGTAAGTATCAGTGAATGAGTACCACAAACTATGTCACTTGGCAATCTAGGCAATCTCTTTTCCCTCAGGGTCAGCAGTGGGGGCAGTAAGCTTGGACAATGCTAATGAGGCTTTTCAAAGCCCAAGTGATGCCTCTCAAAATTGGGAATCTTTCAATCTACCCATTGGATTTTACACCCCAAGCTCTATTCCTCCATATATTTCTTGCTCTGTGTAAGCTTTAGAAGAAACAAGAAACTACTTTTAAAATAATTTCCAACTGCTACATGTCAGCTTGGACATTAATGAAAACCAGGGGAATAGATCTTCCTTTTCCAAGAGGTTTTAATTTGTGCCAAAGAAGCCATAAGGGTCTGCATTAGTTATGTTTATGTAAAACTATTTGGAATTTTGGCTGCAATTTTCCTTCATCTTCTTCAGTTTCTCTGTAACTCTGCCTCTACTGTTCCCTATCCTTCTTTTATTTCTCAGATGCTCAGTTAATTTGTAAAAGGGACTCTGGAGCCTCTCTTTGGAAATTGTCTGTTTTAAGCCTTGCTGGGTCAAGGTCCTCATCCCCAGGACCTTCCTGTATCCTGGAACATTCACTGCTGCCTGGCCAAGTTAGCCTTTCAGGTAATCAGCCATAGGAGGGTCAATGTACTTGCTGAAGTGTAGGCACTATGAATGCCATTTGAGATGATTATCCAAAGGTCCCTGAGGCATCCACATGAGTCTTTGCAACTGGAAGGCCCTAGGTGCTTCTACAGCAGCATTTATGGAAGACTTCTATGCAATGATTTCATAAGGCTTAACAAAACCTCTTGTTTACAGAAGAACAATACCCACAATTAGGGTTAAAAGCCCTTTTACAGATTTGCAAACAGAAGGACAAAAAAAATTTGTCATTTTGTTCTTTGTTCATAAGAATACTCGTTGAAAGCCATTAAAAATTTGCACACAATTAGACAAGGCTCAGCCAGAGTTTCTGAAAATGAAATGGAAGAAATAAAGACAGCCTGAATGTAGAATCATAGAATCATAGAATCAATAAGCTTGGAAAAGACCTCAAAGATCATCAGGCCCAACCTGTCACCCAACACCTCATGACTGCTAAACCATGGCTTCAAGTGCCACATCCAATCCCTTTGTGAACACCTCCAGGGATGGTGACTCCACCACCTCCCTGGGCAGCACATTCCAATGGCTAACAACTCTCTCTGTGAAGAACTTTCTCCTCACCTCAAGCCTAAACTTCCCCTGGTGCAGCTTGAGACTGTGTCCTCTTGTTCTGGTGCTGGTTGCCTGGCAGAAGAGACCAACCCCCAGCTGGCTACAACCTCCCTTCAGGTAGTTGTAGAGAGCAATAAGGTCTCCCCTGAGCCTCCTCTTCTCCAGGCTAAACAACCCCAGCTCCCTCAGCCTCTCCTCGTAGGGCTTGTGCTCGAGGCCTCTCCCCAGCCTCCTTGCCCTTCTCCGGACATGTTCAAGAGTATGTATGGGCACTTTGGTTTATACCCCTGGTTGCCTTCATTCCTGTGCTACTTGAATCTCCAGGCATATGCTGGGTTTTCCTCTATTATGTTTATGCAAATTTGCTCCAACCACTGCTTGCAAGTGTTCACACCATGACAAGGATTGTGCCACGTTTATGTGACATACCTTCTGAAGAGTTGATCAGGACCTTACAACACCACACCTGTGATGCTGTAGATGAGAACTGTCATGCTTGCCATGCTGAAAATCTATTTTTAGAGATATTTCTTTTTAGTCTGAAACAAGAAATATTTCTGGACCTCAATTTGACATCCATGACTGGAATAGCATAATCTCCAGATCCAGAGTGAGGAATATATCAGTTCAGGAGTATTTAGAGATGCAGTGCCAATGAATAGACAACGTTTGCAAGAAATGGGATTCTGCCCACATCAATATTACTTAAATGTTGAGCTTGCAGCTGGTTTCAACTCTGCCATAAGCACACAGATTTCAGGATATAAATGTGCACATCTGTTGCAATTTATAGTAAAATAAAGCATCCTAGTAAGTGTGGAGGATGAATGTTCCCCTAATGCAGGTATTTTTAGACAAAAGATGGGAACTGTTCAGAAGACCTGATAAAATGCTACTGATGTTGCATGGGGGTGGGGGGAAATAGGAGAAAGCAGCAATCAATGGCTTACTCCTGCAAGAACTCATTTGTTTCCTCTGATCCTTAGGCACATGCTAAGGATGTTGCACAGACAATTGCTGGATTTGGGTTTTTTCCCCCTGTGTTTCTGTAATTTAACTTCATGGAAACATCCATCCTTGGTAAATCCTCCTTAACCACTTGGAGAATCAGTTTTGACAGGCATTGTCTTTCTGCCACTTAACACCAACTGTTCTCCTTCAGTTTCTCACATAACAAGGCAGTTTCCTTTCACTGGCACTAAAGCTGGGGGAGCTTTGTGATTCTTTTCCAGATACATAATACCTGAGAAACTGATAATGGCTAGAAGTAGTTCTCTTTAGGACATCATCAGCTAAAATGGTTGAAATAATCACTTCCCACCATCCTCTGAAATTTGCCTGAGAGGACAAGCCAGAGTCTGCAAAACACAGAGTGGCCTTCTGTTCACCAGGATCCTTTGCAAAACTCTATTGTGTCAAATACCACAACAGTCATAGAATGATAGGGGTTTGGAAGGGACTTTTGATCCAACCACCCTGCTAAAGCAGGATCACCCAGAGCAGGTTGCAAAGGAATACATCCAGACAGGTTTTGAATCTCTCCAGAGAAGGAGATTCCACAACCTCTCCAGGCAGCCTGGTCCAGTGATTTGGCCAAATTATTTCTAGCTAACGTTTCTCCTTTTAGCCTTACACTTTCTTTTAATGTTAGGAGCAAATCAGTAATGAGGTAAAAATTCATTCACTTCTCAGATTAAAAAAACCCAACAACAACAACAAGAAGCAGCACCAAACCCCACAACCATTCGTGTCCTTTAAAAAGGAATGAAATACCTTACATAAATCTGAATGCTGCAAATCCCAAGAGGGGAAACAATAACATCTTTGATTTGGGGAATTTTATGTGAATCATTCCAACTTTTGTCTGCAACAGGGGTGATGGACCTTCTAATTTAGCCTATGCTGAGATTTTTCAAAGATCATTAATCAACACTCCTTCATGGGGGGACAGTCTTCCTCAGTTTCCACAAACCCCCATGTCCACTGCTAAATGTATGCCCTAGTCCACCTGCTACCGTGGCACCATGCCCACTCCTACTAGGTGAGTAGATCGTAGAAGCCAAACAGCAAACCTCTTTGAGGATGGTTTGGAGAGGTTAATGTACAAAATGCCAAGAGTGAGGTTTTTGAAGAGGCTCCTGGCACGTCTCATGTTTTCAATGATTAGGATCTCACCCTCAGGGCTATGTGCTACCAGCTCAGCCTTTGTAGCAGGGGACTGGAGCAGATGGCTTGGCAAAACCAAAAGGCTCTTGTCTTTTCAAAAATTAAAGATTAATTTGTTGTTTTCTTCTAATAGGAGATTTCATGCTGACAAACAGTATTGAGCTGACAGGCTTCTATTTCTCCATCTATCTTCTGCTCAGAGAAAAGCATAATCCTCCTTATGGTGACTCCACAGACTGTCTACATCCTCCTATGCAGCGATGAGACAATATTTCAGCACTCCCAGCTATTTTGCCTTTGGCATTTCCACTGTGGTTTCCAACAAGGATGAGATCACCATGTGTTTATGGATTTATTTAGTTGTTTTTGGTTTGTTTTGTTTTCATGATGTGAGCAATAGTCTATGACACGCTGGCCTAGGAACTTCAAATCTATCATATAGATTCACCACCTGGCTCAGGATTAATTCATGGGAATATTTTTAGCCATTAATGTTCTGGGCCAGATATGCAGTATGAGAGGCAACACCTGCTTGTTGGATACCAAACCACCTTGGCATGTAAAGCAGCCAGATTGGTCAGTCCTTAGTGCTGGGCCCTAGTAGATACTGATGGGCTGATTGACACTGGTAAGCAATAGAATCTCTTCTCAGAATACTAGGCAAGTGCAAAGAGTGAAAGGGCATTAACCCTTCTCTGCACAGAGGCAATGGAAATTAACCATGGCTCATGACTTTCCTGCTGGAAGGTCTCCTGTTTCTGTCTGCCCACACTAGGTAATAACAAGAGTTTGTGCAGTTCAGTGTAATGGAATCTACTTTTTCATTTAGTCAATTTAATCAGTTTCAAAAGACACAGGTCTTGAAATAGCTTTTCTGC
Organism: Colaptes auratus; assembly: GCA_015227895.2. NCBI lineage: Eukaryota > Metazoa > Chordata > Aves > Piciformes > Picidae > Colaptes > Colaptes auratus. The sequence continues at coordinate 13,770,022 of JAAWVA010000033.1, read as the reverse complement.
TTAAAATGACAACAGAAACTTAAGTGACAGTATTTATCCAATGCTAGTAGCTCTTTTTAAGGCTTCTCTAAAGCCCACACTCTAAAATCTTTAATGTTTTGAGCCGCAAACCCTCGCAGGAGGTCATTAAGCATATAGGAAGTGGAACTGCACAGCTGCTCCTCCAGTCATACTAATCTCTAGACAGATGCTCTTCATGTTCATGTACTGTAATGAATGCCAAAGCAACTATTAGTGAACAGATTGACTTAGACTGGACCATGATCCTTGGAGAGCTGGTTTCAGACTGCAAGAAGAGCTGAGGGGTCACAAAGGGAGCTGCAGCCCATGACAATACGAACCCAGTGTTGCCTTTTGGCTAGATTTTTCCCTCCAGCATTTCAGAATTCAGGCTTGCACGGAGGATACACACACACACAAAGAGTAATCATCACTAAACCAGACTTCTGTTATTTTCTCTGCTTATTGCTAACTGAATTTGCTGCAGCTAGCCTGCCTGCTCTGCTGTGCCCAAATCTGACTTGCAAAAGATTCTGCTATCGACCCTATGATCATCCTCCTGCTGCTGCGATCTGCTACTGTATCTGTTGGGAATCTTAACAAGTAGCAAAGAGAGGGCTCCAAGCCCACAGTCACTCCCATTCACACTCTTCCCAACCCTGCAGAGGAGGCCTGAAGACAACTTAGTTGTTGTGAAACTGAAAGGTCACACCTGCTCCTCTCCTCTGAGGTTCACAAGACAGATCATGTGCCATTACTGGGTTTGAGTCCAGGGGCCTGTCTGTCTGAAGAGAGGTGTCATCTGTGCTGCATCTCGCTGTGGACTTTACTTTGCTGACCTTCATAGCTACAACAGATGTTCTTGTTATGTTGTTATTCTGAGGAAGGGGTTTCTGTGGCCTCTCTGGGCTCCTGGGCTCTCATCCAGCTGCAGCTGTGGAAAAAAAAGGATGCATAGAATAATAATAATAATAATGGAGTCTTCTTTCTGTTGTTCCAACTTACATCAGTCAAGGTAGCATTAAGTCAGTCAGTCATCAGGTTTCTGCAGATCCCTTCTCCAAAGTACCACCCTTCTGTCTCCACCGCCACGCAGTCTCTGCTCTCATTTACTCCTTCCAGCTGGAATTATTTCAGATCTGGGAAATAAAGTTGTTTCTCTGCTAGCCATTATGCTTTTCCTCAGCTCATACATCCTGCATGTTCGAACTGTAACATCTGCAAAACACAGAAACCTGAATCCACTTAGCTAAGTTGTACTCGCGTAAAAATCTCGCTGCTAAAATAGCAAATACCTCTATCAGCCTTCATTCTGTGGGCTCTTTCTTTGGTTTATGGTATCTGAAGGGGGCCTACAAGAAGGCTGGGGAGGGACTTCTCAGGGTCTCAGGTAGTGATAGGACTAGGGGGAATGGAATGAAGCTGGAGGTGGGGAGATTCAGGCTGGACATGAGGAGGAAGTTCTTCACCGTGAGAGTGGTGAAGCCCTGGAATGGGTTGTCCAGGAAGGTGGTTGGGGCCCCATCCCTGGAGGTGTTTAAGCCCAGGCTGGATGAGGCTCTGGCCAGCCTGATCTAGTGTGAGGTGTCCCTGCCCATGGCAGGGGGGTTGGAACTAGATGATGCTTGTGGTCCCTTCCAACCCTGACTGAAACTATGAAAGCAAAGACTCAAAGAGGATTTCAAGCAGTGTGTCCTTGTACGCACCACTCAAGCAGTCACATCCCTGAAGGATCTCTACTGTGCTGGGAAGCACCATGAAGGGTATCTGTATTGCATACCAATGACTCTTTTCTGAGTCATTTCAACTTGAAGGTGTTATTCAGACAGCCCCTAGCTAGCTACTTTGTATGGGGTTCCATGCAGGAAGAGTCAGGCTTGCTGAACATAAAGAACTGAGGAGCAGGCAGGGGTGGGAAAGAAGGGGAGTTCCAAATACGTTATGCAAGAAAAATGAATTAAGCTTTTTTGGGTCTGGTTTGTGAAAAATAGGGAAAAGTTGCAAGTCTGAGGCCTGATAGAAATCTTGCAGAAGCTTGCAAGAGGCCATTTATTTTTAACATACTATAAAACACTCAGCTAAAATTTGGATTTTATATATATATATATATATATATGCACACACACACACACATATATATGGAGTATGTACATAAACACTGACTTACATATGGAGTATGTACAAAAACATCGACTTGCACACCCCAAAAATGTTCTAAATCTCATTTGCTATGAAGTGTTGCTCTACCTTCACAAATACTCACAGTGTTTTGATGGCACCAGCATTTCTTAAATTGTGCCACCCAGGCAGAAATGATTGTTCCCTTTTTCATTTGCCTGTGGAAATGCTCAAGCAGCACCAAAAAAAAACAACCCCAGTTTAAAAAAAATCACTTGCTCTTAACATTTGTTTTGGAAAGTTTAATCCATGAAACAAATGAAGTCGCTCAGCAGATCCATCTATACTGGTCAAAGCAAGTAATTTCCTTCAGCTTTCTACTTCTTGCATGAAAACTCTTACCTGAAAATACAGTATGCACTGCCAATGTACTGTTGCACATTGACTTATATCAGAAAGAATGAAAACAAAAGCAAAGCACAGGCAAAACAGCTGAAAAGCATTGCAGTGAGGCAGGAAGGTTGCAGTCTTGATGAATGTGGGAAGACAGAGAAGACAAGAAATGGTAATGATTTTTCCATGTTAGCAACATCTTAAAGTGTCACCATCTATGTTTTTGTGCTAAGCTTGCTGATGGGCTAAAAGTAAATATAATTCCTAGAACAGAATGGAAATTTCAGGAAAGTGAGCACTGCCTTCCTGTGAAAATAAGGAATCCAGAATTATTGCCTTTGGCAATGAATAAAATGTGAAAGCAGACTGTGTTCATGCAGTGCTCTTTATTCCACATTAAAGACCCAGTATGCTCAAGCATTATGTTACATAAAGGGGAAGCATGGAGGGATCTCTCCAGATTCCTTCCCTTGTTAGCCCCACAATGGTTCCCATCTCATTCTTGCTGTTTCCTTTACCTGTCAGATTTCTTAGGGATTTCTTACTGTGTCCAGTTCTGGGCCCCTCAGTTTAGGAAGGACATTGCGACACCTGAACGTGTCCAGAGAAGGGCAACGAGGCTGGGGAGAGGTCTCAAGCACAAGCCCTATGAGGAGAGGCTGAGGGAGCTGGGGTTGTTTAGCCTGGAGAAGAGGAGGCTCAGAGGAGACCTTATTGCTCTCTACAACTCCCTGAAAGGGTGGTTGTAGCCGGGAGGGAGTTGGTCTCTTCTCCCAGGCAACCAGCACCAGAACAAGAGGACACAGTCTCAAGCTGCACCAGGGGAAGTTTAGGCTGGAGGTGAGGAGAAAGTTCTTCACAGATAGAGCTGTTAGCCATTGGAATGTGCTGCCCAGGGAGGTGGTGGAGTCACCATCCCTGGAAGTGTTCAAAAGGGGATTGGATGTGGCACTTGGTGCCATGGTTTAGTAGTCATGAGGTCTGTGGTGACAGGTTGGACTTGATGATCTTTGAGGTCTCTTCCAACCTTTGTGATTCTGTGGGAAGCTACATGCACCTCGGACAACCCAAACTGTAGTTCTTTCTCCATCAGCTTTTTTCTGTTTGCCATTGCTTCCAACAATAATCTTCCTTGCTTGCTTTCTTTTTTCTTTCTTTCCCTCCCACCCCCAAATAGCACTTGAAAAAAGCCCTCTAAAGAGAATAAGAAGAAAAAGCCTGAACAGAAAGTGTTTGGCCTGAATGCTGGCTTCATTTCAGCAAATCAAGAAGTGAGCAGGTTTCAGACAACTTTGTACGTTGCAGTCTCAACACAAACACAAGAGCCTTATCATATTACACTTTTGGGTACAAGCATTGGTTTCCTACAGAGGAAGAGCTTTCCTTGTAGATAGAACCTTTGTAGAAGAGACCTTAAGAAATACAAAGGAGAAAAGGACTTAAAAAAAAAAAAAAGGGGGGGGGGCGTGGGGGGAGAATTTAACTTTTGTAACTTTTGTGTGGCTGCCTTTTTAATGTGACCAGAGTTGAACCTCTCTATTTACAGTTGTGGAGAAAGAAAATATTTTCCTGACCACAGTTGAAGAGAGACCCTGACAGGGCTTTCCTGATCGCCATCTCCCATGTCATCAGTGTTTTCTGGGAGAAGAATTTGAGGTGGTTTTCCACCTAAGTGGTTACAGCTGTTTCCACAGGATCAGTCAGATGGAGTTTCTGCCTCTGTTTATTTTGGCTCTGGTGTTCAGCTGGAGCCCGGCAGGATGACAGTGTTTGCTCAGGGTCTTGGGACTCTGGGCAAACATTCCAGAATTTCTGACTTCTTAACATTAATGTTTGATGAATTCTACTCTTAATTTCTTCTGGAAAAATGTCAAGCCCACTGGGGATTACCCTTAGTCTTACAACACTCCTTTCTTTTTTTTTTTTTTTTTTTTTCCTTTTCCTTTTCTTTTTCTTTTATTTATTTATTTTTTTTAACCAAGGGAAGAAGAGAAAATCATTTGCTAGGCTGTGAAAATGAGCATCCTGGAAAAGCCTGAGAATAGAGCCTCCTAAAACGGCAGTCTTCAGTTTGATTGCAATTCTTATTTGATTTCATGATTTATTGTTTTTTTCTGGTTAAGAATGCTCTGCTTGACAGGAAATGGCCACTGAGATACACAGCTCTGCAGCTAAAACTCATGCAAAAAAAAAACACCCCAGGTTATTATCCAGTAGTTAAGCACCTCTGCCTCAAAGTCACTGTTTTGATAGCCTCGAAGCCTACTGCGTCAATATGCTGTTGTCAAAGGTGACCTTTAGAAAACAAAATAAACACCCAGGTGAAATTATGACCCTGGTGGAGGGAATGGCCTTTATCATTGGCTTCACCAAGGTCAGGACTTCCTCCTCGGTATCTTATCTCTTGAACAACGGAAAAGCACAAGTCACGGAGGCACATCTTGAGGAGCATTTGCTGACTCACAGGGATGGGTAGGGAAATGTGCTTACAAAAATATGACAAAATGCACTGAATTAAGTTTATATTTAAACAGTGCTCAATGAAGACACTGTGTTGGACAGGATGGCTACTGATGTTTCTAACTATGGATCTTTAGCACCTTTCAACGGACGTCTGTGTAGATATTTACGGACGTCTGCGTAGTCACCATCATTTACAGAGGAGAGATGGTTGCTCCATTGAATGGTCAGGGCCCGGGGAGGTGGTGGAGTCACCATCATTGGAGGTATTCAGGAGGAGACTTGATGGGGTGCTTGGTGCCATGATCTAGTTGTTTAGGTGGGTTGGATTGGTTGATAGGTTGGACACGATGATCTTGAAGGTCTCTTCCAACCTGGACTTATTGTATTGTATTGTATTGTATCATATCTAAACCATCATCACCTGACTTCAGGCTAGCTACACAGATGACTTCAGAGGACAGTGTCTGATTTACTGTCCACCCTTTAACCAGTGGGCAGGAGAAGTTCCCTCCAGTGCATCTCACACATCAGAAGGCAGGCAGGGAGTAGGTCCAGAGAGATTTGGGAAGTCTGTTCAGACCCCAGGTCTCTCTTCTCTTTTCTTCAGCCCACCTCTTCTCCCTCATTCAGTGAGAAAAGAGGGAAGCACAGCCTCCTCAGGTTACAGTAATGATCTTATCTTTGTTGATTTACACCAGTAAAGAACTATCTTTGTTAGTTATTATGAAGCTTTAAAAAGGCAAGCAAAACAACAGGGGAAAAAATAAAGGGGAAAAAAAAAGAAAGGAAGGGATTTGTGTCCATATAAATAGGCAGAGGAAGGGGGTTTTCTAATTAATATACAAGCTTTCACGGCAGCAGCTTTGTGCAAAATGTTTCACAGCATTACAGGGGCTGCAAGCAGTGTGGCTTCTGGGCCCTGGTGACTGTGTCCACAGTTAACAGGAGGAATGGATCTACCTTCCCTTTGGAGCTGATTGCTGTCACTTCCTTCCCAGTCTGCTTGTGCTCTCAATGCTCTTGATAAAATCCGTGTTTCATCAGTGTCCTTACAGTTGAGCTTTCTGAGCATGACAGCCAGAAAGCACTGGAGGGGAATGAAAAAAGGTTTTGCATCTGCAAATGCATTTGTGTACTTTCAAATGTAAAAAGGGATAGATCAAATCATAGAATTTATTGGGGCTCATGCCACAGTCCACATCCCTGTGATAAAAAACACATCCCAAAAACATAGCAACTTTGAAGATGTCTTTCCTGGGTGTTTTCAATGAGAAAAGGCAAGAAGCAGGGAGCCCTCAGCTATGAACTTTCTGCCTTTGGCCATCCATAATATAGGCTGTAAGTCATGAAGAGAAAATGCATTCTTGCCCTTATCTAAAATCTAATGGAAATGGGGGTTTGGTATCTCTGTGCAGCTTTCTCCTTCAGTCTTTTGTTTCAGAATAGGAAATATGTTTGGGTTTTTTTACCCTTGAACTGACAAATGTGAGGAGTTCTAGACAGCTTTGATGCTGACATCTTGATCTGAAAGGGTGGGAAAGGGATGGTAGCAGAGGAAAATATACTGTGAGATCCCTGTGGAAAATATAGGTGAGAGAAAGCAACCAGGGTGTAAATAAATGAGTGTAAATGAGGCTGGAACTTTTTGTCTGAAGATGGAGAGAGGAAAGGTTAAGACATAGGGTAAAGAAGGAGATGGAAAAGGGGGATCCTCAGAAAAACAGTTTGGAAAACCTGGCTGCTCTGCCATGTGGACAAACAAAGCTTCTCTCCAAATGACAGGCAGAAAATGATGGAGGGCCATCCTAAAGCCACTACTGACTGACTGTCACAGTGCACCTTCTACTTAGTGACCCAAACTTTCATGGAAAGGAGGAGCTAATATTTGGTCTTTGGTTATATTTTACCCAAGCCTGCCTTTGATTTAGAAGATGAGAGAAATGCAGTATCTGGAATACTTGGAAGCATGCTTAATCTGGACCAGCTAGAAGATTAGAGTGGGAAATAAAAGTTTGAGGGTAACATTCATTTGCCTGTGACCTGTGTGCCAGTTGGGCAGGACTGAGTTACTGAAATATGAAGTAGAAGAAAGAAAGGACTAAAACTATTGAAATATATGACATATACAGCTATTTTCAGATTCTGAGAGGTGTAATTCTTCCTTTTTTCCTTTGGAGCATCTTTACCTAAAGATAAAACCTTGTAATAGCAGCTAAATAAAGTGTATTGTCCACCTGCTGAATAGAATAGAATAGAATAGAATAGAATAGAATAGAATAGAATAGAATAGAATAGAATAGAATAGAATAGAATAGAACCAGACCAGACCAGACCAGGTTGGAAGAGACCTTTTTGATCATTGAGCCCAACCTACCATCCAACACTAATCAACTAAACCATGGCACCAAGCACCCCATCAAGTCTCTTCCTAAACACCTCCAGGGATGGTGACTCCACCACCTCCCTGGGCAGCACATTCCAATGGCAAATCACTCTTTCCATAAAGAACTTCTTCCTAACATCCAGCCTAAACCTCCTCTGGTGCAGCTTGAGACTGTGTCTGAAGATACAGTGGAACACAGTGTGAAACATCAAGTGCATGAGATAACTGAAACATACAGGCCATATCTCTTTTGATAAAGGTCTGAGCAGCTCCTGGTGACAGAAATTGTCTTGCAAATAGGGAGATATTTAGATCTTTAAGTAGGTGAAAGTTGAAAGATCAGCTAATGGAAATCTTTAATGACATTACCGGAGATCTGCTCATGCTGTGAGTGTTTGCTGCTTGCATAATTATTAGAGCAAAAAAGTTAGGCAGGGTGAGATCATAACTAATGCATTCATGAGGAATGTGGGTGTAATACTTGTAAAAGGGGAATTAGAAGAATCTGTTAGAAAGTTGATGCTTCTCTGAATAGGGTTTACTATCATTGCAACATAAGGGTGCCTACAAGAAAGCTTGGGAGGGACTTTTTAGGAAGAAGATCTTCACCATGAGTGTAGCGAGGCACTGGAACAGGCTGCCCAGGGAAGTGGTAGAAGCCTCCTTCCTGGAGGTTTTTAAGGCCAGACAGGATGTGGCTCTGAGCAAGCTGATCTAGTGTGAGGTATCTCTGCCCATGGCATGGGGGTTGGAACTAGATCATAGAATCATAGAATCAATAAGGTTGGAAGAGACCTCAAAGATCATCAAGTCCAACCTATCACCCAACACCTCATGACTACTAAACCATGGCACCAGGTACCACATCTAATCCTTTCTTGAACACCTCCAGGGATGGTGACTCCACCACTTTCCTGGGCAGCCCATTCCAACAGCTAACAACTCTCTCTGTGAAGAACTTTCTCCTCACCTCCAGCCTAAACTTCCCCTGGTGCAGCTTGAGACTGTGTCCTCTTGTTCTGGTGCTGGTTGCCTGGGAGAAGAGACCAACTCCCTCCTGGCTACAACTACCCTTTCAGGGAGTTGTAGAGAGCCATAAGGTCTCCCCTGAGCCTCCTCTTCTCCAGGCTAAGCAACCCCAGCTCCCTCAGCCTCTCCTCATAGGGCTGTGCTCGAGACCTCTCCCCAGCCTCGTTGCCCTTCTCTGGACACGTTCAAGTATCTCAATGTCCTTCTTCTGAGTGGCCCAGAACTGGACACAGTACTCAAGGTATGGCCTAACCAGTGCTGATTACAGGTGCACAAAGATTTCCCTGCTCCTGCTGGCCACACTATTCCTGATGCAGGCCAGGTGATGACCCTTGAGGTCCCTTCCAACCCTAACAATTCTATGATTCTGTGATTCTGTATTGCCAATGTGTGGATCACAGAGGCTTAATGTATTTGTCATCTTTAGTCAGAACAACAACAAAAATGTTTTCAAGCAATCTGTATCGAAGCCATATGGCATTTGGAAAAACACCAAATGCAGGTTTCTAAAACCATTAGGTGATTTAGTGATACATAAATCTGTATTTTCCAGGCACTGGATTACTGGGCAGAGTTTAGAAACACAGGGATAGGATAAAACTTACTTCTACTAAAGCAATTCCATGGTACATTGTCATGCAAGAGACACAGATATAAAAAACTCCTTGAAAAAGTAATTAGGATTCCTTGTTGAACTGCAATTGCATACAGAAAGATAACCCAGAGAAACTGACAAGAATCACTTCCCTTGTTAGCAGGGATTAATTGCAGCCATTGAAAACTTCTTAGAATATATGTCACCTACTGCTAATTTACACAAAATAAAGGTAAGGGCATCTGAAGACAACGTTTTATGACATGCTTTAGAACCAATACCAGCATCTCCAGCAAAACTGCAGCCTGCAGAGCAGGTGGGCATGTGCTAAGTCAGTCAATGAGAGCCAGCGTACACATCAGCAGAAGATGGTTGTATAAATAGAACTGCAGAGTGGAAATGAACTCTGAGTAAACCAGAGAAAGGTTTTGTTCACAGACAGGCAGCTGCAGTATCAAAATATGTCACATAATGCCACGTTACAAATATTTCACTGTATCAGCAAGACACATGAAAGCAAGAAAAACGATTTCAGGTCTGAGGTGTTATCTTCAGCTGCTGTACAGCCATGTGCAGCAGATAAGCAATTAATCTGGAAGGAGTAATTGTGCTGGTAGATACAGATGACTCTGATGTCTTCACAAGGCTGAGTGTTGTCATATCAATTCTAGAGTAGCATGCAATATGCTAATAGGAGCACTCTCAACAGGAGCAGGCAGTATTTTTTCCCACATACAGTGCAAAATCCGTGTGATAAACAGAAACAAGCCTGATGCTTGCAAATAATGCAGATCTGGGGAGGGGGGGAGAAGAAATAAGGGTTAGATGATGAAAACCTCGTGTTTGACACAAGCCTCTGTCAGCCAGGAATCTGGGAGTAACATGGGGTTTTTTTCATCCTCATAATAAAGAGACTAATTTCATAGAATATATCATTATATCCTAAACATATAAATATATATTTACCATGTACAAAGATTCCTATAAATTCAAGCCTTAATCAAGGAAAATGCTTTAGTGCCTTGGGGAGCTCTTCATAAATTATCTCTGCGGGTCAGGTTTGAAAAGCACTAGCAGCAAAGTGTGAAAATGCTGGCACTGTTTCAGCACCCAGTGGCTTTTAGCTGCTGGAGCAGACACCTTTAAAAATCAAGAGGTTAATTAAAGCTTTTCAAGAAAATTACAGGAAATTATTTAGTGTATTATTTAATGCAAGGATTACTGGACCTCTCTCTCTCTTGGTCTACTGGAATAGCTGATGGGCATCAAATTAAGGCCACAAAGTGCAGCCATAATTTCAGTCAGAGAGAAAGACCTTTTGTAAAAGGAAAGGCAGAACAAAATAGCTTTAGTTTCCCTGAAAAATCAGTGGCACTAATCACTCCAGAAAAGCAATGTGGAAAAAGCCCCAAACAGTCATTGTCACAAGGAAGCATTAAGGACACCAGCACCTATCTGAATCAGTAATTCCCAGCTATGTCTACAACTAATTATGTAGTGGTTTCTGAAGTTCCTCTGGAGCTAATTTTACTGAGTAGAAAGGATCAAATAGTGGTTACTAGTAACTGTAAAAGTAGTGGTAATTTGTTGTTTCAGACTGTTTTTCTTTTGCCTTTCCAGTGGCAGCCTGCAGCAAGCACCAGGCTGTCTTGTCGCTGTTGCCTGACATTCATTGTGCTGCTTTGCTTGTCCCAGAGCAGTAGAGGTAAAGCAAATGCACGTTCCAAACAAGTGTCTTATACTAGTCAAGGCTGTAAATAGAGGCAGGGCATTGGTGTACCTCCCACTGAACAATGTAAATAGCTGTGCTGGGACACAAGCTTTCCTTGAGGAGAAAAAGGTTTCCAGCTGAACTAAAGGTCTTTTAACAGCAATTGTTCACTGATTTACACTATGTATTCTTAAAACAAAATAGGAATGCCCACACAGAAAGGAGGAGGTGTGTGGATGCTCTTCTCCTTTGGACACACTTTCATGGTGAACTGATCTTGTTTTCAGCTGCTTGTAGCATTCTCTGCCACAGTTAACAGCTTCAAATATTTATTTTAAAAGGCAGAAAATTGTTGTTAATTTTGTGTTGGCAAACAGCCAGCCCATGCTTCATTTGAGAGTCAGCAGAGAGAGACAAGTATAAGAAACATCCTGCTATCTAGTGGGCTGGTAATTGTATTATAATCAATTTAACAAATTGAGTGTAAAGGGAAAATGCTTCACAAAGGAAATAGCTCAAGTATTGAATCTCATGGTCTCCTCACCCCTTCTTACATCACACCTTCTCCTTCTCCAGACAGCACTCTAACCCCATATCCTCCTCTCTGTGTTTTCTGTAACACTCCTCCCCTCCTCACTCCTGCAGCTTCCTTTAGCCTCCTCTCACACTGTTACCTTCCAAAATGGATGTGTTTACTTCCTCATTTCTGTTTTTGCAAGCCATTTCAAATCTTCCTCCAACTTGTCTTCAACAAGACCTCCAGTCCCAGCCATGGATATTCTTTCTATCCAATGACAGAGGCAATGTGATTCAAAGCTCCTTTTCCTATGTAATAGAGAGCTTTGCTGTCTCATGTATGTCCAGGGAGAATATCTGTCACAGAGGCAGGTACCAGGGAATAGGTGACTCATGGCAAACAGAAGGCAGGCAAACCAGACCAAGAGAACCACCAGACACACTGGCTCCAGCCATCCCTTGGACTGCTTATGCCTAAGCTGCTAGGAGCAATTAGTCATACACTGGTGCTACTCTCTCCAGAACAAGAGAGGACTTTGGCTTGATCTTTGGGAATGGCAATCTGATCCATTTCAGAGTTCCAGAGCACCCAAAATGGAATACTGTAGACCTGATGATTTGGACTTGTGTGTGTCTAGCTAAGTGGGTATTGCTAATGAAAAAATTACTTGGTGCATGCTAGATGCCACAGTTTTTATGAGTTAATCAGTGGTCTCATGCCCAGTGTTAGCAAGGCTAATATAATACCAGCTCAGACAGAGATCTAGGGAGTGCAGATAGACATGAGCAACATCTGGATTGCACATCCAAGGTTTTCTTGTATCTCTGTTAACTATATAACTGCTACAGTCCAGCAAGTACAGAGAGATTTATTTCTGCTTATTTGTAAATGATTTCTGAACCTGTAGCTGTAGTTTCAGTTGATGAATTCTGTGGCTTTGATTTGATGTTAATTTCCACCTCTTTTCCTGACAGCAGTAAAGACTCACTGACTCTTCCTCATGCCTGAAAAATATGCCATTTCCATTAAATCTGAACACCAAGTTATACAGACCAGTGAAGAGGCTGAGCTTTCCTACATAAGCAAATACCTGCTTTCAATTCTTTTAGCTGGGAAGAATTTATTTCACTGAACAGAAGGGCTTAGTCAAATATTAAAGTCAGGTTCTGCAGAAGGAACCTGTTTGCCTTCAGCTTTCACTGGATTTATCACAACTCCATTTGTAGCACATTTTGGGAGAACATATTTTAAGACATATTGCTGTACAACAACTAAATCTCGGTGCTGATAAATCACAGATCTCCTATCTGGTCTGAAAAGGCGGACAGAAAAAGAGGAAGGAAGAAGGTCTCTGAAAACTTTTACTGCTGGTTGAGGGAGAAGCATATGGAATTTCAGAAGGACCATACTTCTCCTGGCAGTTAATAACAGCTTTCACTCACAGAGCAGTGTTTGTCAGGGTAGATCCCCAAGAGCTTTACAAAGTCCAGTTGCTATATGCACAGCATCACTGAAATGCACTAACCTATCCTCTGGGAAGAAAGGGCAGCAAAGGGTTGTGTGATGCTGAATACCCTATGAAAGTTCAATTGTTATCAACTCAAATACTAATTCATAGCAATGAAGATCTTGCTTGGGCTTGTAAAGGAAAGATGAATCTTGACAAACAATTGGCCTACACCACACTGAATGTGAAAGGAAGAGAGATTTCTTGACAAGAACATGAAAGGGGGAAAAAAAGGACTGTCTCAGAAAGCATCAGGGAAACCTTTAATGAGCATGGGATCTTGTTCAAGAGGAAGACAGTTTGTCTTGAATGGCTCATGAAAACACCATCTCCTGAGGTACTCACTGATTTCAGTCTAACTAAAACAGCATGCTGTTGGTCTAGTTTTGCCTGGTTCCTTGTTGTGGTTGCAGGCAGTGCAATCCAGCACATTGAGACCACTAAACCCCTCTCTCCACATTTTGTTACAAGCCGTGGTTGAGAAATGGCTGAAGAAGCTGGTATCATGCAAAAGGGGGAAAAAAATAATATAAATTAACAGAGAATTGTAAAAAATTATCATGTCATAAAGTGAACACATGTTGCTTGGTATCCATGGCAACTTCAGAAACCAATGCTCTTTCACAGCCTTGCCTGGAATCATGTAAACTGCTTTGATAAAACATGAATCGTGGCAGATGGTTATGTGAAAATAAAAATAACTTCACATCCAATCTATTGCCCACATGGGACACTCTTGAAATATAGTGTGATTTATATAACCCTATCAGGAGTCATTTTATTCTGAGACCAAGATAGAGGGAGCATTTTTTTTTCCCCCATACATCTCCACAGCGTTAAGAACGGGCTCAGCAGCAATGGGGCAATAACTAAAGCCCAGCAAACAAATGCTCCCTGGCACTCTGAGAAGTGAATCAAACCCTCAGTTCCAAAGAAGAGGAGCTGTGAGTCTCTTGTGCCAAGAAAGGGACTAGGTTTGGGCTTTGACCCAATTTCATGGGTAGAGCACCTGCTGCATGGCATAGACCAGAGCCACAGATTTGCTTTCTGTAAGTAAAAATCATGAAGGAACCGTGACAGAGGTGAAAGCAGGGCCAGAGTCATATTCAGCCAAAGTAGCCTCCCCCAAGAACCTTTGATATTGCTCCATGAATCTGCAGTACAATATAGTTTCACTGGCTGTTTTTCTTTCTTAATAGAAAATCTACTTTCAGCTCAGTACAAGTCTCCATTGAACTAAGTGGGTAGCAGCTAGTTTCAGTCAAATTTGGACCCTGGGTATGTGAGCACCAGATTGCAGGCTACTGCTCTGATTTTATAAGCCCTCCCTTAAGAGATCTGTGTCTTGCTTCATAGTTGTCTACTTGTACAACGACACAAACAGGCAGGTATCCATCACTGCAGGGAATGAGGATGAGAAATGTGGGAGGAAAAGGGATTGGTTCAGGATCTGATCGACAGTTGTGGTAAGCAGAGCTCATATTTATTCAGAGATGGTGTGGTCTGAGCAGACAGGGGCCCCTGCCAGGCTAGGGGCATCATGAAAACACTCTCTTTACAAGGCAAGAACCCTGTCAGTGGTCTTTATTTTTTTATAGCTCATGGAAATCAAACAAAATCTATCAAATCCATTTTGTAGAATCTGATAAGAAGTCACCAAACAGAGATTACTGCTGACCTTTACAAATCTGACCTGAAGAAGACAAAGTAAAGCAGTGTTAGGAAATCTGGAACCTCAGTATAAAGGCTGTGAGAGAGCCTGATGTGCTCTGCCAGTGCTGGAGCTGAGAGGCATCCTTCATGAGTGGCAAAAGTATCCCTTTCCTCAGAATACACATTGCTTGTTTCCTTCATCCTAATAGTGTTATCAAACAGTAATATGTACAGTCTGTCTTCACCTCAAGCTTATCATATAACTAACACCACCAAAGCTAACAGCAAATGGGACCTCTTCCACTGGAAATGCCATGCCTGCCTCTCATTTCCCTCTCTTCTGGAAAGCCCCTCGGTCCTTGCAAATGATGCAGGTCACACAAACCCCAGGAAGAGTTGTTCTAAGTCAACGTGGGGTTCAGTCCAGAAATGAGGTCAAACACAATTGTTATGCTGGTGAAAGAGGGTAACCTCAGGAATGGGCTGTGTAAACACCGAAGGTAACGTCCTGTTTCGTTGTCAGAGTGCACTGAGGGCTGAGCTCACAAAACTCTGCTGTCAATTCATCACAACTGGAGAATGGCAGTTTATACTACCCCATACCTTGCTGAAGGTACAAATGAACTCTGCAAGTATATGAGGAGACTCCAGGGTATTTCAGGTTAAAAGCCCTCATTTGGCCCAATTCTAGCCTATTGCCTCCTTAGCAAGAGCTTCTCCTTAGCATTTTATTTAGTGGAACACAGTTCTGTTTTCCTGTATTTTCAAGATAGAGTCCAAAGTATTATACTCTCTGTTGCAAATGCATAAGACCACACTGGTTTTCAGCTCTATTTTGTTAACTTGCAAATGATTATTTTGTCAAAGGGGCATGTGAATTATAGCACTACTGTAAAATAGCTCTTTGAAGACTGTGGAGTTCTTCCCAGCCACCAGATAGGAAAGAATTATTTTCTTCTCCACACTTAGGCTTTTCACTCCAGTTCTCCTATCCAGTCTCTTTGGCTCCATCTTGTGATGTGCTTGTATTAGAGTCTATACGTTGTAATCACCGTCTCCTTTTCGCTGTCTCAGAAAGCACTGATGTTGGTGTTTTAATAGTCAGAAAGTTCCATTTGCAGGAGCTCGGGGGGTGCAGAGAAAGGTCCCTTTAGAATAGGATAGAATAGGATAGAATGGAATAGAATAGAATAGAATAGGATAGAGCAGAATAGGATAGAATGGAATGGAATGGAATGGAATAGAATAGAATAGAATAGAATAGAATAGAATAGAATAGAATAGAATAGAATCGAATAGAATCGAATGGATAGAATAGAATAGGATAGAATAGAATGGATAGAATAGAATAGAGCAGACAGAATAGGATAGGCAGAATGGATGGAATGGAATGGAATGGAATGGAATGGAATGGAATGGAATGGAATGGAATGGAATGGAATGGAATGGAATAGAGCAGAATAGAGCAGAATAGAATCAGAATATAATAGAATCATAATAGAATAGGCTAGAATAGAATTAGGATAGAATAGAATTAGGATAGGATAGGATAGGATAGGATAGGATAGGATAGGATAGGATAGGATAGCATAGCATAGCATAGCATAGCATAGCATAGCATAGCATAGCATAGGTAGGATAGGGTAGGATAGGGTAGGATAGGGTAGGATAGGAATTAACCAGGTTGGAAAAGACCTTTGAGATGATTGAGTCCACCCTTTTTGGGATTTATCCCAGCATAAGACATGAACCTGGAGTATTATGAACACTGACAGTACAATTTTTAATAGCAGTGGATATTTTTAATAATAATGGCAATAAAAATGCCAGTGCTTGAAAATGCTCTTTACAATGGCCCTTATGTGAAGACTTGGAGCAGCTTGATACACCTACCCAGAACTGTGCAAATAATACTTTTCAGACAGGACTCAGATCATGTCTTTGGTGGAATGTGGGGTTTTTGCAAACTGATTGTGGAGGAAGTGAAGCAAATGATGATGTCCTGTTTCTAAGGTAGTAAAAGTAGTAAAAGTTGCAATGTGTATTCTTAAGTGGTGTGTGCAATTTCCTGAAAAATCACAGCAGCTAAAAATGGGTTTGTTGTGTCTTTCTTTATGGGGATAGAATAACTTTCATCATTAATATTGCATACTGGTGACACTGGAAATAAATTGAAAGGAAGAAATAGGCTTCTGAGCTGCTTTAAACTCCAGAAATACAGTGCAGCATGTGTCAAGATCCAGGCTTCTTCCTGTCAAAGGTAAAGTATGTCCCAGAAAAACAGCCTGAGCCTGATTGCATTCTCAGAAACACTGGTACAGTTTGGATGCAGACTCCCTGAAATCACTGGTGTGAGATAGAATCTTTGTTCTTTATCTTCAGAGTTTGTCACAAAAGGGATTTTATGGAAAAGGAAGGCAAGTTGAGATTAGAGTCTATTTAAAGTGATCCTTCTCAAGCACACATAGGCTTTGTTACCCTCTGTGCACATAGAGCTCTTAGTCACACAGCATACAAGTGCATGCAAGACATTTACAATGTACAAGGTTTTTCTGAAGGCCACTTCAAGACCTCACACCTAATCTACAAAGGTCTCCACGCTACATCAGTTTAGGAAGTACACCTCAGTTGTTTTGCCAACACTTTACTATGAGTCTGAATGAAAGCAAAACGCAACAAAACTCCATCATCTTTTCCACGTCATTTAGTTCTCTTTCCTTTCAACCATTTTCCTGTTTTACTTTGGAAATCTCTTTCCTTGGCTTTCATGTTTCCTGCCTGCATCACTTCCTGTGCATCACTCACATCCTGTCCATCTCACCCTCGCAGGTGGCATAGCCTTTGCTGGAGAGGTTTTGCTTTGTGTATTACAGCACATCCTGCTCTGCTCCCTGTCTCCCTTGGGCACAGGAGCAGTCCATTTCCTTGGGAACATTCCTGTACTGAAAAGGATTGGCTTCATCCTTCATTGCAAGCACTGGGAGGCCTCTGCTATACATAAGCACAAAGAGAGGAAACGAGGGGAATTTTAAACTTTTGAGGAATATGGTAATTTATGAGGGTTTGGAAACAAAAGCCAGTGGTGACATTAGAAAGTCAAGAATCATTTCCTCATGAGAGATGGAGATGTTGACACTGTCAGTCTTTTACCTTCAGTCAAGCTGATGAAAATAACTTTCACCAGGGTGACTAAATGAAAAAAAAAGGCAATTTTTCTAGACTTCCTAATCCCAGCTTGTCCCAAAAGCTGAACAAGGACTGCCCTCAACGTCACTGTATTGTCCAGAGTCCTTCTGTAAATACAGGAGGCTGTCCCTTTTACTGTACTTTTTATAGTGTATGTGATGTACAAGGAAATATGGTTAAAGCAGGAAGAAGAAACACTTCAAAATGAAGCTTTCTTTTCAAAGCTCACTGGATATATCCACCTCTGTATGTAGTTCTCAGGCAGTGGCACTACTGAAATCACCAAACTACTGTTTAACCTACATTTTATCCTCAAAAGAAAAGGGGGAAAAAAAAAACCACCACCACAACAAAAACAACAACAAACAAACAAACAAACAAAAACCCCACACCCCTTTAATTCCTTTCAGAGGATGGCAACAAACAGTCTTATTAAGATAGTGCTGTTCAAAGAAAGGCAGTGGGGACCACCATCATCAACACCATTCTTTATAAACTCCTGCTTCCACCCACAACTTGTGTTGGAAACAGTTTTGCCTGCAGTTCAGTCTTTTCCCTCTTATTGCTCCCATCTGAGCTAAGGAAAATCACCACCACCAAGGAAGGCAACATTCTGCAATGAGAAATAATGGAGAGAGGTTTAGGAAAATCCCAGAATGTCAGAGTCTTCACAAGCACCCACAGAATGATTTCTAGCAAGTGGCATTTGCTATCTGAGCAGCCAAACCAGCTGCTTCTCCTCCTATCAGGAAACAAAGAAATCAAAATTATTCCACATACACCATCACTCTGTACATCTTCAGCACTGAGTGCTGAGTGACTACACCAGCTGAACCAGTCTTTTGTGGACAGCTTTCAGATATGCTCCACTCAGATACATGCTCTGACTTGCTTACATTGTCTGTCTTGCCTCTTCAAAGACCGAGGTGAAAGCATTCATGTTTGGGAGAGTAATTTATTTCCCTAACCAATTCTTCTGCTCACGCCTTCTCCTCGGAGAGTTTTGGCTGAACCTTGAACGGTGGACATGTGCAAGACATGCTTTCCTATGAAATACTCCTGATATGACCTCAGACTCATTGTATTTTGGTTTCTTTTGCTCCTTGTTCTCACTCTATTGTTTTGGCTCTTTGCCCAACCTGAAGAGGCAGGAAATGGGAGTATCAAAGATCTGACATTCCTTCTTGTGAAAGGAAGGGAGAGAACACATTCTGCCTAATTTTTCTGAGCACAGCCTTCTCTCCCCATTTCTCAATGATTTTTGTGTACCATTCTTTTATATTTTAGCCAAGCCCTTCAGAAACCCATTTGGCCCTTCTGTAAATCTCTAATCACAGAAGGATGAAGAGGTGGGAGCATCCTCTTCTGTATCAGGTATGAATGCACTGTGCCAGTCTATGTGTGTGGCAGTGCTTTCAGTGTCCTGCAAGTGCAACCAGTCTCATTTCTTTACAGATGGGATAATACTGCTGAAGTGCCCTACTGAGGCATAATCCTCTTTTATTTCTCTAGATTTTACTTTGCAGAACCCTTAAGATAAAATATCTCCCATGAATGAGAGCCAGCTCTTTCTCTGACAACTCATGAAGTTGTCCCTTCTTCCTTAAAGGTTTCACAAATGTCTCTGCTACTCTTAAAAGCCAAATCATTTGAGAGTTGCCAGCCTGAAAATCTCATGCTTTAGGGTTACCACACTCCCATAGCTCCAGTCAGTCAAATTTGCTGGAGACAAGTCTTTACTAGGAGCAGCAGGCACATCAGTTAGGTTTCAGTAATGACATGCAGACCAGAAACTACACATCCCATAGGGGAGCATAGGACATCCAGCTGCTACTCTTAAAAATGAAACACAGCTTTGGAGACAGTCAAATTTTCTCTCCATTTCATACCTGAGGCCAATGATACTGCATGGAGCACAGAGGTCGCCTGGACCACAGGTTCTCCCAACACAGTTTAAAGCATGGCTTTAAAAATTTGCATGTTTTCAGTCTCTGTGTCTCTCAAGTCAGGTGGCTGGTTCCCAGATGAGATCAAAGCTGGCAAGGAAGGGATTAGTCATAAAATCTGTGATGTGAATTCTTTTGAGGTCCACACTGCCTGCTTTCTTTGATCCTTTATGGAAGACAAGGGCTTAGACTCAGCTGATCCAAAGCTCCCTTAAACTGTCACTTCTGAGTCTTCCTCAGGTAGCCTGTTTGGAAGTATGAATTAAGGAGAAGATACAAGATTTTTGTAGTGTATCCTTATGAGCTTCTTATTTTTATGACTTATTTTCCCTTTAGATGGATGGTTCCTTGTGGCAACAGTTCCTGCCCTCACTTGCAGCCCAGTTTTGTGTTCTGCCATGTGTGGGCATTCTGGGACATAGTGAAACTGTTCCTATGAAAATTACTTTGGAAAAGAGAAATTTGTGCCATTTTTTCACTGGGGCCACTATGGATTTCTGGAGTCATATTCCCATCCTGGGTAGCTCCTGCTGAGTTATGCAGGGGCTGAACTGGCATATTTGGCTAATGTTTCCTTTCTTTTTATTATTTCCCCTCCCTCCCCCACTTCTAACTGTAGGTTTACATCCTGCATTCACATTAAGATCTCTTGCAGAAGCACCACTAAAAGGAAATTTTGAAACTGTTGCTTTACCTCTGGCCAGCATTAATTGCACTGGCTTGCATTTTTTAAACCTTTCTCACTATTTCCCTTGTGACAGATGTAATGCATATACTGGAGCCAAATATTTACAGCCATCTCCTTTCCCTCCTTTTTGGCTTGTGCACATCCCCCTGAGGAGTGTGCACACAAAGCTCAAGGAAGCCATTAGCTTAGGCTTTAGTGAATACAGAAAGCATGAGATTTACAGAACTTGCCAGCAAAATTCATTGTTCAGTTCCAGAATACCTTATGGTGTTCCTGGTTGTGGTCTGGGGGGTTAAAGCAGGAAAGTGGGATTCCAGAGGCCTGGCTTCTTCCCCACAAAATTGTCTTGTCTGAAAGTTTCCCTGCCTCAGTTTACATTTTGTAAAGCAATAACTAATTCTCCTCTTCCCATGCACTGCTGCTCCTGCTGGTACTCCTTGGAAAGCTGAAAAAAAACAACCACCAACCAAAAAGCTAAGAAACTTATTGCAGCAGCAGCAGCATGCAGGCAGGCAAAGAGGTGACCTACAACATACTGCCCAGCTGGGAAAACATAGGAAAGAATAGTCAAACACAATGGAAAAGCAAGGCTGTGTCAGAAAGATGAATGTTGATGAAAGGCTTTAAGAGTTACTACAAAAGCCATTCTTCTTCTTGTTTCTGTCACTGGCTCAGACTTTCCAGAACATGAACATGATACTCACCTCCTTTGGTCTCTCCCCCCATCCCCCAGCCTGTAAATTCCCAAAAGGCAGAGCCAAGTGACTTCCTCAGAAGATATGCATTTAAATGTATGCATATATATGTATAAATATTCTGTGGGCAGCAGGAGATGAAATCTCTCTGTTCTCATTAGCCCCTTCTCCTCAGCTGGTGTGACCTTGTTTGAGCAGCTGGGACCTGCTGCTCTGGGACTTGAAGCTTTGGTTGATGATGAGGACCCCTTTCTCCTCCTCTGTTCCTTCCATTGAGAGGTCTCCTTCAGTACAACAGCAGTGCTCAGAGCAGCCCCACAGATGCAAGCAAGGCAGGGGGGAAAAGAGAAGCGAGACCTGCTACTTCCACCTTCTCCCCCTGCTGCTGGAGCATTGAGTCTACCAAAAGCTCATCCCAGCCACTCTTGGAGGGGAAAAAAAAAGAGAAGGGGCAAGTTTGGCTATTGTAATCCACTGCTGTGGATACCATGAAATCACAAGACAATTTACAGCTCCTCATTTTAACTTATTTTAACATGGCATGCATTTGGAGAAGCAGTAGAGTAGCCTTAGCATTTTACCTCTGTTAAAAGAGACACCTTCCAACTCAGGCATACCTTGATGATGGATGATTCAGGTATGAAGCCTGCTCTGCATGCTTAGCTTGTGGCTGTCTTAACTCTCAGATGATGGACATGTGGGACATGCTTGGCCTTAATCAAAACCTCCTGCACTCTTTCAGAGACTGTAACTGTATGTTTCCAAGAATGTAAGGGAATGGATGTGGCACCTGAAGCCATGGTTTAGTAGTCATGAGGTCTTGGGTGACAGATTGGACTTGATGATCTTTGAGATCTTTTCCAACCTTATTGATTCTATGATTCCTTCTTTGGTCTCACAGATGTCTCCAGCACTGCAGAATAAGCATATGAGCTTATTCTGTGATTTATGTTGAAAAGTTCATACCCAGGGTACGTCACAAAACACATAGATCACAAGCATTGGACTCCACAAGCATGTCTCCTGTTTAGTGGATAATATCTAGTTGCTTAGCTCCTTGATCTGCACTTAATGAGGGATTATGCATTCTGCTCTCTTTTGCTGCCCTCACGCTCCCTGCCATTACTGAGTGGGACAAGAGGCAGTGAGGATTTGCTGGAGTTTCAGGAACAAATAGCATCCAGCCTCACTCACACCAATAATTTCTACAGCCGTGGATCTCTCTCCCTCTCTGCACTTGCATGCAGACTAAGACTAGAGATCAGATGCACAAATATTTTGGGGAAATACGTGCATTATATCTTCACCTGTTCTGCCAGACGTGGAGAGTGTTATTTAAAAAGCTGAGTGCTCTGATGTCAGAGGGAAATGTTCTGTAACACAGTGACAGCTGGATGCAGAAAGAGCTACAGTCTGCAGCTGAGGACTGGCAGGAGTCTGAGCCAGTGCCATGGCAACAGGCATCCGTACCTGTCAGGAACTGGGGAATCACGATGCTCACGGCTTGTGTTGCTGCTGCACATTTGTGTCACTGACACTGAGGCTGCGTTGCAGTTTACATGACAGAGATATGCTGCCTGTACAGAAGTGCTCTTGGACAGACTTTGCTGCAAAACCAGATTCCCCCCCCCCCCCCCCCCCTTAAACATTCAAACTGTGTTTAAATCATGGCTATCAATGCACCTCAGCAGAAAAAAAATTAAACCTGGCCGTGGCTGCAGGGATTGGTGGAAGGGAAAAGTCATAATCACTCCTTGCTAATTGGTGAGCAATTAGCTAGTTATGCTACAGGACTTTTGAAGCACGTTAAATTGACTAACAGACAAAGCTGATTTGTAAACAAAATGGCTGGATGTTCGGGAACCAATTAGAGAAGGAAAATTGGCAGCAGCTGGGAGGCTGTCGGGAGTCAGGCTGGTGTCAGGAGGAGGCTGCTTGGAGCAGTGATGGTTTATCAGCTTGTTTTGCTAAGCATGAGCCAACTCTGAGGTTTAAAAATTGGAATGTTGTTTATTTATTAAATACCCCTTATATATTTAGTGTATCTTGTATAGAGTAATACAGACATAGGCTATACATAGTACTATGTATATCATTTCTCCTGGTATCTTAAATCTGATTAACTCCGTTATTTAGTCAAGATTTTTGCTTACTTGAAAATGCAGCGAGATACAAAGTACTGTTTGAAGCATTTCTCCCTTTTCATACATGCTATGCTCTAATGTATGAGAAGACCACCCTGAAGCCCATATCTTTGTCACAGAATAACAGAATGCTTGGAGTTGGAAGGGATCTCTGGAGGTCATCTAAAACAAGCCCCTGCTAAAGCCTGGATCAAGTTGCACAGGAAGATATCCAGTCAGGTTTTGAATGTTTCCAAAGAAGGAGACTCCACAACCTCTCCAGGCAGCCTGGTGCAATGCTCCATCACCCTCAAAGTAACAAAGTTATCCTTAAATTGAAGTGAAACCTCTTGTTTTCTAATCTGTGTAACAAAGTTATCCTTAAATTGAAGTGAACCCTCTTGTTTTCTAATCTGTGCCCATTGTGCCTCATTCTGTCATTGGCCACCACTGTAAAGAGCCCAGGCCCACCCTCATGACCTTCACTCTTTTTATATGCATTGATAGGATCCCCTTCTTTATCATCTTCTTTCCAGGCTAAAGAGCCCCAGGGGTCTCAGCCTCTCATAATGGAGTTGCTCCAGTCCCCTCACCATCATGACCCTTCATTGGACTCTCTCCAGTCGTTCCCTTTCCCCTCCTTTCTCCTCTCAGAGCTTGAGTGCTGCAGAGCATCATTTGACTGCACAGAACGATTGCTCTTGAAATTGGGTTTGCAACTTGTTCTTCTGCAGGTGAGGTGATTCACACATGTTGCTCAGCCAGAGAGAATATCTGGAGATAAACCCAGTGACTAGCAAAACCATCCAATTAACACAAAGCTAATGCTGGTCTCAAGGGAATTTCAGAAGGCAGGCACTGTTGCTTTAGCATTTCCAAATGTCAGAGGGTCACATTCTTCTGTGGAACAAACAACAATGATGACAAGCGTTTATTGGTAAACTGTGAGTCAGATCTGATCATCTGGATTACAACAGTGGCCTCAGTGGGGGAAACATCACAGAAAATCCTGTCACAAAGCCACGGGCAACTGTGAGACTTTGCTATGATTACTCAGGAGAGGAATCAAATCTGCTAAACTTCAGGTAAGGTCTCTTGGGTTCTCTACCCTCATTGCATCAAATATGATCTTTTGCTCCAGTCTCCCCCTCACTGACAACCAGCATGAAGGGAAGAAATCCCTTATGAAACAAACTAGAAAGCAAAAATATTGAGATAAAACTCTCCTGAGCTCTCTTCAACATCATTGGAAAGTTGGGTGGATGTGAGGAGTTAAGGTCATTGTCTAAGTGTCCTCGTTCTTGTGCTTCACTCTGTAAAGAGCTGAAGGCACTCGCTGTCAAGTCAAAGGAAACATTAGGAGAACAAGGAGGATTTTCAGCACAGCTGAAGAGTTCAAAGTATGCATTGGCAACAAATGCTGCTGCCTTTTCAGATGTATTCATTTCTGTAGAGGAAAAAGGTTTATGCAGAAAAGCATCAACGTATGTAAAAATATAAATGCTGTAGGTGAATCTTAACCCTTGAATAAAAAAATGCACAGGATGTAAATACCTATTACCCACATCTGTTCTGGTGTTCTGATTGCTTCTTTTTACCTTTGCAGCCAAAAGTTTCTAGTGAAATCATCACCTTGGCTGAGCAATCAGCCTCTAATCAAGATTCCCTGACAGCTTTCTTTAAGCATATATATTTTCTCCTGTCTTAAATGTGGACTATGACTAAAATCACCTCAGTCAAAATCCCAGCTGGAGCTGCCTAACAGATTCATATTCATTTAATGAACTTGGAGCCTTGCAGATCCACATCCACTTAATGGCTCATCTTTTCTGTGTAGAGAGCAGATGACTGTTTCCCAGGTAAAGTTTTTGTTTAATCAGGAACCCTCTCTTAGGCCTTACCTGAACACTCTCCAAATTGCCTGAAAACTGTCACTCTTTTCGAGCAGAAAATGAAATGAGGTCTCTAGGTCCCTAGTAGCCCTGGGTAAGTGGAAGGGATTGATGCTAGGAGGAGGAGAGGGGTGTCACACAGGCTGAGCCCAGGGCAGAACTGCTTTGCGCAGGGGGCTGGTGGGAGCTTCCTGTGCTGACAGCATCAACGCCAGCTGCCCACAGCTTTCCATGGCACAGTTGGCACTGCTGATTTCAACAGGCTGATGAATGTGACCTCCTACATGAAATGTTAGTAATTATGCAGTATAGACAGAAACAGCTCACATTAAAAGCATTTCATAGCAGGGTCCTTTTTCATTTTTGTTTACTTGTTTGTTTTGAGAAGGGGGAGGTTAGCTAATTTTCAAATGAGCTCTTGTTTGTTAACACAAATACTCAGTAGATATTCCAAATGACCTTGGCTCTGTATCTCCTGCACTAGTTCCTCCTGGGGATAAAAAGGAAACACAAACATCTTCCAAGTGGGTGTGAAAGGCTGAAGCCCAACGTGTGAGGTGTCAATAAGCATTTTCCTTGTCAAACTTGTGATTAGTGCATGTGTTAAAGCAAAGAGAAGACCTAAAGGAATACAATTGTCCTTCATGGGAGATTTATCATACAAAGATCCTCCATCAGCATCTCATTGGAAATCACACTTTTGGTCTTTCTTTGGATTTTTGTGGAATGAGATGCTTTTATGTAGCTGCTACCAGTGCTACAAGGAACCATTTTTCCTTAACATCCAGCCCCCAGTAAGAACTGAAAGAGGAAAGGAGAGCTCAGAGACACCAGTCTCTCTGTCACATCCATCCAAACACTGACAAGGCAAAAATATAAACACTGTAAGTGCAAGTGGAAAGGATGTCAAAGGAAATAAAGTGCTGTCATGTTCCTATGAACAGTAAGACTGTGAGGGCTACTCATGGCTGGAAGAAAAAATAATAGCCACAAAGTGTCTGCTGAAGTACTGCAAAGAGCTTGGATTAGCCACAGGAACAAAAGTTATGAACAGCTTCTGAACCTGTTATTTGCAAGGATTGCAATCACTAGATATATTAAGTTTCCATTTGGTGCTATTTGGATTCATTTAACACTAAAAATAGTTTATAATTGTTATTCTTATAGCCTCTAATTATACAGTATAATTTATCAAGACCACCTCCCACAGACCTTTAGAAAACTAGTAGCATAATAGGTCGTCATTGCAATGTATATGTGTAGTTTAGAGCTATTTTAGGCTCTTATTACCATGGTATCTATGAGCTTTTTAAGCTAACTGAAGAAGCAGTTCTCTAGTGGACTTCACAGAAAGAGTGATTGGCCATTGGAATGTGCTGCCCAGGGAGATGGTGTAATCACCATCACTGGAGGTGTTTAGGAAGAGACTGGATGGGGTGCTTGGTGCCATGGTTTAGTTGATTAGATGGTGTTGGATGATAGGCTGGACTCAAAGGTCTCTTCCAACCTGGTTAATTCTATTCTACTCTATTCACGTTGCCGCCTCTCTCACATGAGTACAGAAGCCTTTCCTTTGTCTACAGAAGAGTCAGCTAAATGCAAGGAAAAGCTGTATACAATTGAATGCGTAGTCTGCACAGCTCCTTTTCCCTTTCTGAAGAGTTTCAGATGGCAGGGAAAATTTATAGCCACCTTTTCACCTTCTCATTTGTGAAAAAGGCAAGGCAACTACCAGAAGATAAATTGGTTAGTTAAAATACCAGCAGTAGAATAGTGTCCATGAGAGATTGGGGCATTTCAGAAATCACTCATTGCTCTCCCATAGCTCAGATATGTAAGAAGAAACAAAAGAAGCTGAAAGCTCAAAGAGAGCAATAATTTAAACAAGTTGCATCACACAATCATTGTAGTAAGACTATAAAGCACCTGGGAGAACCAGGATATTACTGGAACCCTGATAATGCTGCTTTCATGCTCTAAGATCAAATGCTAAAGTCAAAGCAACAGGCAAATCATGAAAGGGTAAAAATAAGAACAAGCAACACTCAGAAACTGAGAAATAAATTCTTTCTTTCATCTGGCTGTACAATTAAGATGACCCTGTCGTTGAAACTGAGCAGAGTACCAGCAAAATGTCTTCAGAAGGGAAAACATCCTGAGGCGATGCAA
This sequence comes from Colaptes auratus, assembly GCA_015227895.2. NCBI lineage: Eukaryota > Metazoa > Chordata > Aves > Piciformes > Picidae > Colaptes > Colaptes auratus. The sequence goes on along the minus strand of JAAWVA010000033.1, from coordinate 13,742,954 downwards.
AGTTTTCCTTATTTGCTTTTTCCTCCAAATTGTGTCTTTTTCTGGTTGATGATGTGACTGAGAAATCTGACTGAAAAGCAAATACTCCTCAAATAAACTTTTAGGATCCATGTCCATCTATCGCAGAGATCCTTTTTTTGTACAGTACCTGTCTGCATTGCGCCTGAAATAATAGAATCAATAAGGTTGGAAAAGACCTCAAAGATCATCAAGACCAACCTGTCACCCAGCACCTCATGACTACTAAACCATGGCACCGAGTGCCACGTCCAATCCCCTCTTGAACGCCTCCAGGGATGGTGACTCCACCACCCCCTTGTTTCGCTCTCACTGTTAACTCTGTAATCTTAATCGTTGCCTGGTACAACTCAGCAAAATTCCCCTGGCTATTTCTACATCCACAATGATCTGCATCAGTTAACAGTCTGAGACATTCTTTACTTTCTATGCTGCCTGGGGTTTTACCTGAGATTTTTTTCTGGTGCTTTTTTTATTTTGTTTGGTTTTGTTCTCTTTTTTTCAGTCTCTGCCTTTTGACATGTTTATAACAGGAAATTTTTGCCTAAGTGTGCAGAAAGTTTATTACAGGTGGGAAATTATTACGTTGCTGATTATATGTCTTCTTCTGGAACTCCTACATGGTCTGAATCTATTTATGACAGGCTTGGTGGTGGTTTGATTTTCCCTTCAACTCTTCATTACTTTTCCATGTGATTGACAGTTGTTAGTCCAGAAAGATTTCTTTCAGTGCTGTGTGTTGACATGCAGTGATGCCATTTGACTTCAGTCACCAAGGGCTTAAACCACTGATGGCCCTGAAGATCAGGCATGAAGAAATGACTCCATTATCTGTTAGAATTCTAACTTTCAAATACAAAATCATGGCAGCCTCTGTCACTCAAGGAAGGGTTTCTATACATCATGGAGCCACTGTTGCTACTGTCTTGGTGGCTTGTCTGGGAGTGGGAGATTAGATGGAGATCAGTAGCTGAACTGGTGATATTTGAGAAATGTAGAAATCTCCAGTACTGTTGAAATAACACTTTTCTTCACAGGGTCTGGCAGATTCACCTCTCTGCACTGTGGCTGATGCCTTCCATCAGCAGCAGTCGGAGCTGTTATTTTCTTTGGATTTCAGAAGCCTGAAGTTGCAGGCGCCTTGGCAGAGCAGATCATTGCAGCAATCCAAAAGACTCTGGCACTCCATTGTTTCTCTTCAGCTTGTTTTGATTTTCTTCTTTCGTTGCCTCTTACTCTTCAGTCTCTGTTTGCCAGGAGAGAGGCCACCCTACTTCTTATGCACATCCCTTATAAGTATTTTCCTCACACTTATTGCCTCCAATGACTGACTTTTGACTAAAGGAAGAAGAAGGGCCAGTTTTCAGTGATCATTTTGAATTCTCTGCTGGGATTCTTTTGGTACCAAAGCAATCCATTTTCATGCTGGCCAGTAAATAATATCTAAAATTTTTAGACTTCCACAAAATTGTAAATTGCTCCATTAAAAAAAAAAAAACAACAAACGACAAAACCAAGAAAAATAAGGGAAGTAATTTTGAACATTTGAAATGATAGCATTGACTCTGCTGTGTTTTTCATGGCAATATGTCTGCAGTATTGCAGTTACCTTAGTATCCCACATCCCTGGTACCTCATTGCTCAGCTGTGGGACATTTTGTAGGCTTTCTCTGGCTTGGAGGTTTGCTTGCCATGGAAAGCTGAATGTGAGAGGAGTTGAGGAAGAAGTTCCAAACTCAGGTCTCCTGGTGAGGCACTGGAACAGGTTGCCCAGGGAGGTGGTAGAAGCCTCATCCCTGGAGGTTTTTAAGGCCAGGCTGGATGTGGCTGTGAGCAACCTGATGTAGTGCAAGGGGTAAAAATGGATGATACTTGAGGTCCCTTCCAACCCTAACAATTCTATGATTCTAAAACCAGATTTTGCCATGGGGAGCTCTTCCCCAATGCATCAATGGAGGATGGATGCTTCTGCTGCTTTAGCCATAGCCACCAAGGGGACACCAGCCACTTTGAGTACTGTGTCCAGTTCTGGGCCCCTCAGTTTAGGAAGGATGTTGGCTTGCTGGAGCGTGTCCAGAGAAGGGCAGCAAAGGGGTTTGGAAGACAAGCCCTATGAGGAAAGGCTGAGGGAGCTGGGGTTGCTCAGCCTGGAGAAGAGGAGACTCAGAGGAGACCTTATTGCTCTCTACAACTACCTGAAGGGAGGCTGTAGCCAGGCAGAGGTTGGTCTCTTCTCCCAGGCAGCCAGTACCAGAACAAGAGGACACAGACTCAGGCTGCGCCAGGGCAGGTTTAGACTGGATCTTAGAAAGAAGTTCTATACCGAGAGAGTGATTGCCCACTGGAATCGGCTGCCCGTGGAGGTGGTGGAGTCACCTTCATTGGAGGTGTTCAAGAAGAGGCTTGATGGGGTGCTTGTTTAGTTGTTTAGGTGGGTTGTATTGTATTGTATTGCATTGTATTGTATTGTATTGTATTGTATTTAGGTGGGTTGGATTGGTTGATGGGTTGGACACGATGATCTTGAAGGTCTCTTCCAACCTGGTCATGTATTGTATTGTATTGATTCTTACCATGAGATGCCTTGGAGCTGAAGGAGAAAAGAGCTTTTGCCACACTTGTTTGCTCTTTTCTCTTAGCCCTTTCCTAGAGAATCTCTCCTCGTTTGTTATCAGTTATCCAAATATCTAGTTGTGCTTTACAAGAATGTTCCTTTCCTGATACTGAGAAACTCCAATTCCTTCTTCAGAATCAATTTGTGGACATAGCTGACTCTGTTGGTCTGTAAAATTGCATTTATTAACAAAACTGATGACACAGGAAGGAATTTAAAAGGGGAAAAAAAAATATTTCTACAAGCAAAAGCAAATTTCCACTGGCTCACAGTGACATAGAGCTGGTTTCAGCTGGCTTTGAAAGGGCAGGAAAAGATTTTATTGGCACCTTCCAGCCTGCTTTACATTTAGATCTAGTGCTTGTGATCATTCTAAAGAGGATAGTCCATTATAGTGCATGTCTCTATATTGTGAGGATAAACAGTCTTTGGGGTGCCATTTGTCTTAACCAGAAGGTTATTTGAAAGGTCACTGAGCTACATAAACTATTTTTTTAATTAACCTGGGCATGGCAAATGCAGAAGATTATATTTTATGTCCATGCTGCTCGAAGCAAAAAAGGGAAACCCACAGTGATTAAAGGCTTTTATTTATCTGAAATCATTTTCCCAAGGTGGAAAATATTAATTATATGCCCAGCCAATAACTCTTAGGTTAATCTAACAGGTCTACAGATAATTAGGGAGCTAAAGAAAGACAAAAAATATCTGTAAATAAACAAAACTTTATAAGTTTGCAGACCATTTTACAGTGCTATAATAAATCAAGCTATGCAGAAACTTTCAGCTGAGTAAATGTACTGCAAACCCTGAGGCATGCTTTGCTTCTGCCATGAAATAATTTAGTCCTTTCCATTGTGTGAAATGTTAACTCTAATAAAGGGCAGCAGAATTTGCTTTGCATTGCATTGCATTGCATAGAATAGACTGGAATAGAATAGAATAGACTGGGATAGAATAGAATAGAATAGAATAGAATAGAATAGAATAGAATAGAATAGAATAGAATAGAATAGAAAGAATAGAATAGAATAGAATACTAGACTAGACTGGAATAGAATAGAATAGAATAGAAAGAATAGAATAGAATAGAATAGAATAGAAAAGAAATAATAGAATAGAATACTAGACTAGACTGGAATAGAATAGAATAGAATAGAATAGAATAGAATAGAATAGAATAGAATAGAATAGAAAGAATAGAATACTAGACTAGACTGGAATAGAATAGAATAGAATAGAATAGAATAGAATAGAATAGAATAGAATAGAATAGAATAGACTTAACCAGGTTGGAAAAGACCTTTGAGCTCATCGAGTCCAACCTATCATCCAACACTCTCTAATCAACCAAACCCTGAGGAATAGATTATTTAACACATACTTAAAGACTTAGCTCAGTCATGATGGTACAGTGAGATTGACTGCTGTTTCTTGCTTTCTTCAGCAGGTGCAATCTTCATTATCCCTATTAACTGGGGAGTGGGAGGCTTTATACCTTTCAATAAATTCACTTAAAATTGGTGCAAAGGGATTTTGAAGTTAGCTACACATTGCAAGTATCTGTTTAACATCAGCCAAGGAGATAAATAATTGCAAGCAAACACCAGCTGGAAGGATCTGAATTTTTTGGCCCCACTTGAGAGGAAATACTTTGCCTAGCAACATGCAGATGTTTAAATATTCCTAGGGAGCTGATATGCATAAAACTGTTCCTTTCCAAAAGATGTTACATCATTTAGGACCTTAAACTTCGCTGACTCTGACTTTTTTAAGGGCTTTTGAAAGCGTTTTTCTCCTGTTTCTTCTACCACTTTTCTCTTCAGGATCAAAAGCCTCAATGTTCAGAATGGTTTTTAGAGGCAAGTGGGTCTGGGTCACAGCCTAGAGGGGGAAGAGGGAGAAGTAGAGGAGAGGGAGTATCACATTATCAGCCTTAGTCTGAGGGTACCACGAGACACTGACTCTCACAAAGCAGCATGAATTGTTGGCTCACAAGAAATAGAGGTGTACATCCTCTGCAATGGCTGGGTTGCAGTGAATATCCCTCTCATCTAATCTGGCTTTCTTAATGTGCCTTTTAAAAGACATAACATCATGGGGGGCCAGGGCTGTGGTTTATTTTTCACAGTGTTTAAGCGCTTTTTAGCTGTGGAATCCAGGCTAGTTATCCCTCAGCAGTGTATTATTGACAACCCACCTGTTTCCACGTTTCATTCTCTAGCTCTGCTGACAGCAACCAGCATACATGCAGTAATCCAACTCTTCATGGGTCCTTTTTTTTTCCCCTCATGTTACTGTGCTAACAGAACATTCCCTGTATGAGATAATTTTCTGTTTCTTACCTGAATAGAATGTTGACATAGGTTTCTCTGTGCCTCAAATGACAATCATTGCACAATACAAGTTTCATGTAGATGATACCTGGGGTATATATCCACTAGTCAGCATTCTGAATGAAGGGTGACAATGCTGTGTTGTATTCACTGCTGCCCTCAGTATCAATGGAAAACTTTTTCTGGCTTCCATGGGAGAAATACCTCTAAGTATCTCCATAGTGTAATCTTAGAATCATAGTATCAATAAGGTTGGAAAAGACCTCAAAGATCATCAAGTCCAACCTGTCACCCAACACCTCGTGACTACTAAACCATGGCACCAAGTGCCACATCCACTCCCCTCTTGAGCACCTCCAGGGATGGTGACTCCACCACCTCCCTGGGCAGCACATTCCAACAGCTAACAACTCCCTCTGTGAAGAGAACTCTCGCTCTCCTCACCTTGAGCTTAAACTTCCCCTGGCACAGCTTGAGACTGTCAGCCCTAGTGTAATGTCAGTCACATAGAGTACCTGTTTCTATATGTTTCATTGATTTATGCTATTCAGTCCCTCAGATACTTGGTAAAATGAATCAAAAGGATTGCTAATTAGCATCAGATCAGGTGTGACAGTACTGTTGCTTACTTGTGGTGAGCACTGACACAACTGCTCTGGCAGTTACAGTGTTTTACAAGTGCTTGACACTTCAGTGGTCTGTAGGTGAAAGGAGAGAGAACTTCTGAGGGTCTGGACTAAGCATAGCATTCACCTTTTCTAAAGCACTGCTGACTGAATGTAGTTGAGCAAGTTCATGCAGGTGAGAAGCCACTTTGTGACCACTCCTGCCCTCTGCAATAGACTGGACTAGTCACAAGGAATGTTTCAAAGCAGGTGTCCAAGAAACTTTTATTAAAGCAACCAAAGTCTAAATATTTCTTAGCAGGTTTTTTTCTCTGTTGTTGTTGTTGTTGTTGTCTTTTTCTACACAACCACTTTTGGAAAAGTTTTAGAATAGGTCATATTCCAGATATTCATTTTCAAGCAGTAGTAACTTTCTTTTCATAGCTCTTAACCTTGTCAAGAACAGGAAAAAATCCCAAGCATTCAATGTGATTTGATCCTTCTGTGTATCTAAATCACTACATTCATGGAAACAGAAGTATCCAATTTTTTCTGTTCCTGGGCATACATGCCTAATTGGCTAGTAGGGTATGTTTGAGTTCCTTTGGGATATTTCAATAGGGGGAAAAAAAGAACACAATGCATGCAGAAACTAAATTGGAAGCAATCTATGGCTGAATATTTGAATAGTTTCCAAGCCTTTTACTCTTGGCAGAGGAATTTTTCAATTTGAATTCTGCTTATAAGCAGGGTGATTCCTCTGGATACAGCTCATGGCCATTTGAACCATGTCTAAAAGCAAGTTTATCCCTGAAAGCACTGACTTCAGAAAGTTAACATCTCATGGTCTGTGTTATTTTTCTCTTGGCTCATGGCTTGAAACTCTAAGAGACCCTATGATGAGAAAACAGCCATGATTCTTAATGAGCTTGTGGGCAGGTATATTGGCTCTGGCTGGGGTGGAGTTAATTTTCTTCAGAGCAGCCCATATGGATTGGATTTGTGACTGAAGCAGTGCTGATTACACACCAATGCCTTGGAAGTTTATCAGCAATGCCTGTACAGCATCAAGGGGGTTGGGGTTTTTTTGTGTTGTCTTTTTTTTTTCTCTCCCCACTCAGCCATCACACCAAGGAGAAGAGGCTGCCCCCTCCTCGTTCCAACCTCCCTTCAGGTAGTTGTAGAGAGCAATGACGTCTCCCCTCAGCCTCCTCTTCTCCAGACTGAACAACTCCAGCTCCCTCAGCTTGCCATGGTCAATGTGGGAACTGTCACCTCTGATGTGAAACTTTTCCTTGTCTCAGGCTGGCAGGCCTCTACCTCTCCCTACTGTCATCAGGTTTTGTAACTGTAACCCCACACGATCTGCTGTGCAAATAGCTGAAATAATGGCACAAAGTTTTAAATGTTAAAACAAATCTCCTCCTCTGTTGCAGGAAGCCAAGGTATTCAGGAGCAGAGTGACTGAGCCAAGGAAATGGTGTTTAAAATTAACAACTTAATTATCACTTTCCTAATTATTTTCCTCCCATGCAGATATGCACTAGAAGAGTGCAGGAACCAAACTGTCAAACAGGACTGGAGATAATTAATATTAGAAGTGAAAAATGTAGCCACCAGCATCATACTTCCTAATGGTGTCTGCCTTACAGATAGCAAAACCAACATTGCACAAAAAACACCCCTGAAAAATGTTCCTGCAATGACACTTTGAGAAGAAACACAGAAATGTTATTTGAACCTTGCAGGCTATTCCTTGGCTTCTTTGTTTTGTTTTGTTTCCTTTCTTTCCTTTTCCTCCCTCTAAAGCATTCTGGGAAGCCCTGTTCTGGCTTTAATTATATGTGTTCAGGGTTTTTTGCACCAGTCCAATCCAGCACAGGGGTACCATAGCCATCTCTTTTGGCAATTTCAGCTGCAGCCAAAAGGTAGAAAGAGAGAGCAACACAAAAAGCTTCTTCAACACCTCCATTGATAGAATATTTAGTAGAAGGAAACAGAGACTCTCATGGCAGGTAAAAAGACAGACTGCTCTGCATTCTGCCATACTCCCAACCAACACTAAAACAGCTATTGGCCTTTGCCCAGTTAGATTTGCAGTAAGAAAGAAATGATGGGAAAATGTTTCCTACTGGGAGGTCAAAGCTGGGTAGAAGTAATGAAGAATGAGTGCACCTTCAGTAGTCTGCCTGCAGATTGAAAGTGGAAGATCTAATTTTACATCCTGCTTTGCTGCTGCCTTCTTTTAGGATTGTAGACAAAATATCTTTCTTTTGCCCTCATTTCTCTATCAAGATAGGGGTAGGATTACTCTTACATCACTGAAGAGCAGGTGCTGCTTTATGGTTATGCAGGTAAGGCAGAAAAACTTATTCCTTTGCCAAATTACATTCCTCAGGATCTTCCAAGCACAGACTGGCCTGTGCACTGAAGTGTTATGGAGAGACAAGTGAGGTTCTTGCTGGGAGAAAGGGCACAGAGAAGCTTCACATAGCAGTAACCAGTGCAGCAGCTGTCCCTGGCTCCTGCTGAAGGAAGATCCAAGCAGCTTTAGCCACACAGCCACTTCTGAGCCAGGGGCTGGATTTCTGTCTTGATATTTAAATTTGCTGGAGTGAAGATTTTGACTTACAGGATCATTTTCTAGCTTTCTAGTTCATTTGCTGTGGCTGTTTGTAAAAGTAGTTTTTTGACTGAAGACAAATAGGTAATTGGTGAGGAGTGAAAGTTTGGTGATGACTCTCTCTAACATACACTTGCTGTATGTGGAAATGTTGACTGTGATTGAGGGAGGAAATAAATTAGATGAAGTGAAGCTTACATAGCAATATAAGCACAGGACATAGATGATGCAAAGAATTTCTGCAGGGAAGAATAATAGACCAGCATGTTCATATCAGCAAAGACTAACAGCTCACGTGGCAAACTAAAGCAGGTGCCAAAGACAAGCGGTAGGCTGAGGAGGAGCAGCAGTGTTACCATGCAGGAGTTCAACATAGTCACACTGAATAGGTTCATCCATAAATGAATGATGTGGAGTTCTGACACATCCAAGAAAAAAACCCAAACAACAGTCATGACTATGTCCATATCAAGCTAAACAAACACAGTGTTCTCTTCCCAGCTGCTGCATTTTGGGTGCCAGCCCTTCAGAACTAGTAAGGCTGAAGGGGCAAAACTAGTAGACCAATGCACTGTTACAATTCCACACAGGCAGAGGACCTGCCACAAGAGGGATAGGGTGCAGTGGGTTGCACCTGTTCAAGGACTGGCATGAGCCAAAGGCCTGTGACTCAGAGCCACCATCACAGGGCCTGAATCGCTGTGCCCCAGCTTGTGCATCTCCGAAGTGTCTGGGCAGCATGTGCATCTGCACACTACACATCTGCACACTACACATCTGCACACTACACATCTGCACAGTACACATACACGTGCATTGCAGCACCTCCTCAGCTGCCCAGGGCCCTTTTACTGAGAAGCATCCCTGGCTATGAAGCACATAAGAAAGTCAAAACCTTGCAGGTTGCCATAGGATCTGGCTTTGTACTTTGCAAACTCCACGGTGGGTGATGATGGAATAATGCAGGCTGCAGATGGGAAGACTCAAGCCTCACCTCATTCAGTGCAACTTCCTAAAGTCTTGCTAGACACCTCTGTTTTTCACTTAGGATGTAAAGGGAACTTCAGGTTGAAGGAAAAGGAAATTTGGGGCTAGTAAAACACATGATCCTCACATGGAGGTGGAAACAGTATAGTTCCTCTGTTGAACTTTTCATGAGGGGAGAAGATTTCCAAATACCTCCAAGTGTTTTATGCTGTAAGTGAAAAAAATCCCTATTGTTATTCTTCTCCAGCACAGCCTCCTGAAAGCTAGCATGTCACACCTTAGGGCTATTGTTCAGAAGTGAGTCTTGATAAAGAAAGGCTCTCTCTCTTCCCTTTAAAAATACAAATTGGGTCTGCTTGAAAATCATTGATACTGTGCATCAAAGGATTTACCCAAACTGCCTCAAATCCCGCTCCAGTGAGAAGCCTGATGCTGGTATGTTAAGAAAAAATGGAGCTGGAGTCTGTTCAAGGTTTTTCAGAAGTGTTGAAATTGAATCCTCTTGCCTTGATGGTGTGGGCAAATTAACTTGCCAGAGCAGGCAGTCCACGCAGTGGCTTCCCACCACCCCAGTTCAGGCAGAGCTCTCAAGTGCCCAAGCCAGCTGGTATGAGCAGGGATCCTCTGGCTGCCTTTCCAAGCTGGGACTGGAGTAGCAAAGTTCAACAGGGCTTCACCCAGCGCTGATGTTTGGGTACCTGCTGCCCAGCAGCAGAAGTGAGATGCCTGAATGGTCCATGGATGCATCTTACCTTCCTGCCCAGTCTGAGAGCCTTCCATGAGGGAGCTATGGTCTACACCCAGGCAGCCACCCTTTAGGAATTCTCTATCTCAAAACCTGTGCAAAGCTAGAGCTTAGTAATAAAAGTTCACCTGTGTCTCTTGTTCCTACTCCTCAGGAAAACAGATTTATTTTCTCTGGGAGACATTAAGCAAAAAAAAAAAAGCCACACCAAAGGGCTACAGCTTTAACATCACAAATATATTTTGGATCTTAAAGAAATTTTATATCTAAAACTATCACAGAATCACCAAGGTTGGAAGAGACCTCAAAGATCAAGTCCAACCTGTCACCACAGACTTCATGACTAAATCATGACACCAAGTGCCAATCCCCCCTTGAACACTTCCAGGATGGTGACTCCACCACCTCCCTGGGCAGCCCATTCCAATGGTGAACAACTCTCTCAGTGAAGAACTTTCTCCTCACCTCCAGCCTAAACTTCCCCTGGTGCAGCTTGAGACTGTGTCCTCTTGTTCTGGTGCTGGTTGCCTGGGAGAAGAGACCAACCCCCACCTGGCTACAACCTCCCTTCAGGGAGTTGTAGCCAGCAATAAGGTCTCCCCTGAGCCTCCTCTTCTCCAGGCTAAACAACCCCAGCTCCCTCAGCCTCTCTCCATAGGGCTCTCCCCAGCCTCGTTGCCCTTCTCTGGACCATTCAAGTGTCTCAATGCCCTTCTTAAACTGAGGGGCCCAGAACTGGGCAAGGACATACTTTAAAAATATCTAGAAAACAATACATTTCTCTCTTTTCCATGTTGCTAGTTAAACTTTCTGTTCTTGTGCTTGCATGTGAATGGTTATGCATGTGTATTCATATATATATATAGAGAGAGAGAGAGAGGGAGAGAGAGAGAGAGGTAAAACACGTAGAGCAAACCCCACACTTCTTGTTAGACTTTCCAGTTTAAGAAAAATACTGGTCAAATGTCATCAAAATGAAGCATCTCTTAAGTATATTATTAGATCCCTGGTTATTTTTTACTCAGTTGAGTGGTTCATTTGAAGAGTTCCCAACCTGAGATATATTTTGCTCTGTGTGAGCACAAGAATGCAAGAAGAATGTGGGGTTTATTATAGTCTGCTTTCCAAAATATGTTCTTTTCTGTTTTCTAATTACATGAATATGAAGAAAGGGAAAAGGAAATAACTTCTAATTATATAGAGCAACTCTTGTTTTTTTTCCATTGTGAGTGGAAGAGGAATGCATTCACAGTGCTATAAAATATATGTGAGGCAATTATATCATCAGGACTTCCTTTTGTGTGTAAGTTATGTGCTATGGAAATGAAGCAATTATGATATCATGACTTTTTGTTGTTAATTGGGAAATTAGCCTGCTGCTTGAGTAATTGCAAAGATATTCTCCTTTATTGGATCTTTCTGTAACAAGTATTAGAAGCAGTTATCAGTAACTGAAGGGGGGGTGGGAATAGCTTGTTTGCAAAATGAGAAAACCCCCAAAAGCAGTAATGTTGCTTTGCTGTTACTACAGCCTGGTTTACACACCATGTGAGGCTCAGGAGATGCTCCCCTGTACTGGTCTTAGTTTCACACTAGGCTTGAGAAGCACAGCAAAAAATATAAATCTCTTTATGCTTCAAATATAGAAAAGCTTGGTGGTTTCAATTGCAGTTAGGCTCAGTGACATAAGCAACAGAAAACTAGAAAGGAAACAATCTCTTGCTAATTATTCAGAGCAAAGGTTAATATCCCCATTAGTGACAGAAAAGATGCAAATTGAGAATGGCCTCAGACATCACACTGCTGCAGGACAAGTGAGACAAGACAGCCTGGCTGTGTAATAGTTACATGGGGTGATGTGAGAATTGGAAATAAAACTATGGATCTGCCAATTCCAGGAACCTCAGTTTGGGCCTGAGTCCAAGCACAAGGAAAGTGGGACCCAGATGTATTCAAGGTTCTTCTTAATTCCTTGCATATCTGGTACTGACCTATATCATGAGCTGGGCTCCAGGTTCCTGGTATTCACCCTCTGAGTAAGAAAAAGCCACAAGTATGAGCCAGCCCCTAGGCTTGTGATGGACTTTTGGTCAGTGTTGCTAGATGGTTAAATCAGAAAGAAACATAGAGGCCACCTCTTAGTGTTAATTTCATAGTTTCATAGTTTCAGTCAGGGTTGGAAGGGACCACAAGCATCATCTAATTCCAACCCCCCTGCCATGGGCAGGGACACCCCACACTAGATCAGGCTGGCCAGAGCCTCATCCAGCCTGGGCTTAAACACTTCCAGGGACGGGGCCTCAACCACCTCCCTGGATAACCCATTCCAGGGCTTCACCACTCTCATGGGGAAGAACTTCCTCCTCACATCTAGCCTGAATCTCCCCACCTCCAGCTTCATTCCACATCCTAATATTCTTGTCCCTGTTGCCAACACAGTGCATAAGAAAATGTTAGGGTATAATGCAGTATGCTACACCCTCCTGCTCTGGCATCATTTACAAATAGAATCCAGACCAAGTCCCTATTTATGGAGAGATGCAACCCTGCTAAAAGTTAGACAATCTATGCTTTGTTGCATTGTTCCCTTATAATTTAATGAGGAAAAATCAGTATAATATGCCTGATTTGCACAAAGTTTTGTGTTAGCAGAGGAGTTGATTTAAACACAGCAGCTCTCACATTAGTCATTTTCCTTGTATTTTTGGGATCATTAATGAATATTTACAGATGTTCAGCCAAGAGTACATAGCCTGCTGATTATAGTTGCTATTTTAAGGTCCAGTGTTGTAAACATTTCCAAGTGGGCATCCTACTTACTAATGGAACCATTTCAAAGCGAGGTTTTATAGTTGTGAGAGTCATAGCCACTGCTTACATGTTTGCAATTTAAGCCTTCACATTGAAAGAGTAATAAGGCATTAGTTGCAACTGCACTTATTTAGTTATTTATTAAGGTTTGGTGCTATTTCTATGCCAAGACAAGAAATTAAACACATCTAACCAAGCAAAGAAAAAAGGTTTCTCATCTAAGAGAAGCCAGCTTAGAGCAGTGTTTCCATATCAAAATATGAAAGCTTTGTGAGTGCCACATTCAACAAACGTAGCTGTTTAAACAGCTGGGTTAAATAAGAATCAGTTCCAGCTGATTGAGACTTTGTTCTCACATTTCTTTATCTTCAGGAGAAAACCACACTACTCTTCACTGTATCTCATTTAATTTTTCCATTGAAAAAAAAAAATATATATATTTCCATGTATTAAAACTGCCCTCTGCAAGCATTGCATGGTATCACTCTTCTCCTTGTCGTGAAGAAGAATGCATTTACATCACTCACAGCCCTCAGGGTAAGTCTTGCATGAGTGACCCAGAAGCTCAGCAGAGATGTAGAACATGGCTTAGTTTAGCCTCTGTGCTCTAGAACATGGCCTCTGTGCTCTCTGGCTACTGTGTTGTAGTTTGATCCCTAAAGCACAAACGCTGTGCTATCCTGAACAGCCTTCCTTGTTGCAAGGCATAATATGGCACCTATAGTTCATTTCCATGGAGTAGAGGTCCCTGTCTGGCTTACTTCAAAGCTTTTTGGAAGATGAGAGACAAAAAGGTCAAAGCTGTCTCTGTTCTGAGGGTAGTTCTATAAACATACAGAAAGGAAAAACAAAACAAAAAAAAGGAAGAGGAAATTCACTGAAAATTGTGGGTCCAGCAACCAAAGGGAAACCCTGACTTCAGAATAATTAGACTGCGTAGTTTCAGCCAGAGAAGGTCTTGGATCATAGAATTGTCAGGGTTGGAAGGGACCTCAAGGATCATCCAGTTCCACCCCCCTGCCATGGGCAGGGACACCTCACACTACAGCAGGTTGCTCAGAGCCACATCCAGCCTGGCCTTAAAAACCTCCAGGGATGAGGCTTCCACCACCTCCCTGGGCAACCTGTTCCAGCATCTCACCACCCTCATGGTGAAGAACTTCTTCCTAACGTCCAATCTGAATCTACCTATTTCTATTTGGTTCCATTCCCCCTAGTCCTGACACCCTAAAAAGTCCCTCCCCGGCTTTCTTGTAGCCCCCTTTAGATACTGGAGGCCACCATTAGGTCTCCTTGGAGCCTTCTCTTCTCCAGACTGAACAGCCCCAAGTCCTCTCCTTATAGGAGAGGAGCTTCAGCCCTCTGATCATCCTTGTGGCCCTTCTCTGGACACCTTCCAGCACCCCCAGATCCTTCCTGTAACAGGGGCTCCAGAACTGGCTGCAGTACTCCAGGTGGGGTCTCACCAGAGCAGAGTAGAGGGGGAGAGGATAATGCAAAGTGTGTTGATCTCCTTTAACATACCATACCAGTGCTTAGAGCTCTCAAGGAAATGTATCACCCAGAGACTCCTGTCCTGATCAAAACTATCTGACCTCAGAGGAGAGTACCTGAACACCAGACCTATGGCTAGGGCAGCACTCCCAGTTCCTCCTGTGATGCTGTTGCACTATGTCTTTGTATTTAAAGACTTAAAAGGGAACACGAACTCGTATGTTGTGCTCCAGGGAGTTCCAGCCTCTGACTCAAAGATGATTTTGACCCTCTGACTCACTGCACTGGGGGATGCAGATCAAGAAAGTGGGATAATTACAATTGGAAGGAATTGGAGTGCCAAGGACTCTGAAGGAAGTTTCACATTTCAATTAAAATTTGGAAAGCCTAAGTCAGATGCTGACTTTGAACCAAATGGAAAGCAAATCTGAACTTAAATCTTATATATGCAAGAAGTAAAAAATACCCAACCAAACAAAAAAACCCCACCCAAACCCAACAAAAAGCCATTTGTATCTGCCTGAGATAGTTCAACATTATATGCTTAGTCCTTGCACTTGAAATTTCTTTCTTCTTCTTCTTCTTCTTTATCCTTCTTTCAGTAAAGATTTTCTGACACACTGAGGAAAATAATGAAAGCAATTCTCTCATCTAGTAGTGTATCTATTCCCACCCAGGACACAGTGTTGGCTTATACCCATTCCATATGAACACATAGAGAACTAAAGCCCAGCCCTGACACATCCAAGGTGAATGATCTGACCCTGTACCCATGGATGCAGAGGACATTCCCTTAGACACTTCTAAAATCTTATGTTTGCTTTTCTTGATAGCACCAAAACTTTTCCTGCAGGATGAACGAAGGTTTTATGCTGGGCAGAGGGAAATTGGATTTATTTAACTGAGAAACAGCAGAAATATTAGTTCTGTATTCATCTTAAGCAAACTTGTCTTCGAATGGCTGACCTCTGTTATATATCCCTAGCTAGAACACAGCAGAAGCCTCACATCCATTTGCATATCTTTTGGTTTCAAATGAAGATGTATGCCTATTTTTTTTTCCCAGAGGCTGCTATTATTTCTGCTGTCTGGTTTTATAAAGGAGCTTAACTGTTGTTGGCCTTCTTTACACATTTATTAGCAAAACAGGCCTGCTATTGCACCTACTGTTTCAAGACATTCCCTTACCAGACCAGTACTGTATCAAAGATACTAGGAGTGGTTAGAACTATAGGAATCTTTGGAGGCTTGGTCCAAATGCAACAGGGGTTTTGTGTGCAGATCTGTCAACAGGTATTTTATCTTCTGACAGATGAAATACAGTTTAAAGCATAATTCCTCTTTGAAATTAAACCCTTTATTAGAAAACACCACAGGACTCAGTGTTCTCTTTCTCTTGGTGATTCCATGGCACATATGTTCTGTCTATAAGCAATAAGATTTTCTTTTCTTAACTGTCACCAATGGGCTCAGTGTGTGCTCTGAGCTCTTTTCTCCTCTTGCATCACTAACAATAGAGGCTCTCCAAACAAATTAGGCCACTGCTACATCTGAATAAACCCATGGTATTCAAATCACGCCCTCAGTGAAAGCCATTCAGTCTCGTTGCTGCTAATGGTTTTGAACAGGTTTTCAAGAGAATATTTTACAAAAGCAAACAAACAAACAGAAGCAGCAGGCTGCTGCTGACCAAGATCTCCACACTTTCCCATTGCCCATTACCATGGTATTTAAGTCCAGCCCGGAATCCTAACTGCAGTGTTCCAGCAATGCTAATGTGCAATCACAGCCCCAAAGAAGGCTGAAAAGTGGCTTGCTTTTCACTCTTGCCTTTTTCAAGATCGCCTTTGCATTGCAGGGGGAAATGGTATTGCCATGCAGCACAAGGCAAATAGATTCAGATCGGACGTTAGGAAGAAGTTCTTCCCCATGAGGGTGGTGAGATGCTGGAAGGGGTTGCCCAGGGAGATGGTAGAAGCCTCATCCCTGGAGGTTTATAAGGCCAGGCTGGATGTGGCTCTGAGCAGCCTGCTCTAGTGTGAGGTGTCCCTGCCCATGGCAGGGGGGTTGGAACTGGATGAGCCTTGAGGTCCCTCCCAACCCTAACGAATCTATGATTCTGTGAGCACTTCAGGCTGAGAGCTCTTTACCAACCTGTGCCCTACCAGCTTCCTAGAGAAGTGTTGGTATATGTTTAGGCTGGAAACAAACCAGGGGGAAAGCAAAGGGTAGATCAGGTGCTCATGTAATTTATTGGGGTTTTTTAGTCACAAAAACAGTCACACAAGTATTTTTATTTATATACCTTTATGTGTGTGTAATGGTTAATCTAGATATCCATGATAAATTCATTATCTTCTGGCACAAATCATTGTGTTTTCATTACATGCAGAATGTCTACCTCCCATATACACTGTGTTTGGAATAAACCCATCCCTGTTAAAATGAGCAGTGAGTATAAATCCTTCTCATGCCATGGAAATACTATGAAAAACTCTTGAAATACCTAAATGTCTTATCACTCAGTGATACTTAGCCACATCAGTCATTCATTTTTATAGATCTGAGTCTTAGGATATGAAGGCACAACTGAACATAGCTGAGTTTTTAGCAGCTAGCATCTGATCATGTTTCCACAGCCTCTCAGACACGCTGCTGTCTATCATATAATGCTAATAGCCTCAATCCCCCATGCACAGAGACCTGAATGTAAGACCAAGCTGAACAAACCTCAATTGGTCTGTGTCTGTTTTCATTGTACTTGATCAGATGCATACCTAGTCTCAATTCAAACAATCAATTTAAGAAGGACATTGAGACCCTTGAACATGTCCAGAGAAAGGCAATGACACTGGAGAGAGGCCTCGAGCACCAGCTGAGGGAGCTGGGGTTGTTTAGCCTGGAGAAGAGGAGGCTCAGGGGAGACCTTATTGCTGTCTACAACTACCTGAAGGGAGGCTGTAGCCAGGAGGGAGTTGGTCTCTTCTCCCAGGCACCACAACAAGAGGACACAGTCTCAGGCTGCGCCAGGGGAAGTTTAGGCTTGAGGTAAGGAGAAAGTTCTTCACAGAAAGAGTTGTTAGGCATTTGAATGTGCTGCCCAGGGAGGTGGTGGAGTCACCATCCCTGGAGGTGTTCAAGAGGGGATCAGATGTGGCACTTGGTGCCATGGTCTAGTAGTCCTGAGGTCTGCGGTGACAGGTTGGACTTGATGATCTTTGAGGTCTTTTCCAACCTTGTTGATTCTATGATTCTAATCTCTTTCGTCTTCATGGAATAAAAAGTCATCAAACTTAGAAAAATATTGAAATTATCAAAGGGGGGGGGGGAGTGGGGAACATTATTTGTACCAAGGATTCTACGTAGTATATTATCTCTAGCTCTTCTCTCTGTTATAGTTCATAATTCTGATAGGATCTTTAAATGTCCTCCAAGTAACCTTTAGAGAAAGAATAAAAAATTCCCTGTGAGCTCCTCAGCCATTTTGTTGCTGTGGCATGAAGAGGAGTAGGTGCAGCGCTGGCAGTTACATTTGAACCTGTATCAAATGTGAGCTTGGGAATATTCCCCACAGGCCTGAGTTGAAACATAATTCCTTTCTTTCCTTCTTTTTTTTCTCTATAAGTAGTCTTTACATCACTAAATTAATAGGTGCTTTGCCTGTGCAAACATGAGAAGGAAGTCTTTTCAGAGGTATGCAAAGCAACACTCTAGGTCAAGTTTACCTCCTGCATGTATTTACATGAGTCCTATTCACTAATGGAAGTTCAAGAAAACCACAAGTGTACATTACATTATGTTTATGGGTTTACAAGGTGTTCAAAGAGATAGAGTAAACCACCCATGATAACATATTTGAAAAGGTTTCTCCAGCATCAAATACCTCTAAGGCTTTCTGGGCTTACCAACAGGTCAGTGGGTTTGGATCATTTAAGTATCTCGGTGGACTGCAAACTTGCTTTCTATGCACCCTTTAATTACAGTCTATGAACTGCAACTCAAAAGGGGGCAAGGTGGATACTAAGTGAATGGGACAAGCCAAGCTGCAGACAGTGCCCCATTTTAAAGACCAGTCCTGCCCCACAGAGATGCAAGTACTGTGTCTGCTGCTCTGCACATGGTCTTGCCTGGTATTTACAGTTTTGAAGAGGGTTAAGTCCATCTTTAAGACAGTCCAGCTCTAAGACAGTCCAGCTCAAGTTTTAAAGGCAGAATGAAGGGCAGAAGATGATTTTGACAAGAAACACTGACTTATGGTATTTCAGGCTCAGGGGAGACCTTCTTGCTCTCTACAACTACCTGAAGGGAGGTTGCAGCCAGCTGGGGGTTGGTCTCTTCTCTCAGGAAACCAGCACCAGAACAAGAAGATACAGTCTCAAGCTGCACCAGGGGAGGTTTAGGCTGGATGTTAGGAAGAAGTTCTTCATAGAAAGAGAGATTGGCCATTGGAATGTGCTGCCCAGGGAGGTGGTGGAGTCACCATCATTGAAGGTGTTTAGGAAGAGACTTGGTGGGGTGCTTGGTGCCATGGTTTAGTTGATTAGATAGTGATGGATGATAGGTTGGACTCGATGATCTCAAAGGTCTCTTCCAACCTGGTCTATTCTATTCTATTCTATTCTATTCTATTCTATTCTATTCTATTCTATTCTATTCTATTCTATGGAAAACTAATTGATGGTTGGAGAGATGGCAGGGCACACAGATGGTTTGGTACTAGGCTGTTCAGAAATAGGCTGTGCCAGTGTAGGTTATTGCTAGTGTCATATCAGGTCCACTGTCAAGGCCCTGCTCACCTCTCATCTTCTGCCAGAAACAGAGGAGCAGTCCACCTCTGCTCTCACACGGGCACATAGTGTGGGCAGAAGGAGAAAAGGGATGTTTAATGTTATTCAGCACAAGGGAGTCTTCATTGTAGTATCTATCCATATCTGTCCTGGAAATTCCAGCTTGTGCAATCTTGGGATTTAATCCACATTTCCCATTTGTTTTCTCTTCTCCTGGTTGACTGAAGAGATAATTCCCTTCATGTTCTGACATCAAAACATGGTCAGAGACAAGAAAGCTTTATATGCCCCATGGTGGAGTCTAGAAAGAGAGGGTGGATATTTGTTAACATAAGATTGTGTAATCAGCCAATGCAGTCACTCAGAACTAATTGCTTGTTCATAGTGATGGGGTCTGAAGTGGAATGACTCCAGTTTTACACAAGTCTCAGCAAAATTTGTTGCACTCAGATGATATTTATTTTAACAATCTACTCAGGGTAAATGCTAAAAGTTCATGTTTACATAGGAGGCTTGGAGACTGCATTTCTCCCTGGCAACCTGTGCATTTAATCCTTGTTCATGGAACACAAAGAAGAGCAAGTGATGTATAGCGTAGTTGGGATGAAGTAATAACATGAAGTGTGTTTTGCATGGAAAATGTATGCAAGTTTTAAAGCTTTCAGCAGGTGTTGTTTCCATCATGTAGTCAGAATCTGAACTTATTCTATATTGTGTAAACTTATCTCCTTCCTGGAACTTGCTATTTAACGCTAATATAAACAACCTCAAAGTAACATAAACCAGAGCATACTGTTTCTCCTGGGCACAGCTAGCCTTCCAGTTTTTCCCTGCAAGACCATATGGTTTTTTTCCTCATTGGACCGTTGGACCAGGTTATATGAAGCTCTTTACTACTGCTGGTTTTGAGGTGAGAGGAACTGATTTCAGAGCAAGTCAGACAAGGTGGCTCCACATCTCTCCTCAGAAGGCTACCAGTTGATGTCAGAAAGCCAGCAAGATCTCAGGGCTGAAAACTGGCATGGAGTGATGAATGGAAAACACTCAGAAGAGTGGAGTATATTAGAAAGATAAAGTGTCTTCTTAAAAAAAACAACCACAGACCCACATCATTTCTGAAGGAACTCTGCGTGAACCTGCTTTTTGCTTTGCCTCGCACATAAGCGATGCCGTGTGGGATGTTTCCCATTTGTCTGGCAGTCTGAAATGCTGAGGTGTTACATCCTCTTGCTTCCAGTGCTGAGCTGCTCCTGCTTCAGCAAAGGCTGATGGATGAACACTGCCACAGCTGCCAGCTGGGCTGACAGTCAGCAGGACATAGAAGCCACCTTTCAGTCTGCGAGGAGGCGAAAGGGTCCAGGCTGCATGCACCTTCCCTTATCTTGTGAAGGAAGTCAGGCAGAGCCAAGGCAATGAGAGTTATCACAATTGCTTTTTGTCCACAGCTCCATGTGCCTGCTTACAAAAAGAAAAAGTCACCAACTGGTCACTGCACCAAGGAAAATCCATAACCATTCACAGAGCTCCTGTCCTGCTGTTCCTTAGCTCAAAATTGCACATCGTGATCGCCAGTGCTCACAGAATGAAGGCAAACTGCTGAAGGCTCTCAAACTCAGCTGGAGAAGTAGCCACAGTCATTTATTTTTCTTTCTCAATATGGCACAGTTGAGTCTATATTGTATTTAACAAAAGCAACTTATTCTGAGCATGAATAAAGCCTGCCTTACTCTCTGGGACTCCAAACAGCACCACAAATGCTTCTGCTGTTGCCTGACACGAAGGCTGTTCTCATGGTGTGTTGGGTAACACTGAGGGCAGCAAGGTGCTAGCCACAGCTGTACCAAGATCCTCTGCACAAGGGACATCTTTTAGCACCAGCAGTCTCACCAGGTTGATCCCAAGCTGTATGCCTTTTCTACACTTCTGAACAAAGTAGTTCTGCAAATCAATTGATGCCTTCAAAACCATGTGTTGTGTTCTGCTAGGGTGCAGGGAATGTGCTTCTCCATGGAGTGGAAAATCTCTCCTTGATGAGTAATACAAACAATTTCAAATTCTTTGCATCCTTCCACAAAAAAGAATTTCACACAATTAGCTAGGGAACAGAGAAATGCAACTGAAGCCATTTTTCCCCCCCCACATTTCCATATTCAGTGAACATACTGCTTAGAGTACTCGAGACTACTGGAAAACGAAGAAAATTATGACATGGCAGCTAGGGTTATTTTCCTGACCCATGCATTATCTCCATTTGGAAAGGATATTAGTAATTAATTGTTTATTAATATAGTTGTTAATGAAAAATAATAATTAGGCATGCTTAGCTGCAATTTAAGGATTTCTAACTGTGCATAGAGATCTAGCCTGAGGACTAATTATTTCAGCAGCCTTGTGTTCAAGATTAGGAGCTAAGATCAGACAAAGTGCAGAGGTGATAAACCACACATTTACATGTCAGAGTTTAGAAGCCTCCCTCTTATTTACATATGGGTTAACATATCTGTGCACCTTACCTGTGCTCAGGCCTGTCATCTGCTCAGTGAAACTGCTGGTGTGTCTAAGAGAGTTGTGAAGATTGACCTTTTTTATTTCCTTAAATGATTTCAGTGGCTGGAGGGATAGGTCTGCTCAGAGCACGAAAGGCAAAGCAACAGTTGAAATTATTATTCCTGTGGCTGTTATTAGCTGTTCTCAAAGGCCTGGCAAACTGTTGGCATGTGCATTTTTTCAGTTCAGTGAGAGTAAATGAAGGTGTTACCATTGTCACGCTGTTAGAGACGAAGATAACATTTAGAACTCGTGATACAACATTTCCAAAGCACTTTGCAAACATGACATTCACTGCTAATTAACTGATTTCATTGCAAACTATAATCATTAACTCATTAGTCTTCGAAACAGCCACGTGACATATGGAACACAGGGAAATTTCCCTGACAGGCAGTGAGAATCTTTCTGAACTTCTTTTTGAGCAGATTTCCTGCAAGTCTAAACTGGAGTGTGTCCAGCAGATCCAGGGAGGTTCACCTCCCCTTCTGCTCTGCCCTGATGAGACCACACCTGCGATATTGCATCCAGTTCTGGGCTCCCTGGTTCAAGAGGGACAGGGATCTACTCAAGAGAGTCCATTGGAGGATGATTGAGGGACTGGAGTACTGCCCTATGAGGAGAGGCTGAGAGACCTGAGGCTGTTTAGTCGGGAGAAGAGAAGGTGAAGAGGGGATTTAATACATGTTTATCAATATCTGAGGGCTGGGTGTCAAGAGGGAGGGGAGAGGCTCTGCTCAGTTGCACCCTGTGATAGGACAAAGGGCAATGGATATAAACTACAACACAGGAGGTTCCACCTCAACATGAGGAGGAACTTCTTCGCTGTGAGGGTCACAGAGCACTGGAACAGGCTCCCCAGAGGGGTTGTGGAGTCTCCTTCCCTAGAGACTTTCAAGACCCATCTGGATGTGTTCCTGTGTGACCTGTGCTGCATTCTATGGTTCTGCTCTGGCAGAGGGGTTGCACTTGATGATCTTTGGAGGTCTTTTCCAGCCCCTAACGTCCTCTGATCCTGTGAAATCTTCCCTCAGCTGTACAGAACTATCCTTATCCTCCTGCCTTTTCCCTGATTTCTTTATATTAAAGTTGACCAGATGGCATTTATAATATCTTCAGTTCCAACAGTCTTGGAACTTCCTTGATGTTTTGAGGATTGCTTTCAAATCATGGCAAGTCCTTTGGAAGAAGGATTTGCAATGAAGAAGTGAATGCAGGCTTCACAAGTGCTTTTTACTATGGTATATCAGTATGATTATTGCATATTCAATGTGGCATCTCTTTACCCTGAAAAATCTCCTCATATCAAATGTAATGCACACCACAGTAGGTTCTAAATAAGCACACAGACTCGGGTATTATGTGCACTGACTGGAGCTGTCACTTGGTATAAAGAGTAATGCTATCACAACTGGAGCAGGGCAGTGTTGTGTTTCACATCATGGGCAAAGCTAAATTAGCATCTGTGTAATGATTTCCTTATAGCTCATCTGTGATATGATGGACAAATAATAGAATCATAGAATTGTTAGGGTTGGAAGGGACCTCAAGGCTCATCAAGTTCCAATCCCCTGCCATGGGCAGGGACACCTCACACTGCAGCAGGTTGCTCACAGCCACATCCAACCTGGCCTTAAAAATCTCCAGGGATGAGGATTCTACCACCTCCCTGGGCAACCTGTGCCAGCATATCACCACCCTCATGGGGAAGAACTTCTTCTTAACATCCATTCTGTAGTAGTAGTAGTAGTAAAATAATAGTAATAATAATGATAATAGATTATGTATTATTTTATTATTATATATAAAATTATATCTAATGTATATAATTTATTATTATTGTTATTATTATTATAGAATCAATAAGGTCGAAAATACTTCAGAGATAATCAAGTCCAACCTGTCTCCCAACATCTCATGACAACTAAACCATGGCTTCAAGTGCCACATCCAATCCTTTTTTGAACATCTCCAGGGACAGTGACTCCACCACCTCCCTGGGCAGCACATTCCAATGGCCAATAACTCTTTCTCTGAAGAACTTTCTCATCTCCAGCCTAAACTGACATTGCATTCCACCCAGTGGAAAAAATTTCTGACCCCTGTTTGCATGTTCTGGAGCACATGTGGATGGCAAGCTGGATAAACTCCCATGACTTTGCTGTCACAGCCTGCATTTTCATACATTGCTTGGTTGGTCTCTTCTCCCAGGCAACCAGCACCAGAACGAGAGGACACAGTCTCAAGCTGCACCAAGGGAAGTTAGACTGGAGGTGAGGAGAAAGTTCTTCACAGAGTCATTAGCCATTGGGATGTGCTGCCCAGGGATGTGGTGGAGTCACCGTCCCTGGAGTTGCTCAAGAGGGGATTGGATGTGGCACTTGGAGCCATGGTTTAGTCATGAGGTCTGTGATGACAGGTTGGACTTGATGATCTTTATGATCTCTCCAACCTTGGTGATGTTGTGATTGCAAAATACGTTGTCTGCAACAGGACTGCAGATGGCTTGGTGTTTGTTTTTTTCCTTTTTGGAAGTTTTTTACCATTTTGCCTTACTCAGTACAGCTCTTTGGCTGAGTCCACACCTCTGTTTCCAGTGCCTAGAGGAAACCTTTGAAACAGTAATAAGGAGGGATTCAACTTTACAGGACAGAGGCCTCAACACAGGAACGCCAGAATGTTTTATCCTGGATCAAATATTCCCGAGTTAATTAAGCTTTGCAATGGCTCTTGTTTCCATAGCTCACTAGTTGCCCTTGCTACACATGCTGTGGATTTCCACTCAGTTTTAAGAGCCATCTGGTTTTCATATCTCCTGCTTAAGGCATGATCAGCCACCTTCATTTTTTCCATGGTGTAAGTGGGCTAATATCCATGGATCCCTATCGCACTTTAAAGTTCATTTCCACCCTATAATATGTGTTTAGTTTTTCCTGTACATAGAATATTTGGCAACAACCTTCCCCACCCCCACCCCAACCCCCTTTTTTTTTTTTCATTCTTATTTTATTTTCATTTTTTCATAGTGAATGTAGCTCTCACAAGAGGTGGTGGACTGAAAGCTCTGAAGGTGAAATCTGACTTATCTGTGCAAAAGAAATATCAAAAGGATATGGCAAAGTAATCTTCCTTTGGTATTTCCAGTGTCCTGTTATCCTTGAACAGGAAAGAAATTCTCCAGGACTGCAGGCCAAAGTCCCAGTGCAGTTAGCATGAGTCTGTTGCAGTGGTGATGGTTAAGTATAGTAAGACTTTGCTGGTGACCACTTGTTCAGTAATTTTCACAGACACAAGAGAACTGTCAGAGGCTAATGTTAACTTCTGACCATGAAATCTGAGTTTATGACTCCATGGATTCTACTTCCAAATGTTTTCTTCCAGGTGGAGGTTGGTCTCTTCTCCCAGGCAAGCAGCACCAGAACAACAGGACACAGTCACAAGCTGCACCAGGGGAGGTTTAGGCTGGATGTTAGGAAGAAGTTCTTCATAGAGAAAGAGATTGGCCATTGGAATGTGCTGCCCAGGGAGGTGGTGGAGTCACCATCACTGCAGGTGTTTAGGAAGAGACTTGATGGGGTGCTTGGTGCCATGGTTTAGTTCATTAGATAGTGTTGGATGATAGGTTGGACTCAATGTTCTCAAAGGTCTCTTCCAACTTGGTCTATTCTATTCTATTCTATTCTATTCTATTCTATTCTATTCTATTCTATTCTATTCTATTCTATTCTATTCCATTCCATTCCATTCCATTCCATTCCATTCCATTCCATTCCATTCCATCTGTATTGCCCTGCTTGTTTATATATGAACTTTATAACTTTACCTTAAGTCAGGAGCATTATTTGTGTTATTTAAAAGATGTCTCTAACTTAAAATGGAGATTGAGGGCTTCTGTGCTTAGGAGCCAAAGTTCCTCCTGTGGTCAAGGGAGGGGGGCTCTAGAAAGGAGCACAAAAGCACATAAAATAGAGGCCTAGAAATAATGGGGTTAGAAGAAAATTCCTTGTTCTCACCTCTTAAGTGTGTTGAACTAATTGCCACATTTTTCCCTAGATCATTGTAAGTCTGATGGGCTTAGGTTTTGGCTTCCCTTGACTGTATGAATCGTGGCTGGTCTGGTCATAACTCACTTCATTGCTGGTGCAGAGCTTTGGGCAGTGAAGGCACCTTTGCTTTTCCACTATGTGCATAACAAGCACAGACAAAAGACTGACATTCACTAGAAAGCAGCATGATTGCCTTAAGTTACTTTCTTAATAGTGTAAGTAATGAGACTGGTTTATGTCCTCACCTCTCACCCATGTCCTCAGAGCTCCTCAGCCATTTCATCCCCAACAAGCAGTGTGTCATACATGTGCCATGTGTGTACTGGCTAGTGAGTTGTTTTCAGCTAAGCAAGTGTGACTTCTGGAAAGGGCAGCTTGCATCCCAGCCTCACACTTGTCTTTTATCCTGAGAAATGGGAAGAAGAGAGAGGTGTTGAGAAAATGGGATGGAGACAGAACTGTGAAAAATGCAGACAAATCTACAGAACCACAACAACAACAACAAAGAGGACAAAATGTGTGGTTTTCTTTCTTGTCCCTCTCATCCTTTATTTTGAGAAGCAGGATAGAATGTCACACAGTGACCAAGCTAGTAAAGTGATCCATCAGACTGCCACCACCTCCAAAATCCATTGCTTTGTGGTACTAAATCTGTACATTTTCAGCTGGGTCACCTGTATGAAGCAATCTCAGGATAGGCAATTTTTCAAAGAATAGCTATCAAGCAGCCAAAACCTAAATAATTTTCTGTCCTGTCCAATATCTATCTAACATGCTAGAGGCAGCCAGCAGTGGTCAGACAAAAAGTGCCATTAAAGGGCCAGCTACAGTACTGCTCCTGGGAATGTGGTGAGGGTCTGATGGCAAGCCTAATCCTTCCTGTTGTATTTCCATCTCTCAAAAGCAGCATGTTTTCCATCAGTAGGTGAATAGCAAAAATCAATCCTTCTTAAGATGGCAACCAATCCTTCTTAAGAAGTCAGCCAGCAGCAGAACAAGAGGACACAGTCTCAAGCTGTGCCAGAGGAAGTTTAGGCTTAAGGTGAGGACAAAGTTCTTCCCAGAAAGAGTGATTGGCCATTGGAATGTGCTGCCCAGGGAGGTGGTGGAGTTGCTGTCCCTGGAGGAGTTCAAAAAGGGATTGGATGTGGCACTTGTAGCCATGATTTAGTTGTCATGAGGTGTTAGGTATTAGGTAATAGGTTGGACCTGATGACCTCTGAGGTCTTTTCCAACTATGAAATAATTAAATGCACAAGGAATGCACTCAGGGGAAAAAAGAAAAGAGTCTAAGCAGCAGCTTTGTACTAGCAATTTCAGATGCTAAACTGCTATGCAAAACATTGACTAGTTGTCATCCAAGCCGCTCTTCCCTACAGCTGTGTGCCAGCAGGAGCTGCAGTCCCTCACGTGTGCTGCTGTCCCCGGTCTTGAATGCTGCACGAAGGAAAGTGGACACAGAAACAACAGTGATATAAGGTCTTGTAGAGCAAGCAGATGGTGGCAAGAGAGGCTACATGAAACTTATACCAGAATTATCTTGATCTGTTGCAAGAGAGAGAAGCTTCCTTTGCAGCTGAGGCGAAGGAGCATGGTTCTGAATGCTTCTGTTGCCAAGCAAAATAAGTGAGGTTTTTTCCCTCCTTTTCACTCACTGGATGAGAATGGTGCTCTCTTAAAGCCTGTTCTATATCTACAGTGAAGCAGTAACAGAAAAAGAAAATACAAGTTACAAAATCCTAATCTGAAAGCTCCTCATCCTCCTAAGAGAATACCTGTGGACAGGCACAAAGCCACTCCTGCAGCGTGCCTGCATGTGGTAGGGATAAGGACTGAAGATAAATAATCTTGCTCCAAATCAAACTTTCCATATTTTTAAAATCAAAGAGATTTAGGAGAATTATAAACCCCCCAAGCTGTTCCCTCAAATGATTTCAGCAGCTTGAAGCGAGTTCATTAAAACAATGTATCTCCAGTCTTTCAGCAGAGACAAGCTCTCCATAGGACAGTGCTTTTGCTTATCTGGGAAGAGCTTCTTGCTGAGCTCCTGCTGGTTTATTCAAGACTGGCGCTGGGCTCCTGTTACTCTTATCCTGCTGAAAGTTAAACTGGTTTCAGCTAGTCAGTGCTGCCTGATGGATCTAAATAAGGCAACGCTGAGCGTACAGACCACACTCTGATACGGAATATGATTATCATGGGAAGCCTTCCAAATTTGAAACAGCCAGGAATTTTAACCTTGGAGCCAAGGCAGTTCTAATAAGGGGGAGAAATTGCCCGTCTGAATCTAATTTGCCAAGTAATGTTTGCAAAGAAATGAAGTAACTTGTGCATTCTTCTCTTGTCTTCTAATGAGCAGCATGATAGGAAGTCAGGAAGATTCAAAACCCAGACTATCTGAGTCCAAGACCCAGGATTTCACCAGAAAACCAAATGATACACATTCATGTACATAGTCATGGAAATAAAACAATAATCATTAAAAAACCTAAAGCTTGGCCATATGTATAACATTTTACTTTGGAAACAAAGGTATCTGAGTCCAGACACAATTATGTTCACATGTCACATTTTAAAGCAGTGAGGGCTTGTTCCACAAAAATCTCTGCATTTTTCCCAGCTCCAACCTTTTTCTGAGACAATATATTTTCTTTTTCTTCACACAAGCTCATCCCACCTCATTGTTTGTAGCTATGAAATATCATTCCCATGACATCAGATTATATTGCTTGCCTGTTAGGGCTCAGGACTTGATGTGTAAAACAGTTACTTCTCCCTGTCCAAACACTTCCTAACTGTAGTCATTTGGTGGACAGGATAATCATAGAATCAGAGAATGGTCTGGGTTGGAAGGGACCTCCAAAGGTTGTCTAGTCCAATCCCCTCTGCAGTCAACAGGGGCACCCTCAACTAGATCAGGCTGCCCAGAGCCCTGTCGAGCCTCATTTTGAACCAGGGATGGGGCCCCAACCACCTCCCTGGGCAAATTGCTCCAGCGTTCCTCTACCCTCATGGTAAAGAATTTGTTCCTAGCATCTAAGCTAAATCTACTCTTCTCTGGTTTGAAGCTGTTACCTCTCATCCTATCACTCCAGGCCTTTGTAAACAGTCCCCATCTTTCTGGGTAAGAACTTTTGCTGACATGAAAATACACTTACGGTGCCTTTGATGTGAGGAACTAACTCATCTTTATCATCTCCTGGAGCTGGCATTTGCTGTAAGAGTAGGAGCTATAAGAGTGGTATTAAAAGACCACTACATATGAAAAGACAGTAACATTTCTTCAGTGTAACTCTCATGATTTGAGAGCCACCACGCTCCTTGGAGCTAGTCTGTTATAGTGGCTTCTAATGGATGCACTTGCTGACAGAGGAAGCACTTTAGTGATCAATGTACATGCATTCTTGTTTGCATTTTCTCCCTACAGTCCCCATCACTCATTGTTCAATAGTGACAAAGTCACAGAGGTCCCCTGTTGTTGCCATCAGCAGTATTTTGTCTAGGAAGTCATGCAGAAGAAACAAAGAAAGATCCATATGAAACACGGCCCAGGTTTCGATCTCCTTTCACAGGCTTCCAAACCCATTTTTAGTTCAGTATTCATGGAAAATAAAACCTTTCAGGTTTTGGAACCAATAAGAAATCAAATTAATCCTAGCACCAAAATGATCAAGGAGACAGCAATTTCCATGAGATGATGGAGGGGGAAAAAAGATTAGAGAATACTCTCAAAAGCAAGCTGTGGAAATTCACTGAAAGATTCAGTGGCAATAGGTACTGAAAAATGACTTCTTGAAACTTAAGTTAAAAAACAAATCATGCAACTGTAGAATCACAGAATCATTGAGTTGTTTTGGTTGGAAGAGACTTTTAAGATCATTGTGTCCAACCTACAGCTACAAGAAAAGAAAGAACATACTAATCTGTGTGGACTAATTGTCAGTGAAAAAAAATATCATGGGGGGGAAGTGTATAATTTACACCTCATGTTGCCAGCTCCTAAGATTTTATTAGTTGCATAGTTTCATAGTTTCAGTTAGGGTTGGAAGGGACCACAAGGATCATCTAGTTCCAACCCCCCTGCCATGGGCAGGGACACTCTACCCTAGATCAGGCTGGACAGAGATCTTTATCAGAGATCTTGTGAGATTCGTTATTGGTCTGAAAAGCTCCTTGGCATTAAAACCAACCAGAAGATTTCTGCAGGATTAGGCTCTTGGGTTTTGGGCACCTGTAGGCTGTAATAGTGGTTTATCAGTTTTCCCTCAGCATCAGAACAGTATTTCCACTTCCTCTTGCACAAAACTCTTCATAAATCTTCCATACACTCTTCTAAACTCAGAGCCTAGCATCCCAGCATCACTCACTCATGTATAATTCACTCACTCGCAGAAAGAAGATTTCACCTGGGTTTGCTCACAGAAAAAGGAGATTGTCATTTAGCTTTGTTTGCAGCCACTGATGGCTTTCAAATTCACCATAGTCCTGCAACATATGGCTGGTATTTCATTTAGAAGGAATATTTCCAATCCTCACTTGCCCTTCAAAAGTGAAACAGTGGAGATGGATTGAAGCCTTTGAATAAGTCATTTGACAAATGTTCTGCTTATTCCTGAGGACTCTTTGTAAGTGGTTTGCAATTTTCTCAGACATATTAACAAGTCAAATTTTGCTGCTTATTTTGTGCAAATACTTTGTAGTCTCTCAGCTATGCACCACCAGATCCTTCCAAATATTTGAGCCAGTCTTGGTGTTTCTGTCTGGAGACAGAGCTCACTTAAAGCTGCTCTTCTCAGCTTTTGACACTGTGGTTTAGAACCCAGATTTCCTCCTACAGTTTCTGCTCACTGCTGCTTGGCTGACTTGAAAAAGATCTCTGAGACAAGATGTGCTTTTACCTGATGGTTCTATGAGGCCTAGCAGAAAGATGTCTAGAGGAACATAAAAGTTAATAATAACTGGGGGAAAAAAGATCTATTTAGCATCTAAAACTGATGTAGGCTTCTGAGTATTATGTAACTTGCATTTACAAACAGAAATATCAACAATTCTATTGAACACATGCATATGACATAAGTCAAGAAAGAAAGTGAACTGACTTTTTTCTGACTTCCTCCAGAAATGGAACTTAAATCGCTGACACAGATGTACCAGTGAACATAGAATCATAGAATTGTTTTGGTTGGAAAAGACATCTAAGATTGTGGAGTCCAAATGTTGACCCAACACGACCATGCCATTAAATTGTGTCCCAAAATGCCATGTCTATGTGTTTTTTGAACATCTCCCAGCATGGTGACTCCATCACCTCCCTGAGTAGCCTGTTCCAACGCCTCACCAGTCTTTCAGTAAAGAAATGTTTCCAACTTAAACCACCCCCGGTGCAACTTGAGGCCATTTCCTCTCATTCTATCACTTGATACTCGGGAGAAGAGCCAATGATGACATCTGTGCATATTCACCGGTGTCTATCCTCTCTACTAAACTGCCTGTCTTACTTGCCAAGAAATGTTATTAGCTTTGTTATTGCAGCAATGATGATTATGACATTGAAAGGAATGGGAAAAGATCAGGGTTCCCTGATCCATACCCTACTGCAACTGAAAAGGGTGGTGAAGCAAGAGATTCGCAACCTGTGTGGCCACGGAACCACACAGTAACAATGAGTCCAACAATAAGATTAGAAAGTGTAAATGCCTTCTGCATCAAGCAGTTCAACTACACTGCAGATCAGGACTGCTCCCTGAAGTCTACTCACTAATGTGCTGTCCAGTTGAGTTTTAAATAGCCCTCATAAATGTGTAGCGTGCACACAATTTCCCTGCATTCTCATATTCCTGCAGGGACTGGCCAAAGATCCAAACATCCTGCCTTAGTGTCTGTGCTGCCTAGGAAGAAATTTGTGAAATGTTCTTGTCCTGCTGCTTTCCAGTTGTTTGGGCATCAGGGAAATATGAAACTAAATCAGTTGGATGCAGGAAATCATCTTTTCCTGTTGACTCTGGCGCAGATATTTGGGGGCTGGAAAACCGAGATGTTCTCCCTCCACACCCAAGAGGGTTAAATTTCATAACAGAGGATCAGCCAGTAGGGAAAGAAACAAAAAAAATTCCTTTACTGAAAATATTGGATTAATTTTACAGAGAGGCTTTCCATATCCTGTGATATGGAATTGTCCAAGCATTCTGTCATTCTGTGAATCTGAGCAGAACGAGAGAGAGGAAGCAATAGCCATGTCTACTTGGAGTCTAGGGACCCAGGAAAAGCCTAGGAGACCTTATTGCTGTCTACAGCTATCTGAAGGGAGGTTATAGCCAGGTAGGGGTTGGTCTCTTCTCCCAGGCAACCAGCACCAGAACAAGAGGACACAGTCTCAAGCTGCACCAGGAGAGGTTTA
Source organism: Colaptes auratus (assembly GCA_015227895.2). Classification (NCBI taxonomy): domain Eukaryota; kingdom Metazoa; phylum Chordata; class Aves; order Piciformes; family Picidae; genus Colaptes; species Colaptes auratus. Next base: position 13,710,944 of record JAAWVA010000033.1, on the reverse strand, counting down.
GGCTGGAGTTGAGGGGAAAGTTCTTCACAGAGAGAGTTGTTAGCCATTGGAATGTGCTGCCCAGGGAGGTGGTGGAGTCACCATCCCTGGAGGTGTTCAAAAGGGATCAGACGGGGCTCTTGGTGCCATGAAGACAGTCTCAAGCTGTGCCAAGGGAGGTTTAGGCTGCATGTTAGGAAGAAGTTTGTCACAGAAAGAGAGAGTGGCCATTGGAATGGGCTGCCCAGGGAGGTGGTGGATTCACCATCACTGGAAGTGTTTAAGAAGAGACTGGATGAGGCACTTAGTGCCCTGGTTTAGTTGATTAGATGGTGTAGGCAATATCTTTTTTTTTTGGTAAATGAGATGAACAATGGAAGAATTCCTGACAAGTGGGTGTGGTGTTTCTTGTTGGGTTTTTCTTTTGTTTGGGTGTTTTTTGCCAGAACAAAGGCACTGCATGGAAAATTTCTTGTATTCATGCCACTGCAAAACTTCTGGACTTCTAAAGTTAGCCAGGCTATCATCAATGTCTTTAAGAGAAAGGAGATGAAAAGAGCTGGTTCCAAGTCAGACTTCTCTTCTTGGGCCTCAGCCAGTAACCTTTTATCTTCAACACTCATTCATCTCTACAGTGACATCTGTGTACAACATCACACTTTAGGAAATAAATTATATCCTATCTCCCAACTTGAAGCCAGCATTACTTTAATCCAACTACATCACCTGGTTTCCCCCTTCATGCTGGAGGCTCCTCCACAATTTGCAGCAGTGTTCCTCAGAGAAGAGAGTGTGCTCCTTGAGGAAGGATGCTTTCTCTTTCTACACTTGTACCCTTCAGCCTCCCATTTACAGAATAGTTCAGCTGAATAGCTGGTCAGTTCTCTCCTGGACTGCCACTCCTATTCAAGCATGCATGCAACCTGTATTCATAGTTACATATGAGGTGTTGCATGAGGAGCATGTTTCCCTAAGGCTAGCTGCTCCAATGGGCCCTTTGAGCAGACAGAGAAACACAAAATTCCAATGAGTGTCGTAGGACAGACATCCTCACTTCTTTCTATCCACCTTCTGCATTTTCAAGAAAGAAGAGTAAATTATTATTTTTATTTTTTAATACCCCCTGAGCACACTGGGAGATCTAAAATGCAAAGAGTTCCTCATTAGTTCATTGTGAGCATGGGTGTTTGCTCAATATTTTCATGGCGCTTCTCTAAGATTCCTACAATCCTGTGTTTCATAGAATCAATAAGGTTGGAAGAGACCTCAAAGATCTTCAAGTCCAACCTGTCAGCCAACACCTCATGATTAAATAAAACAATGGCTTTAAGTGCCACATCCAATCCCTTTTTGAACACCTCCAGTGATGGTGACTCCACCACCTCCCTGGGCAGCACATTCCAATGGCTACCTCTCTCTCTGGGAAGAACTTTCTCCTCACCTCCAGCCTAAACTTCCCCTGGTGCAGCTTGAGACTGTGTCCTCTTGTTCTGGTGCTGGTTGCCTGGGAGAAGAGACCAACCCCCTCCTAGCTACAACCTCCCTCCAGGTACCTGTAGAGAGCAATAAGGTCTCCCCTGAGCCTCCTCTTCTCCAGGCTAAACAATCCCAGCTCCCTTAGCCTCTCCTTGTAGGGCTGTGCTCAAGACCTCTCCCCAGCCTCTTTGCTCTTCTCTGGACACATTCAAGAGTCTCAATGTCCTTCTTAAACTGAGAGGCCCAGAACTGGACACAGTCATCAAGGTGTGGCCTAACCAGTATTTCTCAAGGGATGGAAAAGGTGTTGCATTTCTTTAGGCTTTACTCAGAGGCTTTACAGTTCAATTATATATTTATAGAAGTCATCACTTGGCTGGTGATCACTCTGATCACTCTGCCTCACCACATATTAAATATTTTAAAACTGTATAGATTTAAGTGGTTAATTCACATGTACCTGAATTATTAGGTGGAAGCTGATTTCTGGGACACAATTTATTCAAATCTCTATGAATATATGGTCCTGGTGAGGCAGAACAAAGGCAGAACAAAGGCAAAACGCTTAGTTTCCTGAAACAGAATTTGGAGCCTGTGAAGACTCAAAGTCACATGAAGAAATTAAGACATTAAATGTTTTCACAAGAGAGATTTTGATTTTCATTTCCTTGCCCAATATATTAAGCTGAACTTTCCACTATTCATAGATGCTGCTCTGAAGATATAAAGCATCGAGACAAAAGTACTAGTGAATTAATGAGCGTGCATTCAGTCACTTCTTGCACATAAGTTCTGGATTTGGCTCTGTGTGGTTAAAAATACATCTCTTCAGTGGGTAGGAGACAGAATGCTTAACTAACTAACAAGAAAAACACTTAGGCAAGCATGCCAGTGGTTGAGCTGTCAGCTGGCGTTTGCTGAACAATATTTCACAGCATGATATAGGTCAATATTAAAGAAACAACACTTGAAGTTGGCCACTTTTGGTAGCTTATACAGATATATGTAGGAGATTACCATAAGGTTAGTATGGCATTAAAAACTGGGTGCTTTGGTAGCATGTTTCTGTCAGATTGAGTGCGAGAGATGGAGAGGTCCTGCGCTCTGAGGAATGCTTGCAGCTCAGCTCAGCTGAACTCTCCCCTTGTGTCACAACCAGCTCACTACAGTGACTAACAGGAAAGGTGAAAAGAAAAATAGGGTTTTTTCTCCTCTGGTAAATCTATGCCTTCACTTTCAGGAATGCTGATATGCCAGTGAGGCAGCCTCCCAGCATTATCATTGGACCATGCTATGGTTTCAGCTATATATACTGAGATAAGATTTATTTCAAATAAATCTGTGCTAAGTTTGATCTAATTTGCTACCACTTGAGAAGCTACCTTGGGCAAAGCACTAAATGATGAGACATTTTTTGTCTAGTGCAATGTCCCTGTACACACCTCTTGCTTTCATCGCCCTAGGATGCCTTTGCAGTTCTGTGTAACAAACCTGATTTGGAACTAAAGGGCTTTTAACAAAAAGGAACACAACCAACCTGCACAATAGAGAGAAAAGACCTTGAGGAAAAACAGCTCAGCATCTCTGAGGTGTTGGGATGCACCTAGCACAGAACTTATGGAAGCTGGGCAAATATACCAATAAGCAAAAGATGAAAGTGATCCCATCAATACAAAACTATTATATATTAATAAAGAAAAGCTCTAATCAGTAGAAAACCCTCCTCTGTCTTGAAATACTCTGATAAAAACTTTGTCCCAAAAGCTGAACTTGGGACACTGCTTGACTCTGCTTCTTGAAGAAAAGAATAGGAAAATAGTGGGAGACTTCCCCAAGCAAACATAAGCTTCATTCATGGAAATTAGCAGAGAAAGTAATCCTGATTGTGAAACCTCTCCTAGTTTCTCTCTCTGCAGTTCAGATGAAGTGACCAAAACCTTCACTTGGCAAATGCAACTTCTTATTCCATGGCAGGCAGCCCTCCTCAGAACACATCTGTAGTCAATATCCAGTAACAAAGAACAGTGCCACAGGCGAACTGAACAGGAGGCCCCAGCTACATGGGCAGGCTAAAGCTTCAGAAACTTCCAAACAGGCATGAAGGTACAAGTGGAATACAGACTGCAGCGTGCCAGTAGTTCTTCTGAGGTCAGTACGCTTATGGACTGGCATGCACACAGCAATGTTTTCAGTGACATCAGCATCTCACCACTATTTTGAGTTTTCTCTTATTTGCTCACTGAAGGGACACTCACAACCATGGATTTGGGAGCCTTTGTTTCACAGAGACGTTTAGGTACAGTACAGTATTGCTAAGGTTGGAAGAGACCTCAAAGATCATCGAGTCCAACCTGTCTCCACAAACCCCATGACTAGACCATGGCACCAAGTGAAAGGACATTGCTCCCCAGAGAGAACACTCCTGCCCACTGCAGGCTTTACCTGCCTTCTATTTTTTTCTGAAAGCTTTGCTTTCTCTTTTCATACCACAGAGCTGCTCTAAGATCGGCTAGGGAGAGACAATACCTTCTGTATGCTCAGTAGGAAACCTCCACTTGGGACTGTACTTTAAAGAGCTAATATGAAGCTGCACGCTTATTTAACGTCTTCAGCCCTTTTCTGTGGCTACAGTAGCACTGAATGTTCATGCTCAATACCTCAGTGTTGCAAATTAAACTGTTCTGCCCTTGCACTACTTTTTACTGTTGTCTCTATGCTGTTCCAACCCAGCCCAGGAAACCTGTAACTTTCAGAGAAAACTACACTATTCTTTGCCTGTTGCAAGGACCTCTCCCTGCTGGCTGTAAACTGGACAAACCTTAAATGCTTCCCGAGTAGCTGATAAGCACCCAAAACCTCTGAATGGCTTGCATTTGCGAAGCTAGGAGGGAAATCTTGTAAAAAGTCTTTCCTGTAATTTCAGACAATTCCTGTTTAAGGTCAAGCCAGAAATTCTTCACAAATAGTTTCTCTCAGGGTACAGAGGTATTTCCTTTTCAAGTTCTGGCTAGGACCCAAAGCACAAAAGCACGAGGGGAAAATAAGAAAAGCTAATGATAATCAGAAAGTTAACCAAGTCCCTCCTATCTCAAAAATGCTTCCACTAATACTTGCACTACAGTTTGGCTGACAGTAAAATGTGATATCAACCTATCTTAATGGGTTCCTCAGCTCAACACTCTTCCCGTAAGGTACCCTCTGACCTTCAGTCTCCTCAGCTATGGGGTAGCTTTCTGTTTCTTCAGAAAAAAAAACCCCACCACTTTCTTACCAACTGATTTTTGGGGGGGCTTTTCCCCACTTCAGTCCCTGTTTCCAAACAACTGCTCTGGGCTTTGTGCAGTGGGTGGAATTCCTTATCAACCAACCTGAGAGGCGTCTCTGCACATTTTTCACCTGGCTCCAAACACCAAAACAAACACCAGCAGATAGAAGAGAGTATTAAGGATTTACTCTGAAAGGAGACATTCTTTTCTTCTAGTATTTGTTCTCACTCTCTGGCTACTTTCATTAATTTATTTTGTAAGCCTCAGCCTCTTGAGATTCTTTTATCTTTTTCCCAATGTGGCAGTGAATGTGTGTGTACCCTCTTCATTTTATTTACCAGAAAATGGTAATCAGAGGCAGATGGAGCATCTGGAACAAATGCCGAGTTCTCTAAAATGTGAGCCCAAGAAATCTGATCTCTGAACTATACTTTGACTGCAGTTCTGGTTTGGATTTCAGGTAAATAATTTAAAATAGGAAAACTGTGCCAACATAAATCAATTTCCTGTGTTATTTTTGTGTTTAATGTAACAGCAAGTGCCTCATTCCTGAGTGACATGATGAGACCACATCACAGCAAGGGCAGAAATACCCCCCAGTAAGGCTTTGGGTTGGCTTCCTGATTCCTTCCAAAAAGAAACTTGCCAAAAGGCTCAAGTATGGTTAAACTAGAACACATCAGAGACCTCATCATGGGTTAAGTATTGTGATTTGCAAGTCTTCTTCTGTTTCTAGTTATAGTAGGAGAGGAATGGAAAGTATGAATTCAAGGTACCAATCTCTGTCTCCATTTTTGTCACCAAAACTTTACTCTTATAGCCCCAAAGGTACCTTAATTTAGGTTCAGATTCCATTTCACTTCAACATTCTGTGCTGGTTTGTAGAGTTACAGCTAGTAAAACATCTGAAGCAACACCTATCACATAAAAGGATGTTACACTGAGGCCCATTCTCTGGGTTTGGTTGTGTGGGGACTGGCCCATATCCATGCTTTTAAAATCTCCCACCATCCATCCAGATTATTTGCTAGGAGCAGTCCATGCTCTGTGATGACTTCTGAATTGTTCCAGTTGACTTAGGCCAAAATGGTGCTAGCAATTAGACAGCATAAGGGCTGGGCTATGGTACTTTGAATTTATTAGTGTAGATACAGACCATAGAGCATAGGATCAGAGAATCATCAGAGAATCAGTGAATCATAGACTCAGAATCATAGAATCATCATAGAATCATCATAGAATGGTCTGGTTTGGAAGGGACCTACAAAGGTCATCCAGTCCAACCCCCTCTGCAATAAGCAGGGGCATCCTCGACTAGATTAGGCTGCCCAGAGGCCTGGAAATCCTCACCTTGACTATCTCCAGGGATGGGGCCTCAACTACCTCCCCAGGCAACCCTGTTCCAGTGTTCCCAACATCCAAATCCTGGCATCCATCTAGGATGCCAGAATTTGCTTCTGGAAATAGGTAGGATAGCCACATGTAGCTTATATGGCAGCTCAGCAGCCAGACAGCTAAGACAAATGGAGCAGAAGACACCATAAGCATGTTCATGTTTCTGTATTTAGTCCACATATCTGCATATAAATTTTCTGATCTCAGTGGTTGTTTGTTTGTTTGTTTTACTGAAGTTCAAAATATTTTGTGAGAAGTAGGCATTAATTATAGACAAAATATTGATTTGCAAAAGAACCCCAAACCCACATCTAATTAAAGATTGCACTGGAATACACTAAAGTTTGCCTCTGCAGCTCCACCAGTTCCCCATCACATGTTAGAGAACTTAAAAAAGCAACACTCCTACAGGAAATTTTGCAGTGGAGAAAAACACTGAATTTTCCTTTAAAAAGCTGGGTGGTGGTTGGTTGGTTTTTTTTTTTTCACCTTCATATCTCTGAGACATATTTGGAACCATTTCTACACATCCAAAGCTCAGAGCACTGCAGAGCCATCAGCGGTAACTAAATATTACTGCAAAGAAATAGCACAAAACCCACTGAAAATGTGCCAAGCTTGTATGTCAGATTTCAAATGTCAAAACTGATTTCTTTAGCTACTATTGATTTCTTGCCTGCTGCTGCGGAAAGATCTTAAACTCCTAACAAACATTATCTATTCTTATCCTCTCATGTGACAGAATCCAATCTACAGGAAATGAATGCAAAATGCAACCTATAGTACCTCCACTACCACAGAAATGAGGAGGGTGGTTATTAGATCAGGCAGACCTTGGCATTACACTGGCTGCTTTGGAGCTTGGTTCCTCACATATGAATATGAATGCTTATAAAAACAGTCTTCAAAATGGTGCAGTTCTTAGTCTCCCATGTGCTTACCTTGTTGGAAATGCAGAGAGTCACCTAGAGGTGCACAGCCAAGTGTTTCTCTCTAGAAAATGCTACTTGGCTAAAATTTCATCTCTTTTTTGTCCTGGAAGTTCACAAGATCATAGGATGTTAGGGGTTGGAAGGGAGCTCCAAAGATCATTGAGTCCAACTGCCCTGCCAGAGCGGGACCATAGAAACACATCCAGGAACACAAAGGAACACATGAGATGGATCTTGAAAGTCTCCAGAGAAGGAGACTCCACAACCCCTCTGGGGAGCCTGTTCCACTGCTCTGTGACCCTCACAGCAAAGAAGTTCCTCCTCATGCTGAGGTGGAGCCTCCTGCGTGGTAGTTTACATCCATTGCCCCTTGTCCTATAACAGGGTGCAACTGAGCAGAGCCTCTCCCCTCCCTCTTGACACCCAGCCCTCAGATATTTATATTGTGCTTCATATAGAAATACAGTTGAGTAATTACCCATATGGAAAGCTATCTCATTATGACCAAAAGCCTCTCAATTCAATCTGTAGACTTCTTGTCTATGTGAATCTTGCAGTGATGCTAAATTAAACAAGGCTGATGATGGTTTCGGATGAAAAATGAAGGAAGGAATTACACCAAGCTTCTATCAGCATTTGAGCTGAGCACTAATATAGAAGTGGTTTTCAGTTGCTTCACGTTTATGTCAACAGACTACCCAGCCAGGGGAAATTCTTCAATAAATACAAAAAGCCTGTGGTTCTGTTATATAAGTAATGCTTTGCTCTTTCTGCCTCACTAGGCTTTGTGCTTTTTCTGATGGTTTTAGGTAGATGTCTGCAATGTCAGTATCACATCTCCTCTTTGAAGTGGGTGCAGCCATTAGATTCTAAGCTCCAGAAGTACCTTAAAGTAGGTTCACTGCAGAGGCAACACAGCCATTTCTTTTCACAGGTAAAGATACAGCAGGTTATTTTCCAACCACTGAGGCTTTGCTCTATATTTCTAGTACATTAAGAAATCCAGAAGCAGAGATTTTCTTTTAGAGGAGCAGTGATAGTAACAATAATTTGATGAGTGCTTTACAGCCGGTATCTGGTTGGCCTTCACATCAGTTCCACGCTGACATGTACAGGGCAGTGATAAAAAGAACTTTGGAGAGGAATTTTGTATACTGCAGAAAAATAAATCCACAAGAAGGCAATTTCCTCCAGTGGTGACCTTCATGCCACGTGAGGTATCTGAACCCACCACTGGCTTTGGCCAAACTTCTGCTGTCATTGGGTCTCAATTCTCTCTGTTCCTGTCAGTGGAGTCTGTTGCATGTCTAAATCCCTGCTGCTGCCTGTGTTCATAAATCACTTCCATCTCTGTGGCGCTGAGCTACTGAGCACGAGGTACCACATAAATCCCTTGGGCTCTGCGAATCAGGTGTCCTCTAATCCTGCCTCTGTTGCCTGATCCACACAGAGCTCTGGGACTCATCCAGAGTAAAGTAGAGCCATAAAATATAAGGGTCGTAGAGGAAGAATCCTCCAGGGAGTTCAACTGCTATCTGCAGAAACCCCTGGAGTGCTAAGTCTGGGCATAGTGTCATTCCTGCACCCTCAAGGACACACTGATGTGTTTCGAGAAGGCCATAAATAACACACATATGAACAGTCCTCAAGGTTAGTGTCTCAAAAAATGTGAACTGTTAACCCTCTAAGGCAAAATTTTCTGCAGAAGAGGTGGAAAGATGTCCACATGCAGAAGCTTTCTATTCCCATTTATTTTCATTATGGACTTCAGCTGCAGAGTGGATCTTTTCAAAGAAACATCACAAAATGTCACTCTGTTCTCTTTGTCTAGCTGATTTCTTCTCAAGAAGCCATGGCTGGCTCTCATCTTGAAAACACACATCACAGAATCACCAAGGTTGGAAGAGACCTCAAAGATCATCAAGTCCAACCTGTCACCCAACACCTCATGACTAAACCATGGCACCAAGTGCCACGTCCAATCCCCTCTTGAACACCTCCAGGGATGGTGACTCCACCACCTCCCCGGGCAGCACATTCCAATGTCCTTCTTCTGAGTGGCCCAGAACTGAACACAGTCCTCAAGGTGTGGCCTAACCAGTGCTGAGTACAGGGGCACAATGACTTCCTGTGCTTTAAAACTGTATCTACATGCAGGTTCTCACCTCATTATAAACCATGAAATCTGTTGGGCAATTGTAACATGACATTAAATAAGGAGTATCTACCTGATCATCACAGCACACTGTTAGGAAATGGATACATATAGCACTGTCCAACCAGCTCAGCTGGTGGGTGCTAATAGGCTTTCCATGGGGCTGTTCAGTCTGGAGAAGAGAAGGCTCAGAGGTGACTTCATTGCTGCCTTCCAGTATCTGAAGGGGGCCTACAAGAAGGCTGGGGAGGGACTTCTCAGGCTATCAGGTAGTGATAGGACTAGGGGGAATGGAATGAAGCTGGAGGTGGGGAGATTCAGGCTGGACATGAGGAGGAAGTTCTTCACCATGAGAGTGGTGAAGCCCTGGAATGGGTTGTCCAGGGAGGTGGTTGGGGCCCCATCCCTGGAGGTGTTTAAGACCAGGCTGGATGAGGCTCTGGCCAGCCTGATCTAGTGTGGGGTGTCCCTGTCCATGGCAGGGGGGTTGGAACTAGCTGATCCTTGTGGTCCCTTCCAACCCTGACTGATTCTATGATAAGTTAATGAGAGATTGTTTAATCTAGGATTCCTGAATGCACAACTGTGGAATATATTCAAGGCTAATACTCGTGTTGAAGCCGGTGTGTTGAAGATGTGACTAAAACTGCTTGGGATTTGCAGTCCATCCTTACACAACACCTCCAGAGGTGGAGCAAAGTGGGATGAGCCTGGAGGTGAAGCCCAGCCTACTATCCAGCAATGCTTGCTCTTCGGGGGCTGTGTAGACTTGTGTCCTTGCCCTGCTGGCAGGACACTCTGGCACCACTGTAACACAGAGCAGTGCCACCAGCGCTTGTGGTTCCTTCCAACCCTGACTGACACTATGATGCTATGATAAAAGTGTCAACCCGTTCTCTAATTATGAAAAACCAATTTGTTTTGAAGAGCTAACAGCCACGTTCATCCAGCCCCACTGCACTTCTCTGAGAGTGAGAGAACAAAGAGTAAATGAATACTGTATCTGCACTGACTTTCATTGAACTAGCACTGAAGAGCTGGATAAGTCTCCATAGCTATGCCTCTCCCTGTAAATTCCTTGGGAAAATGTCAGGTGCTGTACACAAGCAAGAGGGAAAAAAAAATGAAATCAAATTAAAGCATAAAGGTTCAGGTTTAGCTAAGGGCCAAATCTCATACATTTTTATTACAGTTCTTGCAATTTTTTAATTCAATTGAAGCTGTTCCTTATGGAAGTGTTGGTACTACATCATCATTCAGCTTCCATTTATTCCTGATCTGACAGCCTCACATGCATTTGTGTTGATGGCTTAATTGATTTATTTCCCTGAGCAAGCACAAGTGGGGGCAGTTCACAGGGTGCCACGCCAGGTTATCTCAACTGCAGGTACCAGGGATTGCAATAGGCTGTGACTGGCAAACAGATACATTTGTTTTCATAGAAACAAAGGAAAACAACATCTTATGAGCACATTTGGGGTAAAAATGAAAACTGAAAGCAAAAGCAATTGTAAAAGATACTTGAAAACAGGCTGTCTCATGTTTAATCAGAAAAGGTCATTATTTTCCTCCCTCCCCCAAAAGATTTTGGCTTTTAATGTTTTCCTTTCATTTCCTTATTCCTTTCACAGTAGCAAGTAAATAAATGAATAGTCTGAAGGAGACACAGAGCTAAAAAAAAACCCAAACAAGGGAGCAGGTAAGAAGGAAGGGAAAAAACCCTCCACTTTTACAGACAATAAAATCTGCAGAATAGCAATCTTCTTTTAACGACCATGTAGGTGATGAATGTCTTAAGTGGTAGTAATTTGCTCCACAGCTTGGTTCCTATATAATGTCCTCATTGTGTTGGGCCATCCAGTGCCATTTAAGGGCAAAGAGAAAACGGTCCTGGCTGTGCCTATGCAGGGGTGAGCCATGGGGTTAGGCTGGCTCAGCAAATCCGTGTTATCTGGTCTGTGGAAAACCAGAGATTCATAAGCTACAAAGAATTTCTCATTACCAGATGGGTTTCTTATTTAGTATTTCATGTTTTTTATTGGTTTATTAGCTATTATTTTGTACTTTATTATTTAATTATTCGGTATGGTGTTTATTATTTATTACTTGTTATTTGTTTCTCCCTTTCCCCCCACTTTGTTGCTTGGACATTAGTTCCATTTCTGCAGAGTGAGGGATAAGAATCTATCTGATACATGACATCTCTACAGCTACTTTGTCCTCATTCTGCATCATACTATTTGGCTGTCTCTGGGAAATGGAGAAGGAGCCCACAATGGTCTTCAGAATTTGCAGAGGGAAGAGAAATGTTCTCAGCATACATCTAACTGTGAGCTCTGGTGAAGTGGAGCTGTGTTACTGAGCAAGTAAGTTCAGTCTGGGTTTCCAAGATGCTTTGTCTGTACATCTTCATTTGAAGCTAGCTTCAACCTTGCTGCCTACAAGGAGCTACCCTCACGTAGAGGTTTTCACATGGTTGTAATACGAGTGAACGAGAGAGAGGCACTTTTGGTGCCGGTCCTAATTAAATATACTTGCAGCATTGTAGCACCACCTGCAGGAGGCCTTTTATTTTACCAGGGTACTCTGAACGAGGGGCAGGCTTGTGTGGGAATGTTAGAACCCAAAGCATTAGAAACCTGAAGGTCTTAGGGGGAAACAAAAGAAATAAAAAGGAGGAGAGAAAACCATGATAACCCTGCTGCATGCACGGCAAAACCATGTGAGATGTGTGCTGTTCCAGACAGATCAGTTTTAGCTCTGGATTTCTAATTGTTCTCTTTTGACTCTTTCACTGCAAGAAATTGCTTTTCAAAGTTAGTTTTCCAATTGATTGGTTAAAATGTAGGGGGCAACACTGTAAGTTTTCAGGGTGATGTAGATGGAAAGATTAGAGGTGTGTTTAGGTGTGCACACACACTGCCAAACAATGGAGATCCTGGAGCCTGGGCTCTCCTGATATGCCAAAGCCAGAGGGAAGCTGAACTACAGAGGCAGCAAAGGGCTCTCCATGCACAAGGAAACTTCCCAGGGACTGGAGCTACTCTATACTCTGATAACATGGCAGAGGAACACAGTGTCCTGAGACTGCTGGACCAGCAATCCTTTCCCTGTGCAGCCATCCATCATGGCAAGTCCCAGAGGCCTCAGGGGGTCGAGTGGGTGCCAGAAACATAACAGAAATTCATCTGTGCAGCCTTTTTTTCTTATTGTAATATTTTATTTTGTGCAATGAAGTACAAGAGCATAATTCTGATGTATCTAAAAGTTCAGAGATTTGAGTATATCTGCTGATGGCTCTCTATTTGACCCCTCAACATCAAGACTGATGTTGGAGACAATTTAGTCATGACAGCCCAGACACTGTTAAGAGGGAGAGCCCCAGAATCAGGTCTGAGCTGTGGAAACAAACCCTGCACTTCCAATGACTTTGCTGGCAGGATTGATTTGTCTGGTGGGCTCCAGGCTCAGGGATGTCTGGGACTTTCACCATTCACATCCAGAAGGCTCCAGTGCAGAAAGAAGTGATGTTCCAGGACAGGGGCACAGCCCACTGCCTGCTGTGATTCACGCAGATGGAGAAACCACTGACACACAGCTCCAAGACCCTGTTGCTTCTGCAGCTTTCTTCATGGCACAGATGTGAAGCAGTGTCCAGGCCTTCATTAACAGCCAGGCACAGCATGTTAGACAAGGTATGAGCAAGAGTAAGAGCCCATGGATATTTAGTGGGGAAAGGACCTGTAGTTTGTAATAGTTAAGTCATGCTGTGCACATTTTGGGGATATTTCATGCATGTGTGGCTGCAGATACAAAAACACACGTACGTGAAGCAGCTTTGCTCCTCAACATGTGAGCTCTTGCATGCTGTAAAATATTCAGTCTGCTGCTGACTTGACATTTTTCCACTGTGTCTTCCCCTTGCTCAGGGCCTAGAAAGTGTGCAGTAGACAGAGATCAGCAAAAGGAAGAGCAAAGCAAAATGATGTCAGCTAAGACAGGAGGGAAAAAAATAAGGAAAAAGTAAAGGTTCTTTGATATGTTGCTGTGTGGAGCAAGGGACAATTACTGAGAGTGGAATGAAGATAAGAGGCTGCCTCCTCCTTTGCCCAGCACTCCTGCAGTCCCTGATCTGCTGGCAGTGGAGCTCCTAACCTCACCTAAGCAACATTGCTCCTCCCTGGATCAGACTTTCCTCCATCATCCCTGGGCTGAGAACACGGAGAAAGGTTTCAAGAGGACAAATATTCCCCTGTTTGCACAAACATTGTGAGAGCAGCATCCCACGAGACCTGCCTCACCTCAGAGAACACGTCCCCAGCAGCTGATGCTCTTTATGTGTTTGCTTTCTGCTTTAGCTAATTTTCAAAGTAGTCACTCAGGACAGCCTCTTCTGAAACGCTGAGAGAGAGATGGGCACATGTGGCTGGCAAAGGCATTATGCTTTTCAAATAGGTATTGGATTTGGTGAGAAAGAGCTACTAGCAAAGCTCTATTTCCTGGCAGAAAATCATTTGGGTGTTATTCTTTCAAAGTGCCTCAAAGTAGGGGGGGGGGGAAGTGCTTAGAAATTTAGATTTGCTTGTGAAAGTTTCTCGTTTTCACACTTTCCCTTATTCCCTCTTGCACTTTCTTTTCCTCTACGCAGCCTCAGTCTCCTGCTCTCCAGCCTTCTTCCACAGCATGCATGTGCACATATGCATATGCCTTGCCTTGGTTTTATTTCAGCCAGGACAGTCTAGTGTCAGTAAGTTGCTGTATGGTCCAGTCTCATAGCAGCTTGCCTCTTCCCTCCCCTAGGCAATTTGGTGCCAACTGGATTATATCAGAGCAGTTGCTTTCCCCACAAGAACAGGAGAAGGTGCAGGAGATTAAACTAAAGATCACCCAACCCTGTAGCACAGCAAATTAGCTCAGGCCATTAAGCATAATGGCCTTCCAGAGGCCAAAGGGGTCAGCTATTAGTTCAAAATAATGACCTTCAACCCAGGCAGGAAGAAGTCTACACACAGACGTCTGTCACTCTCCTGATTCAGTTTTCAAAAGGGCTTGCTCCCCATTTTGTACAGTTAAAATGTTTAGCTCATTTAATGGGACATGATTTCCTTCTCTTTGGGGCTGACATGGGGAGTCTGAAGTTAACCATGTGGAGGCTGCTAAAAGACCCAGGCAGAGTGATTCCAATTAACAACATGGAAGCACAGTTTGCTTAATTTCGAACCTACTTAAACATCAAAGGTTCAAAAGTTCAGTGCAAATGTTCCTGGATTACATTATTCCAGGGAGGAAGAGAGACTGAAAGAAATTATATCTTTCCAAAGCCATCCAGTATAGACTGCATATCATATGAAATACGAGCTGGTTAAGGAAGATGTTGAAAGTGCTGGACTGGGATTTGGGGGATGTAGATTAAATTCCTTGTCTCTGCTGCAAACTTCCTGTGTGGCCTGGAGCAAACTGCATTGCTGGCTCTGTGTTTTAGTTTGACACGTGTGTGGGGTGCAGCTAATGAGTCCTTTCTCCTGCCCTTTGTCTCCTTTCCCTGCTTAGAGATGCTCTTTAGAGAAAGGTCTGCAGATCTTCTCTTAATGAGTATATATACATATATATATATATATATATATGCTCAATACAGGGTTCACCTCAACTTTGGATACTACCAAAGATGAGCTAGAAAAAAGAATAATTAGAAACACTAGGTTGGCTTTCAGGAAATTCTTGGCTCTGTCACAAATTTCCTGTGTGACTTTCACCAAGTCATTTAATCTCTCTCTGATTCAGCCCCATGACCATAAAAGTACTTCTCAGTAATGTAATGTGTGATACATCCATTCATAGTTGTAAGACATGTGGAAATGACAAGAGAAGGACCAAAACACAGTTAGGTAGACTTTCTTTGGTGATTAAAAGCAGGAAGGCTCAATATCATATCACAGACATCTTCCAGGGAGGCTGTCTTGAAACTCCTAACATGCTCAGCGTTGAGTCCAATGAAGGAGGTGAAGGACTAGCAAACCACAGATATATTGCTCTGAATATGGTCTCCATATGTGTCAGGCTTGAATTTCAAGCATGTTCTCCCAATCATAATGCAAAACATAACCCACCCCCCCAAAAAAAACCCCACCAACACACCAAAAGCCAAGCACCAAAAAAAAAACCAAACACCAACCCAAGGATATTTGATTAAGTTTGTGTGAAAAGAGGGTAAGAAAGGAGGGGAAAGTTTACAAACTCAACAAGTTTTGTGGACCCCAGTTGGCAAGAGAGAAAGTTTACAAAGCCTTGAACCCCATCCTTTATGTCATGCCTTGCCCCGATATGGAGAAGCCTGGCTGAATTCTTGGCTGTTTACAACATGTGAGCTACACAGTGTTTGTGGAAATATAAAAGCTGTTGCTGAGTATCATAAAGGGAAGAAAAGAGAAAGAATTAAATCACCAAACTGTTTTCACAGGAGGTTAAAAGGTCTGATATAAATCTTCAAAGGGTTGGAGTAAACTCTGTCCTTCATCTGCCCTGTCGTGCTGAGGTACTACAGGCAACACATATGGTGTGTAACGTTCCCCAGTGCTGAGGGAACTTTACGGAGCCTGTAGGCACAAAGGAGCCGATAAGGGCGAAACTACATCATTAGGGCTAACACTGGATTTTTCTGCTTTCATGAGCAGATATTCAATTATAAAGCTTCCTATCTCAAACTAATATTATTTTTTAAAGAAATAAATAAATAGGTGAGTGCAGTTTTGAGCCCTTTGCTTCCCACGGAGATCTTGGGAGGGTGCATGTTGAAGGGGGGGGGGGAGGGGGGAAATGCCTGAGGGGCGTGTTGGTGTATGCAGTGCTCTCCACCTCTCAGTGACGCCAGTTAAGGATGCTTTCTGCAGCTGAGGTGAACTTCACCCAGTGAGCTACTGTGCATCATCTGCCTGGGGGACTGCAGCAGCTGCAGGGCCAGGAGTTCAAACTGCCAAATGCCCGACAGCATTTCTTGGGGGATATCTCGCTTCAGTCATTCCAATTACGACTCGGGATAATCTTTCATCCCAAATGCTATACAGTAGGGCAGAGCAGAAAATAAGTGCATGACTTGTAATACTGAAATGAAAGCTTTGGAAGCGTTTTTAAGCTGTGCAAACGTGAAAAATACCTAGAAGTTCATTTGTACCCCAAGTACCTCATCAGGATACCATTTTAACAGCGATGGAAGAGTAAATCATTCTTATTGATTGACATTAATCAAACCTTAATAAAAAATAATTAAAGCAAACACCAACCCCAGGCCAAGGCTGATGCCAGTCTTTTCTTGCCTGGATTGAATTTTATATTGGAATTATAATGTAAACCCCTGAAAGGAGAGTTTACAGTGGAAACACTGACAGACTCTTAACTGGAGCATGCTACGGGTGCCTTTATAAACATACCAGGCATGGTGGTTTGGAGCCAAAAAAGTGCTTCTTAAAAAATGTATTAAAAATTAATTTATTCCTTATGCACATCTAAGTCAAAACTTCTTGGCATGAGCTTCATTAATTCCCCCAGGGCTCCTCTCTATCCATTGCAGACAAGCAAACTGCACTCTCTATAAGATAATTTGGAATGGGCCAGCCCTCCACGGGATAAGGGAATGCTGTACTGGTAGATAACAGCACCTTCCCCAGTACTCTGCACGCTGTGAGAGTACAAAAGCTAACCCAGAATGCAACAAGGAAACTGCTAGCCTTAAGGACAGTTGGCCTTGCCTCATCTTCCAGCTTGCCTGTGCAGCACAGGCAGCCACACAGTGCCCAGGAGCACACAATGGACACGTCATGGGGTGGAGCTTAGGTCGGGGCACAGCTCATGGCCCCAGTTCTGCTGGCCCTCTGCCCGGATCCATCTGCACCTGTGGGTATCCCCTGTGATGCTGGCCCAGAGGTAGTGGAGAAGGACGTCCATCATGAAGGGATGGCTTGTGCCTGCATGACTGGGTGCTCCAGCCCATGCTCCCATGGTCACTCCCTCCTGCAGCAACACAACAAAGCAAAGCAAACCCCTTCTTCCCCAAGCAGGGTGTCCCTCCATCAGCCAGGGCGCAAGTGGGATTTGGCCACAGCTGCTGCCACTTCTGCAGCTGAAGAAGAAACGGAGTGTAATTTGAAAATTGGATATGGTCTGCAAATGAAATCCGACAAGCAAACAACTAAGAATGTGGCTGATGTGTGATACCCAGCCCCACATCTGCACCCAATTTGCACAAAGCATTCCTGTCATTTTCCAGGGCTGAAACAAAACCCTGCTTCAGCAAGCCCTACAACTTTGGAGGGCTGAAATTTGCAGCAGAGTCTCGCAGCCCAGTTTCCCCTCAGATGCAGACATTTCTTGCTGCAACTCCCCAGTTCCCTTCTTCCAAGCGCTGAGCATTTTCTCAGCCCCAGCTGCACGTGTCTGAAGATAAGCCTGGGGCAACGTCAAGGAGAAGCTGCAACATTTCTTTAAGAGCTGAGCATTCATATATTTCCTTTTAGACACAGAAAAGAGGATTAGAGGTGATATTATGGCAAAGGCCTTCTGTGAAATGAGGAATAAAAGTCATTAATGCCCCCTAATAGGCAAAGTGGCCTCCCACCTGCATGGATGTATCAGGCCCATATTAGATTGTCATACATAATTGATAGTGAAATCAGACCACTTTCTACCAAATGAGGGGAAAAAAGACTCAAGCTGTAAATTCATCTGCAGTGATTTCATGTGCAAAGAGATTGATCCAAGCAAAGACTGATAAACTGAGTCCAAACTGATTTTATTATATGAAGATTATGATCATGTTACAACTCTCTGTTGTGTATACAGCAAGTAAAGACAAAACAATACCAAAGGGTGGAAATCCTTCCTGACCCTGGCATGAGTATTCACCCTTTATTTCTTCTTACCAGCTCAAGATACAGGATAGTGCAAGATGAAATGTCCCTAAAAGTAGTTTTCTCCATGTGACATTTACTAAACAGTGACATCTATTGGGGACCAGCATTTCAAGAAGCAGTCTGTTCAGACTTGACTGATCAAAGCACTTTTAATGACCCATTTTAGGACACAAGTCTGAATTAAAAGACAGATGAATGAGATAACCATAGAGATCTACTCCACCTCAAGGGGTAGACCATCTTATTAGGATACAGACTCAAGTAGCTGTGGGTGTAGGGGTGCTAGTGTGTGAAATTTCACTGGTAGTAAGGAAAATACTGGCAGCAGGTATTTCCCCTGGGCCTCCAGTGAATTGCCTGTGGCAGAAAAACCTTCCCTATCTTATTAAAACATACAGTATAAATATGTGTTCTCCATGGTGGGGCAGCTTCAAAAGTCAAGGATCCAGGTTAGGAACCCTGTTTCCTGCTGTTCCCCCAGCAGTGCTCTTCCTTTCACCAGAGGAGATAGAATGTCCTGTCCTTTCATCCACATAAAGTGGCCCTTTCTTTCTAGGTCTGTCAAAATGAAGCTCTGATTAAATCACACAACCATTGATGTGCAGCTTTATCAGAAATGGGGAGGGAGGGGGGAAGGGAAATTGCTGTAAAAGCAACTACCTAATAGTAAAATCAGAGTTCTTGCCCCATTGCTGTGAGGAACCAGGCTTCATCTCCTCAGCTATCCCCACACAGCTACCAGGGGCTGTTGTCAACCACCCCAGAGCCATTTCTTCCCCATGTTGAGCCATCCCATCCTTCAGCTTCTCCTCCCAGGGTAACTGCTGTATCCTGCACCAGCTTGAGGGTGCTCGCTGAACTCATGCCAGTTTCTCCATGTTTTGTATTGAGGCACGTCAAAAACGGGGCACTATCTCCTCAGGGTTCATGAGTATAGACCAGAGAGGATAAACTTATCCCTAGATGGAGAGATTGTGACCCTACTGCCTGGTCACTGCTAGCTCCTCTACGGCTCATGGTCAGCCAGGACACCGGCACCTCCTGTAGAGCGGTTTCCCAGACATTCCCAGCTCACATCCTTGCAGAGTTATCCCCTCAGAGGTCCAGGAGTTTGCATTGATCCTACCTGAAGGGAGGTTGTAGCCAGGAGGGGATTGGTCTCTTTCCCAGACAAGGAGCACCAGAACAAGAGGACACAGTCCCAAGCTGCACCAGGGAAAGTGTAGGCTGGTGGTGAGGAGAAAGTTCTTCACTGAGAGAGTCGTTAGCCATTGGAATGTGCTGCCCAGGGAGGTGGTGGAGTCCCCATCCCTGGAGGTGCTCAAGAGGGGATTGGACATGGCACTTGGTGCCATGGTTTTGTCATGAGGTCTGTGGTGACAGGTTGGACCTGATGATCTCTGAGGTCTCTTCCAACCTTGGTGATTCTGTGATTCTGTGAATTTCACAAGATTGGCTCATCCCAACTGGGCCCTGAGGTGGAGAGTTGTGATGTTGTTGCTGCTCCTGAAATTATTTGACTAATCTTCTGCATGCCTTGGAATCTCTTCAGCACATTTCTGAAGGCAGCTCCAGGGTCAGACGACTTTCTGAAGCGAAGCTGGCAAGCAGTGGCTGAGAAGCCAGCCAGGTCATTTCCCACAGAAGTTCAGTTGCTGTGTTTTTGAGTTCTATTGTTACTTTGCAAATGGCACATCTTTTAAAAGTAAAACAAAAGAAAGAAACAAACCAACAAAAAACCCCAAACAAACAAAAAAACCCAAACCACCAAATTAAGCTGTGGAGCCTAATGCATCATTAGAAGAAAAATTAAACAAATGCTGAGAACCTGCATACAGAATTTCTGTGCCATGGACTCAGTTGCAGGTTGACCTGGGGTTTTGCAAAAGAAAATACAAATATATTGCAGTGATTTCAGTTGTGGGTTTGTTGTTTTTTTTTTCCCTAATGAAAACAGTTTTCAGTAATGAGGACTGGAATGGAATTTCTAGTCTAAACCAGAACAAAGCAGCAGCACCTCCAAATAGTCCCTGCCTAGGGCCCACTTTTAAGTGGGAAGAGAAACCCAGCCCCATAATTCTGTTGTGCTCAGCTCCAAACAATGACCTCCTGCCTCCCAGTGGGTCCCTAATGGATTGCTCTGCTCAGTTTCCAAAGCAGTTTTTGTGAGACTTTGATTTGATTCCAACACAGAACGAAAATAAGTTTCAAAACCTCAACATTTTTTGTTGAGCACAATTTTCCCAGCCAAACCTACCATACATTATTACTGTTACAAATTCCCCTAAGGGCTTCCAGAATAATCAGAAAGGAGTGATGCGTCCAGAAAAATCCCAAATCAAAGCCAAAGGGTAGAAAGAAGAGATACAGCACATCAGGTCAGTGGTTGTGTGGCCACCCTGTATTGGCACAACCACTCAGAGAAGGAGACTATTATCTTCATGTAAGTGCCCACAGGAGTAATCCAGTCTGGACTCTTCTGGGGGGGAGCAGATCTGAGTTGTGCAATCTCCCACACACTGTTCCCCACACAGGGAATTCTCCACAGCCATCTGTCTCTGCATCCCCCTTCCCTTGCCTTGGCAGCTACCTCCTTCTCCACGTTTCCCCGCTACTAACATAGCAGCCCTCCTCAAACATGCCTCTGGCAGGAGGTGCTGCTGTCAGTCCCACCCTTCTGCTCACTTGCCTGGGGAAGCAGAGGGACAGGTAAGCAGGGACTAACAACACTCCCATATGGGAAGAAGGAGAGGAGGCAGATTGGAGAATGTGCAGTCCAGCCCTGCTCACCTGAGAAGAGAAGATGAAGCCAGGGTTTGCTGTGTGAGAAAATGGGCTCATTCCCTGCACAGCTCTCCCTCCTTCACCTTCTAGGGCTGCCAAGAGAATCCTACAGACTGTGTGATCTGCAGGCAGTGAGAACTGTGCTACACCTGCTGTTAAAGGCATTTTGTAGCCACGTGTCACCCAGATCCTTTTGCCAGGTGAGGGACCCATTATGTGAGCCTGTTTGTGTATATCATGGACAGTGATAGTGAGAGCAGGAGCTCTAGATCCACAGATCCTCACAGCATGGATGTTTGACTGTCAGAGCATGGCTCCTTCACTGCCTTGCAGTGGCTCAAGCAGAGCTTCTCACTCAGCTGCACGAACTGCAGAGTTGACCTTACAGCCGCTGGGATGGACTCCACTCAGCATGTGATGTTTAGTCCACATCTGTCTTAATTCTTGATCTGCAATCCAAGGAAAGCACATCTATCTCTCTGTTTTCCACAATAAACACAGAAGATTGTGAAGGTCTGGATGGGGACCAGAAACAGGAAGAGTGAATGTCTCTCTCTCCCTATTAAAGCGGGTGGAATTTTTATGGGAAGGGATGCAAAACCTTTATGTTCTGTAAGAGAACAATTTCAGCCTGGAGGAAAGAACAAGAGGCCTCTGCTAAAAAGCTGTACCTTTTGTCAAGGGGCTCAGACACCATTATAAGACAAAATACCTACACTTTTTTTTTTTTTTCCTTAGGATCCCCTTTCACCAAAAAAAAAAGATGAGCTCTCAGTTTAATGCTTGGCATCACACAGCAGCTAGTGAAGTGAGGATTTCTCATGTCCTGATCTCTGTGAGAAAACACCACCTTAGTGAGAAAAAAAAAGAACCTAAGGTGTACTGAAAGAGCAGATTCACAGCTAGTTGATCTTTCCGCCCCTGTGTGGACAAAGGGCATTTCTGTCTCTGAAACCTTTCTCCCTCCACCTTTCCCCTCAGACCTCTCTCTGCTCCACTTGCAGACTTTCTCCAGGCAGACGTCCAGCACAGCACAGTTCAGGGGCAGGCTGTGCATTTCCTCAGACTCTTGTTCTCTGAGATAAAGGTGAGAAGAACAAACCCACTAGTCAATCCAGAGCTGTGCTGTATTTACTGCAGCTATAATTAACATCCTCTTAGGCTGGCCTGGAAGCTCTTGGGTCTGTCTGCCTCATAAGGATAAAAACAGCTCTGGGAAGAGATCTCTCTAGAGTTTTCTCCACCTGTATGGGAGGAGAATGGATCTGTGTCTGCTTCTTCATCTCAACATCCACAACTATAAAAGGGGGCCAACCAGCAGAGCAGGGATGTGAGGAGGGCATACATCTCATGTATTCCCTGTAGCAGCTGTGCCATCATCAGGGCACTAGGCTTTCTTCAGGATTTTCTCAGCAGGTTTCTAGAAACCCCATGTGTTTGGCCTGGCATGTCATAAGGCTGCTAGCAATGCAAACACATGCTCTGCCCAGTGCTTTAATAATTTGCAAAAGAAAGGATTCATGCACAATCTTCTGATCTGGCTCCTAGAAGCAGTTTTATCCCAGGGTAGGTAGGAAATGGGTGTTACTCCACACACATCATCTTTGAAGGCAGCTGCCTTGAGTGTCCCTACTGGAAACTTTGGCAAACAGTTATTTGTGTCTATTTTCCCTCTGCAGGAGGAAAATGAGGGCTAATAATTTTAGCTGGTTACTGTTCTGCTCAGTAAGACTTCAGGTTCTCCACTAACCCTGTTCCCCATCTATCTCTGAATTCACATTCCCTTCCAGCTTGGGCATCGCAGAGCATTCCAGAGCTTGGAGGTCAAATGTAAAGGATCATCTCCCCCCTACCATTCTGTCTCAGAGGAGAGCTGATCATTTTATTTTTCTTGAATTTGAAAAGCATTTAACTAATTGAATGATTGCTTCTACTTGTATGATATTTGAAACATCCCCTTATTAATGTTGTCCAACCCTTCAGCAGAACAGAACAGCCTGCTTCTAGTTGCTTGTTTCTCTGCCAAATTTCCATGTTCTCACACTGAACAGCTAATTGCATTTCTGAGTGGATTTTTTTTCCCCCAAATCAGCCCAAATTCCACTTCTTGGGACAAAACTGAGAATAAAGAATGCCATTTCCCATGTTAAAGTTATTTTCTGATACCTTTGCACTATCACAGAATCACAGAATCACCAAGGTTGGAAGAGACCTCAAAGATCATCAAGTCCAACCTGTCACCAACACCTCATGACTAAACCATGGCACCAAGTGCCACGTCCAATCCCCTCTTGAGCACCTCCAGGGATGGGGACTCTACCACCTCCCTGGGCAGCACATTCCAATGGGTAACGACTCTCTCAGTGAAGAACTTTCTCCTCACCTCAAGTCTAAACTTCCCCTGGCACAGCTTGAGACTGTGTCCTCTTGTTCTAGTGCTGGTTGCCTGGGAGAAGAGACCAACCCCCACCTGCTACAACCTCCCTTCAGTTAGTACCTTTCTGTCTCATAGAATGGACTGGAATCTGACTGCCATGGTAGTATTAATATCAATGCACCCTCTAGACCAGTTGTCTACTCTAGACCCAGTTGTCTACTCTAGACCCAATTTCAGGAAAACTAATAAGTGTCTTGGTTCTATATTAAGGATATCCAGGCAAAATTAACATTTTAGTGCTTGATTTAGCAGCCTAGTTAATAATGTTTCCAGCATATTATTTATACACACTACTTTATTGGAGTAATTAAAAATCTTATTTTCCAAGTCATTTTTTACACCCTACTGAGTAGATTCTTTAGCATATTAAAATTCACAGACATATGCACACACACACACACACACACACACAAATTGCTCTAAATGCAGCATTGATTAACAGTAAACTTATAAATGAAAAGTCTATAGGCTGAAGGAGCACAAATAATTATTACAATCAACATGAAGAGATTTTTTTTCATGCAGTTCATAAAACAGGAACAGAGACACTGTGTGTTGTATCCTGTATTGAGAGCAATTACTATTTGCCACTCCTACCACACTGCTGTTTGAAAGAGAGGTTAAAAATAGTGCCTCTCATTTGCCAGGTTCTGAAGCTATCCAGCTGGGGTGGCAGAGAAAGGAAGAGCTGAGGGTGTTCACAATGAAATCCTGCCAGATCCTGCTACTGGTCCTACTGGTGTATGTCTAGACTGAGTTTACTTGCTGTATTCGTGGGTATTGTGAAGCAGTATAAAGCACTGCAGTTGGATCCACTGGGCAATAGCAAGACAACAGAGAAAAGAAGAGAATGAATTAAGTTAATTGAAAAGAAGCCAGGCTGCAGCAGAGTGGTCACTGCTGGCTGGCCTGATAGGGCAGAAAGCAGTAACATCCTTTTGAGTCTTGCTGGCAGCAATTATTTAACGTCAGCAAAATCAACAAAGTGCAACCCTCTGTAATCATAGAATCACTCAATCATAAATCAGAGAATCATCAGGGTTGGAAAAGACCTCTAAGATCATCAAGTCCAGCCATCAGCTCAGCACCACCACCTCACTAAACTATATCCCAAAGTGCAGAGTCTGCATGTTTTTTGAACACCTCCAGGGATGGGGATTCCACCACCATCAGGTTTGACCGTTCCTGCATTCATACACCAGCCCCACAGATCACATCTTGGAGGTGTTCTTACAGCAGAAGTACACAGGCAGGCAGATAGCTGCAGCAATCCCAGCTCCTCACCACTGTTCTGGTGCTGACAGGACCAGAGAAACCAGCCCAGAGTAGAGTAGAGTAGAGTAGAGTAGAGTAGAGTAGAGTAGAGAGCGGAATGGAATGGAATGGAATGGAATGGAATGGAATGGAATGGAATGGAATGGAATGGAATGGAATGGAATGGAATGAATAGAATAGAATAGAATAGAATAGAATAGAATAGAATAGAATAGAATAGAATAGAATAGAATAGAATTAACCAGGTTGGAAAGGACCTTTGAGATCATCAAGTCCAACCCACCACCCAACACCATCTAATCAACTAAACCATGACACCAAGCACCCCATCCAGTCTCTTCCTAAACACCTCCAGTGATGATTCCGCTACCTCCCTGGGCAGCCTATTCCAATGGCCAATGACTCTTTCTATGAACAACTTCCTAACATCCAGCCTAAACCTCCCCTGGCACAGCTTGAGACTGTCCTCCACCCAAGACCAGGCATTTTCCCATTGCTTTCACCTTCCCTTTTGGGTGCCTCCATTCTATGCCCTTGTGGTATGGTCCCATACTACCCCAAGTGCACATACTTTAGAGCTGTTGATGCTGCCAATGCCAAGCCAACTGTGCACAGAAATGTGGGTTTACATCACAACTATTTCCTTTTCTGTGCTAGGTCTCATCTGCCTGTTCAAAGGAGCTAATAAAACCGTAGGGGCAGTTCTGGGACATTCCTCATGCACAACATTATGTTTTGTTTCAACATGAACCAGCTGTATAATGATTACAAAAATGAGATTTGCTACAAATATTTGAAATATGTGAGAAAGGATTTGGTGCCATTTTCCTTATGAAAATAACCAATTCGTTCTGTGTTGACTAATGTGATGCCCATAAAGGGCTTTGGCAGCTGTACAGCACGAGATGTTTCAGCTGCTCTTCATAAAGATGGATCATTCTAGAGATGTACAGATGTGATGCACATTAAAAATGTAGCACTACAAGGCTTCACAACATTCAGAGATGTTTTAGGAGGTGAACAGCAACATTCTGACATTCATCTGGCATTGCACTGTTTTCATTGGAGGGTGAATTTTGCTCATAAAGTCAGGAGTAAAACCTCAGGACCAGTCAGTCCTATGCTGTATACCACAGCTAGGAGTTCTGTAGAACCTGAGGAAGCTACAGGGTCCCACAGAGATGATGCCATGCAGGAGAAGTGTGTGGTTAATGAAGCCTCTGAACAGCGGTAGCCAGAGCTCCTCGTTGCTCCTCTTCATCCCCCATTTCAAGATGTT
This sequence comes from Colaptes auratus, assembly GCA_015227895.2. Lineage (NCBI taxonomy): Eukaryota > Metazoa > Chordata > Aves > Piciformes > Picidae > Colaptes > Colaptes auratus. The sequence goes on along the minus strand of JAAWVA010000033.1, from coordinate 13,685,063 downwards.
CAAGGTGCACTGAGTGTCCCAGGTATTCAAACCAAGCTGAAACCAGAGTCCTCTGTGCCCTCCATGCCTCTCCTGAGCAGCAGTGTGTGACCTTTGTGAGGTGGGACCACCCAGACCTGGGAAGAAGTGGAACACATTTGGCTGCTGCGGAAGCAGTGCCACGCTAAAACCTGGAGCACATTTACTGTGCCAGCTGCAGGGCAAGAGCCACTCTGCTGCCTTGCTGCTGGAGTTTGTAAGAGAGTGAAGAAAGTCTGACAGTGCATCAGACCCGACTGCTTGATGTGCAGGAAAATGGACATGCACACAGTGAGCCCCACACATGTCACATTTCTCCATGTGAAAACCAATCCTCTGGAGCGCTCCATTCTTCTGTCCATATGCCGCAGAGCTGGGTTTGTTGGACTTGGAAAACTCACCTGTTCGTGTGCTGAAAGTCTAAGGCAACCACAACTTCAGCAAGTTGCAGAGAACACACTTTGCAGTGCACACTGCCACTTTCTGGCTAGGATTTCAGAGAAAAAAAAATCCAGAGGGAAAAACACAGGAACCCTAAGCCACTTTACCACAACCGTTCACAATACAATAATACAATACAATAAATCCAGGTTGGAAGAGACCTTCAAGATCATCGTGTCCAACCTATCAACCAATCCAACCCACCCAAACAACTAGATCATGGCACCAAGCACCCCATCAAGTCTCCTCCTGAATACCTCCAATGATGGTGACTCCACCACCTCCCTGGGCAGCCCATTCCAATGGGCAATCACTCTTTCTGTATAGAACTTCCTCCTAACATCCAGTCTAGACCTCCCCTGGTGCAGCCTGAGACTGTGTCCTCTTGTTCTGGTGCTGGCTGCCTGGGAGAAGAGACCAACCTCTGCCTGGCTACAATCTCCCTTCAGGTAGTTGTAGAGAGCAATAAGGTCACCCCTGAGTCTCCTCCTCTCCAGGCTAAGCAACCCCAGCTCCCTCAGCCTCTCCTCATAGGGCTTGTCTTCCAAACCCCTCACCAACTTTGTTGCCCTTCTCTGGACACATTCCAGCAAGTCAACATCCTTCCTAAACTGAGGGCCCAGAACTGGACACAGTACTCCAGGTGTGGCCCAACCAGTGCTGAGCACAGGGGCAGAATGACCTCCCTGCTCCTGCTGGCCACACTGTTCCTGATGCAGGCCAGGATGCCATTGGCCCTCTTGGCTGCCTGGGCACACTGCAGGCTCATGTTCAGCCTCCCATCAACCAGCACCCCCAGGTCCCTCTCTGCCTGGCCGCTCTCCAGCCACTCTGACCCCAGCCTGTAGCACTGCATGGTGTTGCTGTGGCCAATGTGCAGAATCAGTCCCTTTGAGATTCAGGGCTCACATAGTCCTGTGTGCACTGCTGATACAGTAAGCGTTGCACCAGGATAAAAATAGAGTCCTTACTAGAAAAAAAAATGCATAAACTTGACAAAGAAAGGCATGGCCTGCCAGAAACCCAGAAATAATTGATTCAGGTCCTTCAATAATTAAAAACTTTCATCTGAGCATCAAGGAGAAGGAGACATACCATTGGGAGTATCTTTCACTACAGCTTAAAATACAGAAAATAAGATTCATTTTGAGGGGAAATGTGTGGAGTCCCAGGGAATGTGTCTATCAGGGAAGTTACAGGACTATAAGAGGAAAGGATCCCAGCAGGTGGATCTTGCACTGGTTTGGCTGTTATTTTATGAAATAGAATCCTGAACAGTGAAATCCTCCAGATAATTCCAATTCAAAAACCATCTTGCCAGGAAACAGGTAAGAGTCCTCAGAATTTCAGTGCTTATGTGAGCTGACACCTAGCTGTGGATGTCCTGATGGTTTAGAGCTCTTTGGTGTACTGTGGTGTGAGCAGAAAGGGAAAGGCTGCATTGTAAAAATGAGACAGCTTGCATAGTGAAGACAACCTGGCTTTGCTTTATTGAATAATAACAGTTGGCAATCATAGAAATTCTTTGAGTTGGAAGGGACCTTTAATGGTCATCTAGTCCAATCCCCCTGCAGTGAGCAAGGACATCTTTAACTAGATCAGGTTGCTCAGAGCCTCAAACAGCCTGCCCTTGAATGTCTCCAGGGAAAGGGCTTCTACCACCTCTCTGGGCAACAAGAAGGAATGGAGGTTGGTGTACACACAGCCTTGTGATGTCATTTACACCCTGTCTTTTCTCAAGCTGGGAGAGTAATGGATATGAGTGCAGCAAAGCTGTGACTGCAAAATGCTTTATGCTTTCAGCTCTGGTGGGTGCACAAGCCCGAACTTGAGGTTGCTGATCCTCTTTAAAATGTACATGGAACTGTGCAGCACTGAGCCTGAAAGCACTACTACTGAAACTTGCTTCAGGCATCACTTTAGAAATATGAAAGTCATGTTAACTTTATTGTGTATGGAAGATCCTGATATTGGATCAATTAAACTCTGCCCCAAACCATTGCAGGTCTAGCTTATGTGTGATTTTAGGTGTTAACTGAACACCAGAGAAGAGCTTTCATTCTGAAATTCCCAATATCCTCTCACATTGAAGAGAAACTTAGGCAGGTATGCAAAGGGAAGCGAACAGATCTAGATACTCTGCTTTTGAATGGCATGAACACAAACTTTGCATGCTGAGTGCTGCCCTTATTCCCATCGACCTACTGGAGCAGGTAATTAAAAGAACATTCTCTGAGCTGTGCAAATATAGAATCACAGAATCCTAGAGGTTGGAAAAGACCTCGGAGATCAAGTCCAACCTATTACCAATACCTAACACCTCATGACAGTGAAACCTTGGCTTCAAGTGCCACATCCAATCCTTTTTTGAACACCTCTGGGGATGGGGACTCCACCACCTCCCTGGGCAGCACATCCCAATGGCCAATCATGGAAGCAACTCCATGATTTTAAGATGTAAACACATGGACAACAGCAATTTACAGGCATCAATACTTGGCTAGTAAACTCATGATGGTTTTTCACACGTGCCCACAAGCCGCTCTCTTTAATTTAAACTTACACCAAATAGAGCAAGTTTTTTACTTTCCAAGCTTTGGTTTTCAGTGCAGACATTTTCCACTTAGGACCTACAAATACCTTGTCTGTGTTGCACCCCTAGGAAGTGGAAAGACATGTGTATTTTAATGAAAATGGGGAAGCTCACAAAGCTGATGCATGTGGGGCTTAGCAAGCTATTATGCTTACTCTATAAATGCTAGCTGCTACACAGGCCTCCAGTTATGCTGACTGACACGAGCACAGCAAGAGTGCCAGGTCAAATGCAACTAGACTGGAAGTAATGTTGGAGTAAAATTCAAATCTGCAACAGGACAAGAAGCTGACAGCAAAAGCCCATTTTGTGCCTCTCCACTGAGGTCACGAATGGTACAGCAGAACGCACTTACTGCATCACATCCATCACTGCAGCTGAAAGGGAAAACAAATCCGAAAGGTATTTCTTATTTAACATCCAGCAACAGCTCAGGTCTCAGCCTTCACCCAAACATGAATGCTCACATGAAGCTGTTAGTCTAATACAAGAGTGGTTTTTTCATTTCTGATACTCTTTTTGGGTCCGTTTTTAATCCCAGGAGCAAAATTCCTTATCATATTTTGTGTGAACACTCTGTAAAATTGTGCCAAAATAGCAGAGAGAAGGAAAACAAAATCCTCACCATTTTAACATCTCAGTGTCGGCTATAAGCAGTTAGTACATTTCTAAGTCAGTGGTTCTACTTTGGAATCCTTATCACTAAGACAACTAACATGTACCTTGAGAAAGACTTTACTGAAACTCTCTGGAATATAAACCAAGTGGTATTTGGAATGGAATGGAATGGAATGGAATGGAATGGAATAGAATAGAATAGAATAGAATAGAATAGAATAGAATAGAATAGAATAGAATAGAATGGAATGGAATGCAATGCAATGCAATGCAATGCAATGCAATGCAATGCAATGCAATGCAATCGAATCGAATCAACCAGGTTGGAAAAGACCTCAGAGATCAAGTCCAACCTATCACCCAACACCTTCTAATCAACTAAACCATGGCACCAAGTGCCCCATCCAGTTTCTTCCTAAACACCTCCAGTGATGGTGACTCCACCACCTCCCTGGGCAGCACATTCCAATGGCCAATCTCTCTTTCTATGAAGAACCCTAATACCTAACACCTTTTACACGCATAATGAAAAGCAAAAAAAAAACCCCAAAGAGCTTTTGTATTGCCTTTTTTTGGTGGCAAGAATCTTCCAAATTTATTCAGATTTGATGGGTGCATGCTTTGTGGAAAAAAATGCCTCATTTCAATGTTTCTTCCAAGCTTCATGGAAAATAGTTTCAGCTCGACAAACTTGTGAAGGCTAAAGTGTATCATTAAATTGTGATGAAACTGCAGTACAGCCACACTAACGTAGCTCCATCAAGGCCTTTGCACTATCTTGATATAAAAGTGGCTCAACAACTTGATGAATCACTCTCAGTGCTTTTATCTCTATCATGCTGACTTGCTCTAATTGGTCCCTCCCTTGAGTATTCAGAGTTTTCATCTTGCTGTATTTCCTTTCCTGCTTGACACTGCTTGCTATTGACCACCTGCAAGTGATTCGTTGCAGGATGACCTTAGGTTTTGTTCAAATTGAACTATTTGTTTGCTGTAGAGAATATTAAATTAAGTCAACCCCTAAGACAAATGGCATAAGACTTAATCTGAAAGGTTAATGAGTCTCAGAATTCCTCCCAAGTGAAAGCAAAAAGCAATACCTAACCAATAAAAAACTCATACAGCAAACACTGCACTTCTCATATAAACCTTTTGATCTCAGTGAGGTTACACTGGGAATAAATTTGACCCACATGAGTCAAACTCATCCTGCTTTTCAGGAGAGCTACAATATCCAGCAAGGAAAGACTCACCTCTCACCCTCCAGTAGCTCAATGGGAAACTTCAGGTCAGCATGTGACCACATGGCTTGTTTCAGGGGGAAGAAGGGCTAGAAACAAAACCAGATCCATGGCTGTTACTTAAAATATATTGATTCAGGCATCTGTCATTAAGGATGTCTCTTAGGTTGAGTCCTGTACCCCTGTGCAAGGACAGGTTTACATGATGTTCTTCAAAGTTTCTTCATTAGTACTTTTGGCCAGTGTAGTTTTATGGGATCCAGTGTTAAGAGGATTTCCAGAGCTGTCTGGCAGCCCAGCAACAATCCAGCCCTGCAGCTAGAGTATTGCTTTTCATAGCCTTTATGCCTCTCGGTATCAAGTGGTTATATGGGGGGAAGGAATCAGCAGCCAGTGGAGGTCAGCTTCTTATGGAGAGGTTATGAATGTTATTTAGTCCCTAAAAGATAAAGCAGAGAAGCACTTTCTGAATATTGAATGGCAAGAGAATCCACATGGGAGTAGGATCAGTAATACAGAGCTGAGGATAAAGAACATAAAATTAGGTTAGTGTGGAGTTAGCCCATTAAGTTGTAACTTAAACTATTTAAATGGACTAGTCTCTGCCCTCCCCAATCCTTCTTCCATCCCTTATTATCAGCTCAGAAATAAGACACATTATTTGGTAGCCTGTGTTTTACTAGCCTGAATAGGAAAGGGGGAAAATTGAGTAGAATTATGAGCAAATGTTTCTTATCATGTTATTTGCTTTATGCCTCTTGTAAAGCATATTATAATGGAGGAGGGAATATTACACCACCAGAGGCAGAAATTCAGTGCATGGTTCACTGCAGATTACAGAGGCTGGAATGAAAAAGTAGAATTAATAAACATTTTCCTTTTTTATGTTCTTTTTATTTTTTCCCCTCTACATTATTGCTATTGCAGCAATGACTGGTGGGAAATTTTCCCACTTAGCCTTCCATATGTGTAAACATTTTGAACCCTTTCTAAAGGTCACAGTTAACTTACAGAACACAATGTTTTGACTAGCTGTGAATAAGTCAAATAGATCTTCTTTGACTTCTAATAGCATCTCTTTAATTTTCAGTGAGCAATATACAACTTACACAGGCACAGACAACAACAAAGCAATCAGAAACACCTTCCCTCTGCAAACCTAAAGGAAAGCAGCACTGCTTCCTCCTCACCACCACTCAGTTGGACTTGGGGTCGGACTAGATAATCTTCTGAGATCCCTTCCAGCCCCAGTGTGGACCAGAATATCAAAACACTTTGAGATGTGCAGGATAACCAAGATAAGGAACTTCCCAGCTTTTATTTTAGCCTTCTGCAGCTGCAAGGCACCAGAGGCTGTAAAGGAGAAGTTAATTAGTTCAACCTATAAAATCCTGGGCAGACAGACAGAGGAAAGAAATATTCTATCAGGAAGTAAGAACAGCCAGAGCTTTATCTTGTGCAGCCAAAGCAAGTGTAACCTAACAGCAATATTACTATTTTTTTCTCTTCTTTTTCCTGAGGAAGTGGTGCATCTGACATTTCTCTCTTTGTGAATGCATTCATGTAGCCTACCTGAGTGTTTTTGGCATCTTGCAAATACTCACAGGGAGTAATACAAGTAGCAATCACAAATAGTAATAACAGCTTTTAAAAGACAAAAATAACACTAACAATAACAACATCATCATTATGATTATTTATTCCTCCATGTGATTCATCTTACCCTGGATTTCTCATACCAAACCCCAGGCACTGCACCCAACCACAATCCCCTCGTGCCTGCCTCTTGACTTTGGAACTCACTGCCAACAATCCCACCTCATGAATATGCACTGAAGCTGGCCCAAACCAGCTACTTCTGACTTCAGAACTTACTGAATCAGTGTATGATAGAGTGTAACAGGTAGGAAAATTCTCTCTGATTTATTTTGCTTCACTTATATTGCTACACTTCCAAAGTGTGAAAGAAACAAACCCTATTTTTCCTGCCTTCTGATTTCTAATACTGCTTGCAGGCTTCCATTTTATTACAAGTTCCACATGGTTTGCTACATTTCTGAGAAAGAGTATAAAAGCCAGTAATAAAACCCAGTATGACTGAGAAAAACAATGCTTAAATGGTCTAATAATAAGAGAAACAGAGCAGTGTTGTCCATATTTCAGGTAGTTCTCTCTTAAAGGAAATTCAGCTGCTGGAGTTAACAGGCAAACTGCTAAGATTTTGGTAGTGTAATCCAAGCCAAGAATTATCTATGCTGGTTAAGATCCTCATTGCCAATGAAAACAGGATTATGCTTTGGATCCTCAATCCAAATTAAAAATACCAGACTAACTGCCAGTTTGTTTGGATCAGGAGGTCATTCCCTTTCAGCACTTTAGCTCTTACCTCATCTCAGGAAAGACATTTTAGTTTCAGTTTTGCACTAGGCAACTTCTTGGCTGCCGCTCACCACAGCTTTCTGTTTCCTTGGAAGGGATCTAATCCCCTGAGCTGCACAGAAGTGTGCAACATCCACTTTCCTGAATACAAGCCTTGCAAGTGCACAGGAACTTTCAACAGTGACCTAAGGATCAGCAACACATTCAAAAATAAACACATGGTGGGAATTAAGCATAACCCCATAGATGCATAAGCATGCCCCTTTTTTTATTCCAGTGTTATTCTGCAGGCTTCACAGGAGGACATTAATTGGAAAAGGTTATTTGAGTGCCTAAGTGTTGGTAGCTGAGTCAGAGCTTCAGTCAGTGTAAGGATCTGATAACAGAAGTGAAGCTTCACCATTCTATACAGTAATTATCCTGAGAGGCTGAATTTTGTCATTAGTATTAGCCTGGGATGAATTACTATCCAATCATGACTTGAATATATGAAATTATTCAAATATTGTTTCTTCTACTGAACCAACCAATTTTTAAATAGCCAGGGTGAGCTGAATCTTGAAAGGCTCCTTGGATTTTGGATTTCCAGTTAGATTCCAGAGATCCCCACAAAACACAAGCCCTATGAGGAGAGGCTGAGGGAGCTGGGGTTGCTTAGCCTGGAGAGGAGGAGACTCAGGGGTGACCTTCTTGCTCTCTACAACTACCTGAGGGGAGATTGTAGACAGGCAGAGGTTGGGTCTCTTTTCCCAGGCAGGCAGCACCAGAACAAGAGGACACAGTCTCAAGCTGCACCAGGGGAGGTTTAGACTGGATGTTAGGAAGAAGTTCTATACAGAGAGAGTGATTGCCCATGGGAATGGGCTGCCCAGGGAGGTGGTGGAGTCACCATCATTGGAGGTATTCAGGAGGAGACTTGATGGGGTACTTGGTGTCATGATCTAGTTGTTTAGGTGGGTTGGATTGGTTGATAGGTTGGGCACGATGATCTTGAAGGTCTCTTCCAACCTGGATTTATTTACTGTATTGTATTGTAAAATTTCTGCTGAAAGTCCCAGTCTTGTCTAAGGCCCTTGACACTTATGCATTTGATTTAAACATATGGAGTATTTATAAAGGCCACAATGATTTTCCTGTGGCCAGCATTTTAGAATAAACCATGATTATAGTATCAGCACAAAGAGTCTCAGAATTATCTTAACTGAATCCAAATGCCTGCAGTTGAACAGATCAATATGACTGTTCAAGAGGGGATTGGACGTGGCACTTGGTGCCATGGTTTAGTCATGAGGTCTGTGGTGACAGGTTGGACTCGATGATCTTTGAGGTCTCTTCCAACCCTGGTGATTCTGTGATTCTGTGACTGAACAGATCCATAGCTTGGACTGATGGACTGACGCAGGTACCATGACAATGAGCTTTCCCTTTCTCTTTCTTTGCGACCTACCTTGATTATACTTAACAGGATTCCTCAGTTTTTCCACATTTTTCTGTCTCCACAGAGTGATATTTTAATTTATTAATTTATTTCTAGCTCATATATTTACTCCTATTCTTATTGTTTGTTGTACTGTCCCGTACACTGTAGTTGAGTTTCTTTGCTCCTTCATTTGCAGCAGCTTGGTTCAGGTCTTCTTACAGCAACGCAAGAAAATACTCAAAGTGGTGCTGTAAGCCACCCAAATTCGAATTGTTTTTAATACACAGTGAAAGTAAAACAAACAAAGAAGCCTGTTAAGAACTTTAAGATATTAAAGTTTTTCTTTCCTTTTTATAAAAAATTCAATATGTGATGAACCTGTAATCTTTTTTTACTTTCCTCTTTTTCCTTTTTTTTCTTTTCTCCCTTTTTTCCTCTTTTTTTTTTGTGTCCTCCTTTTTTCTTTTCCCCCATTTCCCTATTTTCTTTTTTGTTTATTTCTTTTCTCATTTTGTTTTCTTTTCTTCTCTTTTCCTTTTCTTTTCTTTTCTTTTCTTTTCTTTTCTTTTCTTTTCTTTTCTTTCTTTTCTTTCTTTTCTTTTATTTTCTTTCTTTTCTTCTTTTCTTTTCTTTCTTTTTTTTTCTTTTCTTTTCTTTTCTTTTCTTTTCTTTTTTCTCTTTCTTCTTTTCTTTCTTTTCTTTTTCTTTTCTTTTCTTTTCTTTTCTTTTCTTTTCTTTTCTTTTCTTTTCCTTTCTTTTCCTTCTTTTCCTTTCTTTTCTTTTCTTTTCTTTTTTCTTTTCTTCTTCTCTTCTATTCTCTCTTTTCTTCTCTTCTCTTCTCTTCTCTTCTCTTCTCTTTCTTCTCTTCTCTTTTTCTTTCTCTTCTCTTCTCCTTCTCTTCTCTTCCCTTCCCTTCCCTTCCTTTCCCTTCCCTTCCCTTCCCTTCCCTTTCCCTTTCCCTTTCCCTTTGCCTTGCCTTGCCTTGCCTTGCCTTGCCTTGCCTTTTTTTGCATTTCTTTTTAATTTTTTTTCCTGCCAGCATTCTTTTTCTGTTAACAATAAAGGAGTCAGTAGGCATCCAGTGAAGTTTATGGTCTAAAAACTCCCTATACGCCTTCAGGTTTACGTGCCACATCCATTAGAAAGACAGCTTCACATATGGCAAATAAAGCCAGCTCTCATTATCTGTGAGTAGGTAATGTGCAGTGTGCTCTGTTGATCATCCATGCTAGGGATACAAAGCTTCACGTCCAGCAGGGTGTTTAGTAATACATGAAGCACATCGTGAATACAGCTGTACTGCTTCCGGGGCTGGAACACACCCAGGAATGCGACACCTACTTTCCCACAGAGCTCTGAGTAATAGACTCTGCTGGATCCAGGTTTTCTCTTTGCACAAGCTTAAATTCACAACCTAGTGCTGGAGAACAGCCTGGGTCTTGCAAGCCCAGCACTGAAACAGGATTCCTTCCTGTGGTATTTCTGCCTTCATACACAACAGACCCCTATGTAGCTGTTTTATTCATTGTTTTCCATTATCCAGCACAGCTGAGCCTCCTCTTCCCCTGGACCACATCAAGATGTAGGAAGCAGTGTGAACACTACATACAGTTTGCATGAGCAGATTCCAGACAAAGAACAGCACTGATAAGGTATAGTTTTCCCTGCTGTTTAGCACAGCAGCCAAGGACTTAATCCAAAGTCTACTAAATCAGTGGGTATCTTTCTGTTGACTTTAAATCAAGACCTAATAATGTAAAGCCAGAGAAATTCTTCTCTAGTTTACACAAGAGGTGTGTACTCTGAGCCAAAGCAGATGTTTGCAAGGGATGAATTGCCTTGATCAGTAAATTCCACAGTGAGTAGATGCTATTTAATGACTGCGGAGGTTGCTGTGGGAATCAACTCCTTCCACATTAATTGGAGTGTTGTCTAAAAAGCAGCCTCATCAGCCTGAGCTTGAATTTTATTTGTAATTGAGTAGTTATCAATAACAACAACTATTTGTATCATTTATTTTGGTGTGCATGCCTTACAAATGAAGCAGATGAAGAGTAGTCGATTTCAATGGCATTTTAAAGTAAAATTATAAGTACTGCAGCAGGCCCTCAGAGACCATCTCTAAGTTAGTATCTGTGTTAAAAACATAATTATTTCATTTTGTCTTTCAGCATTAGCATCAATTTCTCTCTCCTGAGAGAGAAATTGAAATGTCTTACTTAGAAGGCAGAGTGGAACAGGAGACAACACTACTTTAAGGTCAAAGACGAGTGTCTCTTTTCCTGTCTGGTTTTTCATATGCCTTATCCTTAATTTAAAGTCACAAAGAAATACCCTGCACTAAAATCTAAAGGATCTGCAGCAGGAGTTTGTTGCCCTCTTCTGCGGGTTTCATGAGATCTCCACTAGGAACATGCAACAATGCAACTGAGAAAATTTGCCGAGAGTAGAGCAATACACAACAGAAATTGATTAATCCGGTCAGATTGTTCTGGTTCTGAGGGTTGAGTTATCCTGAATTATGACCAAGCCTGAGTGACAGACTGTCCCCTTAGGTATTGAGGACACAGACATACCACTGGCTTCATCAGAAGTCAGCTTGGGTCCTGCTTGCCTCACTAGGTGCAGTGTAGCATCATTAATACTCGGTGAGCCACTTACTGAGAACGCTAGCAACAACATCTCCTCTTCTTACCGGGGCTGGCCCCAACACAGGACACTCCTGACACCCAGAGGAAGAGAAGAAGGATGGTAGCTGTACCTGGAATTAGTCTGGGAGAAAATCTGATGGGTGTGAGACTTGTAAAGGAGAATTTTCCTTGATTCCCTTGGTTTAGCACATGCTAGTTATCACCCTCTGGAACAGAAACATTTTCAATGACCACAGAGAAGTATTGCAATCTGCCAAAAGTTCACAACTCCATGCTTGCACCAGGCAGTACTGCCAGCAGTACATGAGACACTGCACTTTAGTTTACACATCCTTCTGAACTGTCCTTGCCATACAGAAGCAGGCCACTAATCCCTACACAGCTGACAGCAGACAAGAATAAATCGGTGGTACAACTCTAACATAAAAACTGTTAGTGTTCAGCAAGAACATCACAAGAAGCATGTGGCATAGAATGAGAAATGGAAGAAAAGAAAAAGAAAATGGAACTCTGGCCATAAAGATTCTTGGAGATGTCTCAGCATTTTATAAGTGCATAAAAGAGGAAGGTTCATGCTTCCCTACATTTGTGTACTTATTCTCTAGGCTATCAATCTTTTCTCAGATTCCTAACTGGGCTGACTTTCTTCTGTTTCAGACACAAAGTCATTCACTAGTGCTGTTTTGCAATGCCATGTTCTTCATGACAAGGCCCTAAAGCTCACCTACTTGAAGCTGAATTAAAGCCTCCTCAGCAAATTAATATCCTGTGATATGATTATAAGGAGAAGTTGGGCTGCTACAGACAAGTAACTTTTCATCCCTACATCCACCTCAGGTCCCAGCATCACAGTATCACAGTATCACAGTATCACTAAGGTTGGAAGAGACCTTGAAGATCATCAAGTCCAACCTGTCACCACAGACCCCATGACTAGACCATGGCACCAAGTGCCACGTCCAGTCCCCTCTTGAACACCTCCAGGAACCGTGACTCCACCACCCCCCAGACAGCCCATTCCAATGACGAATGACTCTCTCGGTGAAGAACTTTCTCCTCACCTCGATCCTAAACTTCCCCTGGTGCAGCTTGAGACTGTGTCCCCTTATTCTGGTGCTGGTTGCTAGAGAGAAGAGGCCAACCCCTTCCTGGCTACAACCACCTTTCAGGTAGTTGTAGAGAGCAATGAGGTCGCCCCTGAGCCTCCTCTTCTCCAGGCTAAACAACCCCAGCTCCCTCAGCCTCTCCTCATAGGGCTTGTGCTCAAGGCCTCTCACCAGCCTTGTTGCCCTTGACTGGAGTCAAACATCCCATATCCTGGGCATCTAGAGATCTGCTCTGTCAGCTCCAGCAGAGCAAGGAGTAAGACCTTTACTTTAGTCTCCATGGTGTCCTATATGTTTTGAAGAAAACCTTTTGTCATAGCAAGTGGAATCTGAGAGCCACAGAGGTATTTTGTGTATGATGTGGTCTGCTCTGCCACTGGGGTACCTTTTGCACCACTGTGCAAATCCCTTTCCCATACACAGAAAACTTGGTCTTTTAAGTGACATATTGAATAGATTCATTTGGCTTCATACATCCTTTGGTTCCATGTGCTTGAGGCACACTCATCACTGTTATTGTAAGACAAGAGAATCTCCCAAATATCATTAGTGTTGAGGAGCTTCTATTATCAACAAGAAGCTGAATTACCAACCCCCAGACTGTTCTGTACAAAGGCAGAGTTTGCTATGCTTTAAATATTCCATGAAATATTCCATAGAGATGACAGGTGCTAGAGTATGCAAGATGCTTTGTTACCCTACTTTTAAGGATTTCTACTACAAGGAATGAAAGGCCTTTGAATTTTCCAATTAAATTAAGATCACTTTTAGAGATCCTTTAGTGCAAGCTAGGTTAAGATGAAAGCAAAACAGGGAAAGTAGTTACCAAATGCAAGTAACACAACTGAATAAGCTTCAGAAAGTGATGAGTGGAAGTGAAAATAGAAGAACACATATATCTGCTACTTAGAGCAGCTCTGAAGTTTCCTCTTACCCTGCAGTATGCAGCTGACAAGCTGATTAGATGCTTCATGGCCTTGCCAGTCTCATTCTGTGCAAAACTTGTGTCCTTACCTTACCTCACAGAAGGTTAGATTTGCTGACTCTGTTTCCTTTTCATGCCCTAATTTTTTCTTTAGGGTAAGCTGAAATGCAAAAGCAGCTCCTTCTTCTGTTCTTCCAAACTATTGCTTGCTTCCTTCTGCTTTGGAAATGCTAATACTCCTTGGGCAAGCCCAGATAAGGACATCTCTTGCCCCAAAGCTGAGCAGTATGTTCCAATGACCGAGCCCTGTAAGGGCTCCATTATTATTCAAATGACAGAGTAGGGCCTTTCACCAAAACCATATATTTTCATACAAATGTATAATTTGATAATTATATCCTATGCAGCTATATTACCAGAATTAACATGGAGAAATCATTACTGGCTTTCATGAGGAAGAGGCTGCAATGGTAACTGATTGTTTCAGGATATCAATGGGTTTTCTGGATCACTACATCCGCATCTTGTCAGTCAGTCCTAAGACACACTTGTTTTCTTCACATTGCAACGAGCAGTCTGCACTTTCACAGGATCACCAAATCACAGAATCAAGGAATCACAGAATGTTAGGGGTTGGGAGGGAGCTCCAGACATCACCCAGTCCAGCTCCCCTGCCAGAGCAGGATCACCAAGGGTAGGCTGCACAGGAACGCATCAAGATGGGTTTTGAAAGTCTCCAGAGAAGGAGACTCCACAACCTCTTTGGGTAGCCTGTTCCTGTGCTCCAGCACCCTCACAGTAAAGAAGTGTCTCCTTGTGTTGAGCTGGAATTTTCCTCCCATCACTTATCTTGGGTAATATCTGTGATTACAACCAGCCTAGAAATTGTTTGTTGAGAGAGACACGATTCCTTGTTTCCCGTCTCTGAGAATTCCCATACAAACCTCTTCCAAAATATCTTCCTTGATGCACTATCTGATATGTCTAAATGCCTCAGATGGGACATTCAGAGGCTACTTAAATAAGAGTGAATAAAATTGCTCACCTAACCATAATGTCAGGGGAATATGTGCTTTAAGGATAGCTGAATAGCTGTACTGTGGTCTAGTCTGTGGTGACAGGTTGGACTTGATGATCTTTGAGGTCTCTTCCAACCTTGGTGATACTGTGATACTGTGAATAGAAAGGGCAGCTGTTGTGGTTATATAATGTGTGTAAAGATTTGCAGAAAAGCAGAATGTTAAAGAAATAAACAATTAAACTCAGCACCATCCAGTCAGCTGGATGACACCACAGCTTCAGCCAACACCGAGTCCAAGAAACCTGTTGAAACATAAGTTCAGAGTGAGTTCACTAGATGATACTTTCATCTCATTTTTGCATAAGGTATTTGGGTAGCTGTATGATGAGGGCACAAGAGGAAATGTAACACCTGTTTCATTAAAAAAAATGTTGGGTTCTGAGTGACATCCAGAGCAGGGCCACAAGGATGATCAGAGGGCTGGAGCACCTCTGCTGTGAGGACAGACTGAAGGAGTTGGGGCTGTTCAGCCTGGAGAAGAGAAGGCTCTGAGGTGACCTCATTGTGGCCTTCCAGTATCTGAAGGGGGCCTACAAGAAGGCTGGGGAGGGACTTCTCAGGCTATCAGGGAGTGATAGGACTAGGGGGAATGGAATGAAGCTGGAGGTGGGGAGATTCAGGCTAGATGTGAGGAGGAAGTTCTTCACATGAGGGTGGTGAAGCCTGGAATGGGTTGTCCAGGGAGGTGGTTGGGGCCCCGTCCCTGGAGGTGTTTAAGACCAGGTTGGATGAGGCTCTGGCCAGCCTGATCTAGTGTAGAGTGTCCCTGCCCATGGCAGGGGGGTTGGAACTAGATGATCCTTGTGGTCCCTTCCAACCCTGACTGAAACTTTGAAACTATGAAACTATGAAACTATAATAGAGGCAACAGTGACATTTAGAATGATGTATGCAGGAGAATTAACATCAGCAGAATGTGATGGAGTTTGACTAGTAATACAACTCCTCAAACTCAATTAGGAGAATTCTGAGTCTTAAAGGTTGCCAGGGGAAGTTTAGGCTCAAGGTGAGGAAAAAGTTCATCACAGAGTGAGTTGTTTGCCATTGGAATGTGTTGCCCAGGGAGGCGTTGGAATCACTGTCCCTGAAGGTTTTCAAAAAGGGATTGGATGTGGCACTTGAAGCCATAGTTTAGTAGTCATGAGGTATTGGGTGACAGGTTGGACTTGATGGTCTTTGAGGTCTTTTCCAACCTTATTGATTCTATGATTCTAAGATGTCAGATGCTACGTGGCCCCATCTTCTCTGTGCTGCTTCCCCAAGGCCTCCTGACTTCAGAGCAGACTACTGTCAGAGGAAAGGGTAGCAGGAGGCCTTAACAGGGTATACAAATCCCTTCTCCTGAGCCACCCTTCCTCCTGCACACGTTTCAATTTCAACCTTGGAGATGAAATGTTTGCATTCTAGCACCCTTTTTGTTAGCAGCATTAATTATTAACGTCATCAAGAATTAGTAAAACAAACCCTGTCTAGACAATTTCCCTTGCTATGACTTTACAGTGAATTTAAAACAAGCCAAATAAATAAAAGTATATTAAAAAGAAAAAGAAAAAAAAAAGAAGTGATTGCTTCATCTAGGGAATATTTTTCTTTCGAATAGTTGATGCTTTACCTTTGGAAATGAATATTTTAGAGAAACAGTCTGAGGGCATCTAAGGGTCGTAAAGTCTGGGGCTGACACACCTCGGGGTTTAACAGCCCTGTGCGCTCTTGCCTAACATACAAAGGCAGCAAAGCATGTCATTATGAGACCACAATGCACACCCTGTCATGTCTTATCGCTTAATTAGGTCACCCAATTTGCCCATCCTGTTAAGTGCAATGGTTAACACTGTATTTCTTACCAGCTTTTCAGATTGCTTTTAAAACTCCCAAGGGAAGGTTCTTCCACGCAGCAGGATTATTTCACATTCCAGTGTGGTTCCTTGAATAGCTTTTTAACCTTTATTTATTAATTTAATGCCATTTTTATTTAATATCAGACCAAAGCATTGATTTTCTGCATGATTGTAAGGATTTCACTTCTCCTTATCACTCCCATTTTTCCTTGTGCAATTTCTGTTTCGCTCTGGTTTAGGCAGAGAGATGAATACTTGTAGCTAGAAATTAAAACTACATTAAAAATATTTGATTCCTTCATCATCTTTATGATTTTCTTTTAATTAAAAATGCTGCAAATTTTGATAGTGCAGGGGCCCAGCCTTATCACATCTGAAACCTAAATATATCAGCATGGCTTACGTCCCTTCCCTCACCCACAGCCTGGCCTGAAAAGCACCTGAAATTAGTTGGCACTTTCTAGTCACACCTAAACAGAAACACCTATTTTTGATTCCTTCTTCATGGGCAGTTGGCTACAATCCAAAGGTCTGCAAAGACCTTCTGTGCTGGAGCATGTCCAGAGAAGGGCCACAAGGATCATTAGAGGGTTGGAGCACCTCTCTGATGAGGACAGACTGAAGGAGTTGGGGCCATTCAGTCTGAAGAGAAGGCTCCAAGGAGACCTTTTTGTGGCCTTCCAGTGTCTTATGGGGGCCTACAAGAAAGGTGGGGAGGGACTTCTTAAGGTGTCAGGGGGTGATAGGACTAGGAGCAATGGGAAAAAAATAGAAATGGGAATATTCAGTTGGATATTAGAAGAAGTTCTTCCCCATGAGGGTGGTGAGACACAGGAACAGGTTGCCCAGGGAGGTGGTGGAAGCCTCATCCCTGGAGGTCTTTAAGGCCAGGCTGGATGTGGCTGTGAGCAACGTGCTCAAGTGTGAGGTGTCCCTGCCCATGGCAGGGGCGTTGGAACTAGATGATCCTTGAGGTCCCTTCCAACCCTAACAATTCTATGATTATGTATTTGGAGTCTACACAAAACTCATTAACGGGCTGATACATGAGCACGTAGTATTGTCTCTTGAGTCTAAAAAGCTTCAGCTCCACTTTGCAGTGGGGTAGCACCTCTACACATATCTCAGGTTTGTAAATAATGCAGGCAGGTGAAGTGGTATAATAATCACAAAGGAACCCAAATCTTAATCACAAAGGAACCCAAATCTGAATCACAAAGGAACCCATCCTTGTTGTGTTGATAAGACCCTGTGGGGGTCTTGTAGGCCCTGAAGGGGGCCTACAAGAAGGCTGGGGAGGGACTTTTCAGGATATCAGGGAGAGATAGGACTAGGGGGAATGGAATGAAGCTGGAGGTGGGGAGATTCAGGCTAGATGTGAGGAAGAAGTTCTTCCCCATGAGAGTGGTGAAGCCCTGGAATGGGTTGTCGAGGGAGGTGGTTGAGGCCCCGTCCCTGGAGGTGTTTAAGCCCAGGCTGGATGAGGCTCTGGCCAGCCTGATCTAGTGTGGGGTGTCCCTGCCCATGGCAGGGGGGTTGGAACTAGATGATCCTTGTGGTCCCTTCCAACCCTGACTGAAACTATGAAACTATGAAACTGAAGGACAAGACACAGCGATAGGTTTCATTCTGCGAGGCAGAGCAAGAGTATCCAACATATTAACTAGACAATAGCTCAGTGTTTACAGCAAAATGAGTAATTTACTTGTTCATGTTCAAAAAGTCAATGCAAACTTATTATATTCTTTAACAACTATATTCCAGACCCAAATGCTTCATTACAGGAAATAACACGGAGAGGTGTTTTGACTGCACGAAATTTCTGAGCATGTGAATTGAACCGAATCAATTTTTTGTAATTTCAAGGCCATTCAGTGGGAACACAGTTTAAGGCTCCAGGGGAGCACTACAGCAACACATTCAGGCTGAATTGCTTTGAAATTGGTTAAAGGCTACTTCATTTTCTTCAGCGACATTTTTGGAAAGCCTGTTTTCGTGGGGTAAATTTAGTTTCAAGTTGAACTGCTGAATTGATTAAATGCCTGATTGTATCTTGCAGCAACTTTATTGTAATTCCAAAGCTCCTTGAAAAAATAAAACAGTAACTGAAAAATTAAAAAGGGGGGGGGGAAGCTACAACACCCACAGTGCCTACTCCACCATTAGAAATTTCTTCAATCTTAGCAACTAATCTTCAGTCTTTCAACTGATTTTTTTTTTCCCCTTCTGTTTTCTGAGGGTCAGTGTTAAAGAAATAAACAATTAAACTCAGCACCATCCAGTCAGCTGGATGCCACCACAGCTTCAGCCAACACTGAGTCCAAGAAACCTGTTGAAACATAAATTCACTAGAGTTCACTAGATGGACACTTTCATTTAATTTTTGACTAAGGCATGATCCCATAAGGATGGCCAAGAGCTCTCTGTCTGCTTTTCCTTTCTGTCAAATTATGACTGCCAATAGCACAGTATTATGAGCAATTTCCAGGAATAGGACATCAAGATTTTCTAGGATGTTAAGAGGAGAAAAGAGGAAAGAAGAGGTTTTAGTCCTGTAAGGTAGGTTTCTAAGACTCATTTCTATAATGAGGCCTCTCACTGTTTTCCATAAAAGATGCTCATCAGCACTGCAGAAACAAGATGTCTAGATGTTTGTAGGTCAGTTCTATTCGTGAGGTGTGGTGGGCTGAAATTTCTCCCCAGCATCAACTTTTAAGGCAGACCAACTCAATTAGAAGCAAATCTTCCCCTGTGCCAGGGGAAGTTTAGGCTCAAGGTGAGGAGAAAGTTCTTCACAGAGTGAGTTGTTGGCCTTTGGAATGTGCTGCCCAGGGAGGTGGTGGAGTCACCATCCCTGGAGGTATTCAAAAAGGGATTGGATGTGGCACTTGGTGCCATGGTTTAGCAGTCATGAGGTGTTGGGTGACAGGTTGGACCTGATGATCTTTATGATCTTTGAGGTCTTTTCCAACCTCATTGATTCTATGATTCTAAATGAAGCTGTATTTACAAGCAAAAACTACACTCTACAATGGAATGCAATGAATATGTACAAAATATACAGGATTTACAATATTATACACATATTTACAACTGGCAAGCAACACAAAAACCCTCCTGGTCCAAAGACCAAGGAAGCTGCCTGTACTGAGAGAGAGGAGTTGAGAGAAAGCAATGGGCTAGGCTTATCTCAAGGCCAGCCAGAAGCATTTTCTTCTTCCTAGAGAAGCAATAACAGCCAAGTCCAGAAGAGAAGAGAAAAGAAATGGGAATGGAATTGATATCTGAAGAACTGTTATGATACAGCTTCTCTTATCCCAGACATTCAACCAATGAATTTGTTTAGAATAATCTTTTGTCTTCCTTTTTACACCCAATAGTGATTTATTTATATTTTTCTACTTTTCTGCTCCATGTCTGCAGCTAAATTTTAAGGCATAGCCTAAAGCTGCCACATGGGGACATTCAGTGCTGGGGACTCCCAAGATTCAAGGAAAAAGCTCATCACAACTCAGCAATAAAGCCTGTTCAGTAAGGTGTTGCAGTGCTCTATGTTTTGCAGATGTTCACTGTACCTCCCACTGGACAACATATTACCTCTGTAAATACATTTCCTGTGCACTGAGTTGTTTTCAAGTCCATAAAGCTCAAAAATACCACGTGGGTGTCCCAATGTCAGCACTCTCTTTACCCAGCGAAGTGTTACCCGTGGGCTTTGGCAGGAGTAAATAAAATTATCTGGCTGTCACACAGCTGGGGGGAAAAAAAACCCATCACACATCATATTGGAATGGAGCAGGTCTCAGGAATTTGTATAACTGTGGAAGAAATTATCTCTGGAGTTATCTATTTCAATAACCACGTTGCTGTGCGTATCACCTCTCATTTCACTGCAGCCAGACTCCTGCAGCAAGTGATATACAGCGATGCCAAGTGGAGATATGGGACAGCAAGGAGGCAGAATCACAGAACATTATTTCAATGTAATTTAAAAGGAAGTGTAAATACAGCTGCAAAATAAACAAGTTTCTTAGCAGTCCTTTGTGAATATTCTGCACAGTTGCACCTTCTGTTCCAGAGGTATATAAAGGGGCAGAAAATTTAAGCCCCATTCCTTCAAGGATGTCAGTGAATGATTTTCCTGAGAGAACTGTTTGATGTGTCAGTGGAGCCAGACTACCTCACACACACACACTAACATTTCATTTAAGATGAGCTCACACATGGTATCACTTGAACTTAAGGAAAAACTTCCCCATTTTAAGGGTGCAGAAGCACTGGAACATGCTGCTTGTAGAGGTTGTGGTGGAGTCTCCTTCTCTGGAGAGATTCCAAACCCTCCAGGACATCCTGGGCAACTTGCTCTGGGTGACCTTGTCTTTAGCAGCAGGATCCCTTCCAACCCCCACCATGCTGGGATTCTGTGATGCCAGAGAGGCTGTGCTATTACATCCTATTTAAAACCAGCATTTAGTCCATGTGTTTTTGTTAGCTTCCTATCACAGAGACTCACTCATCCTGCTGAAGCCTTAACAGAGCAAGAGCATTAATTGCATATTTACAGAAGCAAAATCCAGAAATAAATGACTTCAGATAACACAGAACCACGTTAAAGGACAATCAAGCAGGGCATACAATGTTAAGTGCTTCTGATCTGACAAGGAAGAGATTACTGCTTTTCATATTCATATTTCATATTTTGAATGGCTCCAGAGTAACCTCAGGGAGAGCCCAGAATATTGGCCTGTCTGTGCCTGGGAGCTGACACTGGAATATGTAATCAGGAGAGCCTCCCTCTGATTAAACCTCTCCTGACACCACCCTGGCTTTGGTGAAATTTAAACTACTTCTTTCCCTGACATTGTGGAAGGCTTGGCTAGGCATCATACCCTCCCCTTGTGCATGATGGATGACCCTACCAGTTCAGCCCAGTGCTGTCTCCTGGGGACACGGCAGATAGAGGCTGGCAGCAAAGCGCCAGCTGAGCTTCAAACCAGCTGGCCAGCAGGGACCTCCAGCCTGTATCAGCAACAGCAGCCCTCTTTCATTTCCTCCTGTCCCCAAGGTTTTGATATTATGGTGCAAGGAAAGTGCCTTTTAGTACTTCATTGACCACATTCATTAATGCTGCCTCTCTGAGCTATTTGGACCAGATCAGGGGAGCTGGTGCAAGGAGGAGGGAGATGTAGTGGAAAAGGAGAAGCATCGTGTTTTGACTGATGCTATCACCATGGGCTGCTGCACTGAAAGGAAAGTTAAATAAATCCTTTAGAAAGCTTTATGGTCTCTGACTGCATTGAAATCCTTTGTTATCACAACACACTTTGCAGCATCCTGTCTCAGGACATGTTTCATCCATAAGGTTTTGTCCCATAAGGTGGCATAAATGGTCTTCCGCCCCCATGTCTGTAATGTACACAGACCTTAAGCTCATTTATTGCATTGCAGTGTCCAGATATGTCAGAGGCACCATGCCTAGTCAGAGAAGACTTGACTTCTGGTGAGAAGACTTGACTTCTGGTGTGAAGACTTTTTGTGATCACAACAGAGAAGGCACATTGAAATGAGGGTGTGCCTGAAGTGAGAAAACACAAGCCAATGCAGTGGACAAAAGATGAAGAAATGTATCCTCAGTGAGCACACTTGAAGGTTATTGAATAGAGTATTGGAGACTACCTTATTAATGTCATAAACCAGGCACTGCGTTTCCTGCAGGCATTGAGAAAGACATAGATCCTTATACCTGAGAAAAGAAGCCAGTTACTACACCAGCTCAAGGCACATACTCCCTAGTTAACAGGAGCTGAGACAGAAGGCCATGTTTTCCTCAACCATCTGTCTGTGAAGTAATTTTCTCTTCTCTTTCTACCACTGAAGAGCCTTACAGGGAGACATGCTCGCAGGAAAGAGCTCAGCCAGTGCCCTTCTACTTTCCCCAAAGCTGTGCAGTAACAGCTGAAGCCATCAGCTAGGATACAAAAAATCAGCATTAACTCATTGTTTCAAATCACATGGACAGAAGACCTGAATTTGAGGAAGCTCAGCTTCTGAAAGGTATATTAGAACTCCTTATGTTCTCTGCAGAAAAGAGGACAGAAACTGCCTTTTGCCTCCTACTTAAGAATCACAATCCTCAATTTTAAAACCATTAAAGATGACAAAATTAATAATGCAGCATAGCTTTTGTTGCTGTTGTTGCTGGGAGGCAAAGGGTCTTTATCTCTGCAACAAGCCTTCAGATTAAACTCTTCTGGAACTGGAGACCTGAGGCACCTTGGATTCTCTGTGTCAAGGTGCAAAACTGTAACAGAATAGGACATCATCATGAAACCTTACAGTGACTTTATTACTGCTTAATTGAAATACTAGCAACTTCTTTAGGTAAAGAAGGAACTCAATGGGTTCTGGGTGTGTAACACCACCACACTTTTCTTTCAGACACAAGATTGGTTGCCCTCCTGCACCCCTAGGCACAAACATTCACAACAGGAGCTCAGGAAGAACTAATGAGGCTGAACTGAGCTTCATGCAGCTGGTGATGCTTGTGTTTGGCCTGTCCAGGCCACTTGAATAGGAACTCTGCATCTACAGCAAGGTGCTGAGCACGCTTCCCAGGACACTTTTGGTATTGACATACATTTTCTTCTGCTCGACTTGGCTGTAAGAGTAGAAATGCCCAGCAAAGGGATGGATTGAACCTCTGGGTGTGTTAACCTTTTTTGCTGCTTCTTAAGTTTCTCCAGAGCTTGTCTGCCTGCATTGTTCTAGAAGACAAGGACTGCAATTGTTTACTTCTTCCCATAGAGAGAGTGCAAGGGGGGAAACTCATGGAAACATTTCTTTCTCTTCATTCCCACAGAGGTCAGTCACAGTCCTA
The DNA here is from genome assembly GCA_015227895.2 of Colaptes auratus. Classification (NCBI taxonomy): domain Eukaryota; kingdom Metazoa; phylum Chordata; class Aves; order Piciformes; family Picidae; genus Colaptes; species Colaptes auratus. The sequence continues at coordinate 13,661,875 of JAAWVA010000033.1, read as the reverse complement.
CCTTGTGAATTACATGATTTAAGCCCTTATGTGAAGCAAAAGTACGTTGGTTTTGTAAGTTGGTATTAAAGCAAAACACCTTCGTGGCTACATTAATTATTTAATACATTTGTTCACCTTGTTAAAAAAAAAGCAAACACCAATTTCCACTACGGCAAGCTAAAGGGATTTTTTTTTTCCACAGTATGCTGAGAAGGAGCTTTGTATATGCAAACAAAACCTACAATGAATTGTTAAGCATTCAGTCCTCAAATTTCTGTTGTGTCCCAGTTATTAGCTGCAGATGTCCTGTAATGATCACTCTTTGTTCACCGAAGTGACTTTTTTTTTTCCCCTCCCCCCGTGGGGAGGATGGAGCAATTTGGCTAAAGAAAGTCTGTCCCTCCACTTCTTGTTGCCTTAATGAAAAAAAATGAAATCTCTTGAAACATGGAGTAGGTTAATTGGGGCAACAACTGTCTTGTTCAGTTAATCAGTTGTGAATTCACCAATAGGTATCCCAGCTGGCACTGGAAGTGTAGGAGTGTGTATATAAGCTAGCCAAGGCTCAAAGGACAAAACAGTGCCTGTGATGACTGAATAGACAGCATTATCCTGGTGAAGGCTTTCTTACAGCATTATTTCAGTGGAGCAAAATAGAATATGCACAGCACAAAATAAAAAGGAAAAAACAGAACAATATAAAAATGAAAAGGAGTTGGTCACAAAGAAAAAAAAAAAGGAACATTAAGACTTCAATCTACAGAGTCAATAATAAGCTGAATAGCTTATTGGACCTATTTTGCTGTTAAAAGAAGGGGGAAAGGATTTTATTTTAGCCTGAAGTGACACTGTGAAAAGAAATCTTCTGACTGGGAATTCACTGTGACAGTCATTACTGAAATGAGACAATAACATAAACTCCCACTAAAACATACCTACTAACACAAATAATTTAAATATTTTCCCCTATTCAAGAGGTTTTAACATTCATAACACCTGGGAGCCTGCTCTTACACCTTTAAACCTGGCTCTGCAACAGGAGCACATCCCTCCTCACCTTCTGCCTCTCCTCACGTCCTGCCTGTACCACCCCAAACATTGAATTAGATGGCAGAGAATTATCCTGAGCCAGTGAAACCCAGCATAACAATGTCATTTCGTTGTCTCTTTGCTAAGAGATACCTCCTCTTAATTTTTTCCAGCAACAAAGGGGCAGGCTTCTTCTCTGTGCTATGTCATGTTTTTTGCCAGTGTAATTTTAGAGGGACCAGTTGAACAGCAGACAGTAAAGCTGGGTGCTAAGGGGGTACTTGCAGGTAGTTTCAGGGCATGGATAGGATGTCATGTCCTGGATGAGAATGGAAGAGGTCATAACAGTGTCAGTTTTCTCTTGAGGGCATCCGATTCTGCAGCTCAGGCTGGTGAAGTCCATGGCTACTTTAAGAAAACAACTTGGTCTGTATTTAGGCAACTAAGTGCCACACGCGGACCTTTGGCGCGTGCCTTTGATATGAGCTTTCCCCAGACATCAAACCTTTCCCTTCCTCAATAGCCCAGAATTGCCTCAGTCTTGACCCTACTGAATAGCTGTAGCCCAGCTCACTTCCAACTCCCAGCCCGACCCACATGCCAGCTCATGTCAGCTTTTCTTACTCAGAGCCCTCAGGTGATGATTGCTATTGAAGGAGGCCTGCCTGGCTGGATTTCCATGAAGCACTGCCAGAGATCATGCTGGCAGTGAGAGCCATATAGTCCTTTCCGTGCAGCACTACCTTATTTAGGTATCACAAACGCTGCCAGCAGCCTTAACACTTCAATCCCTTTTGTGTAGGCAGCCCCGAGGTACAGCACTGCAAGCCATCCTGTAATTCCTGGTTGCAGCTAGGAGAGTGGACTCATTTGATAACGCTTAAGATTTAAGAAGAGGCACTTTGGTTAAATGGACACAAATTTATACCACAAAAGAAGTAACATCACAAAGCTATTTCTATTGCTTCTCCACACAGACAAGAAAAAAGCCTCTTTTGAAAGACTGCAGCCTGGCTAACCTTTCTGCACTACCACAGTATTTCATGGCAGTTGCTAGAACCTGTTTTCTGCTCCTGGCAGGGAGCAGGCTCCTTTCTGTCAAGGTCATGCAGAAGAAACCTAGCTAATATAAAAAGGGGGACAAATCCTAAAGAAGCACTTTGTATCAGTTGTTGGCATGCAATGACATAACAATGCCACTTAGGCTGTTACATTGAAGTGTGCTGTTTAACTGGCACAAAACATCACTCTTGCTAAGAGAAATGTAATGGCAGGAAATAAACCAAAAGGAAAGTCCTCTAAATCCTTAAGAACTAAGGCAATCTGTTCATTATAAAGCAATAAACTTGAACCAGAAATGTAAACTACTCTGTTAGAGAGACCTCAGTAGCAATTCTTTGACCACACAAGGTAGGGTATCAGTGATTAAGTCCAATGGTGCCAAGATCAAAAGGAACCTTCAGACATTTAATCATATCACAGATGATATCTTAAGGATGCTTCTGTTTGCTGTCACAGTTTACTAAGGGGATGTGTCAGGCTGCTTGAGGAGGTGTCCCAAAAAGAACTCATGCCTGTTACTGAACAGTGTCTCTGTTTACACAATGCCCAACTCTGCTCCACTGTGTCAGGGCCAAAGCCGTCAGCAAAGAGAGATTCCTGGCTGATGAAATCACAGTTGTACTTGGCACTTTTCTGAAGGCAGTCTTTGTGATAAAGTCAGATTTCAGTAACACAGATGTTACAGGGGCAGGACAGTCCAGTTGCATCCTATTTACAGCAACATGTCTAAGATCAGTCGGACTTGAAATAGCTAAAACTGGAACTTGAATAATTTGGGGACGAAGGATCAGAGGGTTTGATAAGAAACAATAAACACTTTCAAGGAATACTTTGCATTTGGTCTTCATCATCATGGTTCACTGAAGCCTCTCTTACAATGAAATAAACTTAGTAACAGGCAATGGTTCATTTCCTGAAATACAAATGTTCTTTTGGAGTTACAATAAATTTCTTTGTGAATTGAGACCACTGATTTATCTTCTAAGAATTCCTTGTCTGGAAAGAGCAGTCCTTAACTTTTTTGAAGTGTTGGTTTTTTTTTTCCTAAGAAGACAGGATAAAAATCAAAGATCTAATCTTTGCTCCATTACTCTGCCTTTGTTTCACAGCAACCCTATTGGTTTCTCTGGGGGAAAGGCATTGTGGTATTTATGTATCAAATGCAAGAATGATACACTAAGTACATGCTGCTTTCCTAGATATGACTGGGCACAATGTGTTCCACTTCCATAGTTATCTGAAGAGTGGCACGGCCAAAGCAGAAGAAATCCTTGCTGGGGAAGAACAGTAGCTGGAAACAATAAGGTTAAACACAGGAAAGAAGGACTGGAGAAACTCAACTGCTTTCACAGAATCACCAAGGTTGGAAGAGACCTCAAAGATCATCATGTCCAACCTGTCACCACAGACCTCATGACTAAACCATGGCACCAAGTGCCACGTCCAATCCCCTCTTGAACACCTCCAGGGATAGTGACTCCACCCCCACCCTGGGCAGCACATTCCAATGGCTAACAACTCTCTTTGGGAAGAACTTTCTCCTCACCTCAAGCCTAAACCTCCCCTGGCACAGCTTGAGACTGTCCTCTTGTTCTGGTGCTGGTTGCCCAAGAAAAGAGACCAACCCCCTCCTGGCTGCAACCTCCCTTCAGGTAGTTGTAGACAGCAATAAAGTCTCCCCTGAGCCTCCTCTTTCATCTTGGCCTGGCATGTTACATCTGTGCAGCATCATTCATCAGCAATGTCTCAATGGTAGAGTAAACTGTGTTTCATTGGTCTTCCAGCATTAGAGGATCAGGAAATCTAAGCCCATCTGTAGTCTTTAAAATATAAGCACTTCTTTGGGCATCAGTGCAGTTAAAGACTGACCATAACACATGAGTAACAAGAGATCTATTCCTAATTAGCCAGTGCTGTTCCTAACACTCCAGTGCAGTGTACTCTTTTCTTCAATCAGTTACACTTGGCAAATCTGTTTCTTTTCACAGAAGGTAAAGATTTGTGGGATCCTAGCTCAGCCTGTGGTGCCTGATGTACTTGCAACACAGAACCTCAGGCCTGTTAACCCAACTCAGTTCTGTACACCAGACCCTGTCGCTTCGTTCAGTCAAAAACTGCTTCAGCTACAGAATACTTGCAAGAAAAGCTACGGGAAGACAGTATCTGTCCAAGTGTGCACAAAGCACTGAGGAGCTCTCATTTTTCATCCTTGTACCCCAAGTGTGTGGTATTTCTGCAGAGATTAGCAAGAGAACAGAAATGAGAGGGACACTAAGCCTCAGAAAACTGTACTGAAACTGTCATCAAGCACAGTACCCCAAAATAAACCATGCACAGGACATGGGTTTTTCTGTAATACAATGATCTTTAGCACAGGGATGTTTTAAAAGGACACAGCTGAATTCTCCTCTAAAACTCACTTTAAACAAAGATGTGATCTTCCAAAAGATCTTTTGGCTGTGTGAACTTATTTTGTGGAGATTTAAAATTTGGTGGACAACATACAGCTCCATTTTAGTGTGTCAAGGGTGATTCAATACCGGGGACTGGCTGCTAATAGCTCATGCCACGACTTTTAATTGGATAAGGTTCATTTGCACATGCAAATATACCTGGAAGCGTGCAGAGCTTCTTGATTTTTCCCTAACCTCACTCACACAAGTTGCAAACTGCTCCATGGTAGAGGGAACACATTGGTGAAGCCAGTGGTCTGTGCAGCTCCTGTTTGTTCTAATCTTGTGAAGAGCAGCAGCATGCTTATTAGCTGAGACATCAGTGCCTTCCACCTGATGAACTGCAAAACTTTCATCTCAGGCTGAGTCTGCAGCTGCTTTGAAGATGCCTGGTTGTCTGTGAACTAGCATAGAAGTCAGTCCTAAAGAACTTATGTTTGAAAGCCTCAAGCTATACTTCAAAATAAATTTAAGGCCAGAAAGAATATTTTTAAGAACACCAACTTTTAAAGGCAACATTTGAAAGCCTAGCATCCCACCCAGCATTGGTGCACGGGGTTTTAAGCAAGCATGAACTATTTTGCATTCACAGAATCACACAGGTTTGAAGAGACCTCCAAGATCACAAAGTCCAACTGATCACCCAACCCCATCTAATCAACGAGACCATGGCACTAAGTGCCTCATCCAGGCTTTTCTTAAACACCTCCAGGGACATCTACCCCACCATTTCCCTGGGCAGCCCATCCCAAAGGCTATTCTCTCTTTCTGTAAAGAACTTCTTTCTAAGATGAAGCCTAAACTTTCCCCCATGCAGCTTGAGACTGTGTCCTCTCATTAAGCAGATAAGTAAGTATATATTATTCTTCCTTAACTGATATCAGAAAGTGAAGTTTAAGATGACTCACTGCTGACATTTTGTTGGTAAGCATGAAATCATGAAGGCCAAACATGAGCTGACAGAAAGAAAAGAAACCTGAGGAGCCAGTGTGAGCAGACAATGCCTGCACTGGCTGTGACACACCCTGCCACCAGACATTCCTGCCTTTCATGTAACATGTTCACAGACCTCAAAGATTCTGCATCACTGTGGGATTTGTGCAGAGGTTTCTGCTTTCTTGAGTGCCTGGCAAAGGCTAGCAGAAGCCAGCAAAGGAAGCCAGTGAACACCTTTATGTTTGCTGCTGCTTCAGAGCGATGAGCTTGGCTTTGTGTCTGGGATGCAGGGACAGGGAAGAAACAGCCAAAATATTAAAGAGAAACAGAAGCCCAGGGAGTGAAGATTTCTATCAGGAATGAAAGGCATAAGAAAACCATCAGGATCATGTAGCCTGATGTCCTCAGGTTATATGCACTGATTTGTTGAAAGCAAGACACAAAACATCCCGTAATGCACGCAGGGCATAGAGCTACAGGGGCAGAAGAGAGTCCTCGCAGACCTCATCTACTGCTCAGCTTTCACTGTGGAGCATCACAACTGATTGCCTTGTAATTTCTGCACAGATAATATTTTGCATCAGTGAGCTCTACAAATTAATTCAGCCCCACTTAAAGGCATTCCTCCTCACTTCTTCTCATTTGTTTTCACAGGCATTATCTCCTCTCTCCTCACTCCCCACACTATGATTAAGTCCAATGGCTACCATCCAGTTCACGACTCGATCGATCACACCTTCAGTCAGGTTTCATTTCCCTTCTCTTATTACTGAGTCAAATAATTGTGGCATTTCCTGGATTAACATTTTGCCAACAGACAGCCCCACAGAACACACACATCACTGGGCCTTTCTGCACAGGAGGTGCTGACTACCCAGAAGCAGATGGATTAAAGGGTAAATAAATACAGACGTCCAACTGAGCTCGTGGGTGAAGCTGGAAAATTAGGCTACATATTTAGTCTCTTACCTCCATATTTAGTTCCCTAGCCTTGGAGGCTATTAAATGTGTGTGCATGGGAGTGTTGCTCTGCAGATTTTGCCAAAGAGGTGCATAAGAGGTAACATCACATAATGTTTCTTCTGCTTCTTCCTCGTGCTTCTTCATCTGATGAACAACCACAATCCCCAGCTGCCAAGTCAAAGAATATATCTTCCTTTCACACAGCATCTGTCTGTCTGACATGTTCTTGGGAGCTGCCATATGTACTTATCTCCTCATATTTTGTCTTGGATGCAGTCTTCACTAAATTCTGCTATGGGTTGCTCATCCAATTTTAGTGCTGCAGTTTCCAAACTATCAAGCTAAGGCTGCCTCTGAGTAAGGCTTTTAACAGGGTGGTACATCATCTTTAATTGAAATCAAAGGGTGTCTCCATGTTCAGACATATTTGCCCATGTGTTCTAGCTGCTTCTCAAGCTAAAGCACACTTGAAACATATTTCTAACAGCTCTAGCTCAGGAAGCTCTCGGGCTAATGGGATTACACTAGCTGTAGTGATGCTTTTGCTTGCAATAGAAAGTACTTCCAAAATAACAGGACTTAAATACACCACCAGAAATTCAGTCACAGGGCATTCGTGAAATTGTCCAGCAGGAACTATGGATAGTTCCTTCACCTAGACACTCCCTTCCTTACTTTGCCTGGTCAGTAACATCTCCATGTCAAAGCAAGAGAGCCAGAAGGCCTTCTGGGGTGAACTGGCAGCATCTCCCTTGATGTATCCACCCAACTTCATAAAACAAACATTCATTAGGCCAATTAATTACCTTTTCTTACACAATAGTTATGGTACCTGGTGAAATGTTTGCTGTATACATTGACTTGCCTGCTTTGACCTGGTGATGGTCCACATGATGACAATTTATAGCCAACTTAATTTTTTGCCAGTTGTAAGAACAATCATTCACTGGAGCAGCCTCTCCAGGGCTGTGTTGGAGTCCCTGTTTGTGGAGGTATTTAGATGCAACTGGACAGGATGCTTAATAATCTCACCAAGGCTTGCTTTCTCATGAAAGGTTAGATCTAATGAACTTCTGAAGTCCTCTCCCACTTGAATGCTCTATGATTCTATGATTCTTATTATTCCTATAGATTCTTATTATTCCTATATTATTCTTATTATCCCTATAGAAAGGGAAACTACCCTCACAGCTGAAACTGCAGCAGTTTGCTGCAGATGTTTTCCAAAATACTCTGTGAGTGGGAAGAGAGTTTCCTTCCAGAACCCAGATAATATCACACACCTGGGATTCTAAGAAGATCCAAGACCTACAGTCCAGAGGCAAGTTCCAGAACACCATTGGCTTAGTTGGCTTTTTATCCTAGCTGCTGTGAAAAAGGTGCACAAGAAAACAGTACTTAACATTTCCTGCTTAGAAGAATGAGACAAATATATGTGCCTCACATACTCAGACTCCTGTCTTCAACAGTAAAATGACAGATTGTGACAGAGGATCTGCATCCCTTCAAAAGAAGAAAAGCATGCAGTCTGATATAGGACAACATTAAGTTACAGCCCTCTAGGGTCAAGGAAGAAGCTGGCAAGCAATTAAGGCCTGGAAGTGTGACTGAGGTGCTGTTACTAAGCACAGTTATGGGAACAGAGCTGTTTAAACACCAAGAAATCTGCACAGCTCATTTTGAAACTGCTGAAAAGAAGTTTCTTTCTTATTACTAGCACTTTTTTTCTGCCTCTTGTCATGTCCAGAAACAACTAACTATGAGAATGTTTGCAATCCTTTACCTCCAGCATGACTGGGAACAAGAAATGTGGGTGCTTACCATAAAAGACATCTACTTTTTTGGTTTTGCTTGTGGTTGGTTGGTGGGTTGGGTTGGTTGGGCTTTTTGGGGTTGATTGTTTGCTTTGTTTTACACTGAGACAGGTTTAGATGAATCTAGCCCTTGTAATTTTGCACCCTATGAGAACTAAACCTGTTTCTGAATTTTCCAGTCTTTCATACTCAGCTAAAACCCAAAATTCTCCTGCAAGCTCAGTGTGATATTGCTTATGGTACTTAGCTGCAGCATATCAAGGTCAAGTTTAAGTAGACCTCTGAAACTTTGGTACACTTTTAATAAGCATCAACCAATCATGCATACTTCTCAGTCCTTTGCATCTGTTTTCAATTGGAAGTGAAGGTCACTTCTATAACCAGCCAAGATTAGCTAGTAGAGATAAAGGGGAAAAGGATCTCCTACCTATGCCCCAGCAGGAAAGTGGCTGTGCATATTTGCTGGAGTGTGGAATCCATTAGATGCCTTGCTGCTGGCAACTTCTAAGAAACTGAATAAATCACTAAGCCCTCACTTTCTGTTTAGAAAGGTTTGGCTCAGACAAAAGTGTGAGCAAAATGTTTTTCAGCAAATTAAGCCTGAGCAGTTCAGGACCATCTGAAGAATTAGTTGTGTATGACTGAAACTAAGGATGCCATCAAAAATCTCCTCGTGTTTCTTCCTGTTTGAAGTTTTATTAGCCACATTGTGCAACAAGAGAAGAAAATAGAGATGTCTGAAATCTCCACCACTTTGCCAAGCAACATATCAGAAAGGCAGGACAGCATCATTCATCAATGTGTTTCCTAATCATCTTTTTGTTTCAAAAGCAGATTATTTGCCATTCAGAGGAGTTTATAATTAAAAAGGCAAGTTTCATGCAAGGAATAACTCCTGTCCTAAAGTTAAGGTTGTCTACCACAAGCCAGATAATATCCCATGGAGATATAGTCTGTCTCATGTGGCCACTTCTCAGTATTGTTTCACAAATCTCATAATATTTCTTACTTTATAAACCTCATCTCCTCAACTGAGGACCAAGCAGATTGATTTCATACTTCATCTGGGTCATTTTCCCTCCAAGGCACCACAACTACAGGGAAAAAAAAGGGTAAACATAAACATCAGGTGAGATAATAACACTATGCAGAAATGAGACCTACATGATCTCTATGGGATCAAAGGAAAGCTATTAGAATTAGAAAGAGTCTGAAGAAGAGAGGGGAGACTTGATGGGGTGCTTGGCTGCATGGTTTAGTGGTTTAGGTGGGTTGGATTGGTTGATGGGTTAGACACGATGATCTTGAATGTCTCTTTCAACCTGGTGTATTGTATTGCATTGTACCCAACAGTTCTAGGCCTCACAGTTTAAGAAGGACATTGAGACTCTTGAACGTGTCCAGAGAAGGGCAACGAGGCTGGGGAGAGGTCTCAAGCACAGCCCTGTGAGGAGAGGCTGAGGGAGCTGGGGTTGTTTAGCCTGGAGAAGAGGAGGCTCAGGGGAGACCTCATTGCTCTCTACAACTACCTGAAGGAGGCTGTAGCCAGGAGGAGGTTGGTCTCTTCTCCCAGGCAACCAGCACCAGAACAAGAGGACACAGTCTCAAGCTGTGCCAGGGGAGGTGTAGGCTCACGGTGAGGAGAAAGCTCTTCCCAGAGAGAGTTGTTAGCTGTTGGAATGTGCTGCCCGGGGAGGTGGTGGAGTCACCATCCCTGGAGGTGTTCAAGAGGGGATCAGATGTGGCACTTGGTGCCATGGTTTAGTCATGAGGTCTGTGGTGCCAGGTTGGACTTGATGATCTTTGAGGTCTCTTCCAACCTAGGTGATTCTGTGATTCTGTGAGTCTTAGCATTTTCAGCAGATAATGGATTGTGAATTAAGGATTTGGAAATAACTTTAGGCATTAGTATGAAAATTATTCTTTTTTGTTTGTTTGTTTCCTTAATTCATAAGAGGTTAAAGAAGAATCTAAAGAATAGACCTTGAAGGATCATTAATTAAATTATGGAAGTAAATTATTCTTTTTCTAGGAAAGGATTTAAAAAGTAAAACCTTTTGATGTTGTTTCCCCCCCCCCCCCTTTTTTTTCTCTCTGAAAGGCAAACAGAACTGATGTGAAAAATAAAGGTTCCTTGGAAAATATTAAGGTAGTTACTGCATATTCTTAAAGTTCCAGGAGTGCCACAGGTTGATTATGTTGATTATGTACCAGGACCTTGAGCACCCTGGTCTAGTGGAAGGTGTCCCTGCCCCTGGCAGAGTGTTTGGAACTAGGTATCTTTAAGCTCCCTTCCAACCCAGACCACTCTATGATTCTATCATTCTATGATAACCTTAATTTGGAAGCCTTGAGTACAAACACTGTGTTATAATCTTTATCAACTACACAGCTGCAAATTTTTCTGACAGCCTGCCTTAGTCAGTCAGTGCTTAGAGCAGAGGAGTGTTCACTGAAGGAGCTGCCAGATTTCTCTTTTATCAGCTTCCTCTCTGTTCCTTTTGTGCATGTGGGATGCTCCAGCACTCACATCACACAGTGAGAACTGTAATTGAGGTTTCCTCTGCTCTACCCTATGGAGCAGGCTCTGTCAATGGAGGGCAAATCCTACACTGTAAAATTGTTTATCTGCTGAGTAAAATAGAAAATGCTTTCCAAGGATTACCAGAGCGTCAGAGAGCACAATATCTGACCTTGCAAGGTGATGGGGGTGGCATCCTAACTTCAAAATCCTTGAAACAATATAGCTCCATAATTCACACACAGAATCACACACACAGAATCACCAAGGTTGGAAGAGACCTCAAAGGTCATCAAGTCCAACCTGTCACCACACACCTCATGACTAAACCATGGCACCAAGTGGCACATCCAATCCCCTCTTGAACACCTCCAGGGATGGGGACTCCACCACCTCCCTGGGCAGCACATCCCAATGGCTAACAACTCTCTCAGTGAAGAACTTTCTCCTCACCTCCAGCCTAAACTTCCCCTGGTGCAGCATGAGACTGTGTCCTCTTGTTCTGGTGCTGGTTGCCTGGGAGAAGAGACCAACATGACGCTGAATATATTCAACATATTGCCCATAAAAATATTCCATCTTTAGGCTTTATGTCCTGATTCGGGAAAGAAAATAGTTTGATATGCTCACAAAGCAAACATGTTGACGTCTTTGCAGTTGTAAACCACACCATTTATTGCTGTTCTTCTCAGCATCGCTGCCTATAATTTTTATCAATTCTATCAATTAATAGCCAGGCACCAGAGAGAGGTGCCCATTGCTTCAAGGAGCCTTCCAACAGATAAAGTCTGAGAGGAAAAAAAAAACATTGTTATCTTCATATTGCAGATTGGGAACTCAGGCAGAAAATAAAAGGTTAAGTGGCTTGCATAAGTTTATCTATGAAGCTTTTAGCAGACCCAGAAATTGAACCTGCAGTAAAAGACTGCTCTTGCCATGATCTAATCTCTTGGAAGTATTACTAGACTTGTAGGAAAGTTCTTTGTTTGTATCTTAAAACTTTTTTAGAACATTCTTCCCACTTTCTGATCTCTCTCTCTCCAAAGTGTGTTTTGTTCTTCATTTCAGGAGCTGGCAGCAATGAAACCAATCATAGGAATAAAATCACAAGGATCAGGTACAACGATCTGCAGCATTTCTGCTTGCACAATGAATGTAGAGGCTAGAAGGAATGCACTTCCTTTTTTTGTTTAGAGAATTGGGTTGATAAATAAGCTCTCCTGCAACTGCTGTGTTTGCAAACTACCTTAACTCAGCCTATGTCCCACATCTCAGTGGGCTGTTTCCCCTCAGTTTAGGAAGGATGTTGACTTGCTGGAATGCATCCAGAGAAGGGCAACAATGCTGGGGAGGGGTTTGGAGCACAGCCCTATGAGGAGAGGCTGAGTGAGCTGGGGTTGCTTAGCCTGGAGAAGAGGAGGCTCAGGGGAGACCTTATTGCTCTCTACAACTACCTGAAGGGAGGTTGTAGACAGGTGGGGGCTGGTCTCCCAGGCAAGCAGCACCAGAACAAGAGCACACAGTCTCAACCTGTGCCAGGGGAGGTTTAGGCTGGGTGTTAGGAAGAAATTCTTCATAGAGAGAGTGATTGCCCATTGGAATGGGATTCCTGGGGAGGTGGTGGAGTCACCATCACTGAAGGTGTTTAGGAGTAGAATTGATGGGGTGCTTGGTTGCATGGTTTAATTGATTAAGTGGTGTTGGATGGTAGGTTGGATGTGATGATCTTGAAGGTCTCTTCCAATCTGGTTTAGTCTGTTCTATTCTATTCTATTCTATTCTATTCTATTCTATTCTGTTCTGTTCTGTTCTGTTCTGTTCTGTTCTGTTCTATCTGCATGATTCTAAGCAAATCCACATCTTTCAAGGAAAATCAAGAGGGAGCAGTGATGTTTTCATTTTGGGCCATTGGATGAAAACATCTGAGGATCTGAACACACTTGTTGCAAGACATCTGCAGTAGCACTGTCTCAAAATGGTCCTGTCTGGAAAGGCAGGAATTCCTTCACGTGTAAGAACAAGTGATGGCATAGCTTTCATTAAAAGAAGCAGCAAGGGAATGCTTTCCAGGGTACATGGAGACAGTGAATTGTTAGCAGCTGCCTCATCTGTTCTACGACCCATAAGTCCAAAGCCATGAACTGAGCTGACCTGCAGGAAATATTCCCTCACTGCCTTACTGCAATGCTGTGTGAGCTTTTTCTAGCTCTTCTTGGATTTATGCACTTTCAGAAATGCACTGTTGAAGCTGCAGCACATGCTCAGAGCAAAAAAAAGGTTTAATGAATATTAATGGCATGCAATTAATTTGTTCTCTATGTTATTCCTGAGCTGGCTTTGTGGAACATCCATGTAAATTATGCATCACAGCCTTGTGAGCTGAACTTTCTATTTATGTAGCAGACAAGAGGTGTCTATTTTGTACCAGCCTGGGGGGATTCAATTTATGCTTCAGAGCAGGGAAATTCTGGAATGCTTGCAGAATTATTTTGTTTCTTTTTCAAGCTGCACATCTTCCCTAGAAAGTGAAAATGTTGGGATAGCAGATTTGATGGTTTATCAATCAATGATCTGGACAAGGGGATTGAATTCACACTCAGTAAGTTTGCAGATGACATTAAGTGAAGCAAGTTTGGGTTTTGGCAAGTAGGGAGACTCTGCAGAGGGATCTGGACAGGCTGGGACATTAGGTCAAGGCCAATTTTCAAGGTTCAACCAGGCCAAGTGCTGTGTCCTGCACCTGGATCATAACAACCCCATGCAATGCTACAGGCTCAGGGCACAGTGACTGGAAAGCTGCCCAGCAAAAAAGGACCTGCGTTGTGTTGGGTAGCAGCAGTGTGCTCAGGTGGCCAAGAAGGCCAACAGCAACCTGGACTGTACCAGGAATAATGTGGCCAGCACACCCAGGGAAGTGATTGTCCCCTTGTATTCAGCACTGGTGAGGCCATACCTGAAATATTGTGTTCAGTTTTGGGCTGCTCACTACAGGGGTGAGGTGATGGAGAATATCCAAAGGCAACAAAGCTGGTGAGGGGGTCTAGAACACAAGTCTTGTGAGGAGCAACTGGGGGAAGTGGAGGTGTTTAGCTTGGAGAAAAGAAATAAGACTTAAGGGAGGCTTCATCTCTCTCTACAACTGCATGAAAGGAGCATGTAGCAAGGTTGGTGCTTGGCTGCTCACCTATCATCCTTGCATACAAAATTAACAAGTCAGCTTCACTCGTAAGAAGTAATGGATTTGATTTTTTTCTACAAGCTATTAAATGTTAACCTTGCATTTGGCTCTTTGTATGTGCCCACAATAACATTTTTATAGAAGACTTTACTCTGTTATTAGCCCTTCAGAAAGAGCTAAGCTAGCACACTGTAAATCCCTCTTGGGATCGCGAGGTCCAGTCTGCTTGGAAGCATTGTATTGGATGTTTTCTTCTCCCTGGGAGTCTGAGACAGACATATGGTATGTACCAGCATATTATGAAGAAGAAACAAAACCTCCTCCTCATCAAAGTGCACATCAACCTTGAGTGGAGTGTGCTTCCTGGAAAATGGGCTCAGCATAACAGAAGCCCATTTATCTTCCATTTGATCTTGGCTGCAGCTGGGATCTATGTCCATTACCACAACGCCTTAGTAACTCTGAGGCTCTGCTAATAGTGTAGCTCCTGTCACCTCCCAAATGACAGCACATGGCACTCTGAATAGTTATGCTGACACACTGTCAAAGTCCTCCACCTACAAAGTGCCAGAAGTCTGTCCAGTCCCACTTGGAAGGGAATGATTTCTACAGTTTGTTTCTAAGTTGCATCCTACGATCTGCCTCTCATCCTCAATGAGAAGACTCTTCTGTTATTTGATGTGTGCTTTTCCACACCTATTCAATATTCTCAGAAATACAAATTAGTTCCCATATTTGCAGTTGTTGAAACTGCAAAAATTACACCAGCTTCAGTAAATTGTGTATGAGAGAGGGAAACTGGGAAAGGAACAACATGGCTTCACATGGGGATCAGGAACACCACACACAGCTTCCTATCTTCTCAGCTTCACTCGTTTATAGAGTATAAGCAGAGTTTTGTATTTAAATAAAGAACAACAGAAGCATTACTTTTCATCAAAATATGACATCCCTTAAACAAAGTAATCCTGAGACTTCAAAGTCTCTTCAGATTAGGAAACCAAACTATAACAGAACATCCACTTGCAGGCTTTCTGTAGACAAGGACTGAGCAACTAAGCAAGCTCCGATTCCCACAGCACTGAAGGACAGCACAAGGTTGTGCCTATGTTGTTTTCATTTGGTGACAGTGGTTATGCAAGATGTTGTGCCAAGGATGAAACTCAAAAACTCTCAAGGCAGAGGGCGTGCTGCCAGCTACGTAACCTGGGCTCCCTGTGGACACCCCGCACAGGCCCTGCTTCTGAACTGGGTCAGATCATAATTAAAGCTTATGCACAGCTGCATGAATCTGCCCCACACAAGTCCTAAATTCTCCTGACAACATTTCAGTGACGTGAAAAGACTTGAAAAGTCAGGAGCAGGCATGACTTGAGGATATAGCTAGGGTACTGCAAGAAGTTATCATCTTTCCAGTGCTTGATACTACATACCACCTTCCTGCAGAAAGTTATCATCCTCAGACCAGAGCCTTTCTTTCTCATTCATCTTAATGCAAAGCCAGTCAAGTAAATTTAAATCATTTCTGGCCAGTCTTTAACCTCTGCGTGGCAAGTACTGTTCTGATCTTCCATCATGTTCAGCTGGAGCAAGAACCTAGAGAAGAGTAACTGGAGGACTGATCACACTAAAAACTACTGCAGCTGCTTATAGACTGATTTAATAATCACCTATCTTATGCAAGAATAAACTCTCTTATCACATAGAGCCAGTTCCCTCTGTAGACTCAAAATCAACCTCAATAAAGAAAGGAGGCAAAACAGATGGGAAATAAAATCAAACAAGCAAACCATGTCTTCTGCTCTAACCACCAGCAGCAAACAGAGCTTTGTCAAATTCATCATGCAGCTAACCCTTGACAGAGAGATTTGCAGACAGTGGTTCCAGTGATTTAGCAAATTTCCCTCTTTATCCTGAGCGTGATGCTAGTGATCTGGGATGCACCTTTAGCCAACTCCAGTCAGCTGTCCTGGCTGACTGAGAGCTGCTGATGGCCTGCAGCCCATGGCTGGCCTGGGATTCTGTCGCAGCAAACCCAGGACAGTTTATATCATAGCTCTGCGTGTGGTGATCATTTCCATTTTGACAAAAGCAAGAGTTGATTTGCCAGAGCTGTCAATCTAGCAGCTTTCAGGAACATTAAGTATTTTATTTTTAATCTTTTTTCTTGATTTCTGGTGATTTTTGTTTTGTTTTGTTTAAATCATGTAAGCTAATAGCAAATTCTAATCTCTAAAGCAACCATGGTTCAATAGCATTTGACTTTCAGCTGGAGCACAGATCAGGCCTTATTTTGTCTGAGATAGTTCATGCCTGACTGCTCAGTTTCCTAGTGGAATTAATGTGTAATAAGGAGGAATCAAACAAAAAGATAATGTCTTCAGATGGTGATATCTGTTACAAAGCAATATTTTTTGATAGAAAAATGAACTATCTCATAACACAGCTTGCTTTCACAGGCAGAAATTAGATTTCAATTAATATATAATTAGTTAGAAATCCATTAAGAAGCTGAAAATATTCAGCTCTTGAGTGCATTCAAATGAAACTGGAGTACATCTCCAAAATTAAATGAAGCAAAATCAGCTTTACAAATAAATTCTGCAGGATATCTTTGAATTCTTATCTAATAGCTGTCATATACAGGCAGCACGCATTTTTGGCTAGCTAATCACTGAATGGAGCAAGTACAAAGGGACACAATATGTCTTTTTCATTCTTTATGGAGATAAGGTCACAAAACACTAATTATTAGATATGTTTTTAACCACTTTCAAGCAATCACTTGTGACTTCCACTATTCAGACATGCCATTTGCACACTTTCTGATTCCTCCTCTTCTGTGAACTAAGTTGCTATATGGTTTTACATCTTTTCTGCCTTGCTAAGCAACAGAACTTAAAAAAAGAGAAATTTATCATTCTTTCTTCTTCTAACTCACTTCTTCCCAGCTATTTGTTTTCCTATCACATAAGGCAATAAACAAATACACCAAGTTCCTGAGAGTAAATATCCCTGCTTTGGGTTTAGCACAAAAAGAGTGATTACTTCTGAACTAGTCTTCAAAACACAGTTCAGAAACAGAACCATAGATAGGCAACCTCCATCTGGTGTGAGAACCATAGAAGCCTGCACTGCACTAGGCCTCTATTAAAAATGCATATGCAGATGCCATTTATTATCAAGACTATCAAATAAGAAGGGCCCAGTTGCTGACAGCATGGAGATATAATCTCATACATAACAGAGTTACTCAGGCAAATGCACTAGAGGAGACAAACCTTTTCAAACCCATCCATATTGTCTGTGGCAGTCTTAGGTGACCTGAAAGAGTGTGCTCAGCATGCACAGTGTCCCAGAGGAGCATGACCCATCTGCCCCAAGCAGTAACTCTCCCATATGTTCCTATATGTGTACATAATGGGCAAACTAATGTGTGAAAATCAAGGCAAACTAAGCCTTGACACAACATTTTCTGCCATCTCTGAAAAAAAAAAATGAGCTGCTTTGTTCTACATCTCCTTTTACACTCTCTTGAATATGATACATTATTTTTGGTGGAAGTTATGTGATTAGTCAGCTGGGCAAGGATTGCCTCTTACACTCTACTAAATGATTTGTAAAATCCTGTTTCTTGTGAGTAATTTGCAGTTTTCTGTGTTCAGCTCCAGAGATACACTTTAAAAACCTAAGATTTTTACCCATTCACATCACAAATGTTAGCACAGAAACAGAGACACACACATGAGGCCTTAAGCAGGAAATTCACTAAATGAAGATAATAAAGCTGTGAGGGAAAGTCTTACGTTATCTGCTGGTACTGCTTTCTCTATCTGCACTGTCTGCCTCATCTTGAAGAACAATCTCATTTACTTCCATCTTAATCCCTCAATTCTGAGAAATCCCAATCAAAATCAGTATCCCTTTGGCTGAAGAGAGCTTTCAGGAATTCATCACTACGTCCTTCAAATTAGTAGCGACAAGAAGTTCCTCAAGCCTCCAAAGCAAGGCACTGTATTTTGGTTTTGGAGCGCTCTCAAGCCCTGTTATCTGCAACAAAGAACACCCATAGATGCATAAAAAGTCCAAAGGACACTGCCACATTCTAAGGTGAGCATATGGTGCAGGAGGCAGAAGCAAGACAGCTTGAATAGAGTTCAAAAAGAAAATAAGCGACAGAGTCTTAAAATGAAAAATACACAGGAGTCCGTGGAGAAAAAATTACATTTCAAGGTGGTTTTCATTCTAAAGGGCTCAGAATGTTTTGTGGACTTCAGGAAAAGAGCCATGCTAATTTTCCATTTGCTGGGGTTTTGACTAATATGCCAGGTTGTTCTATTTAGATAGCACTGATCACGTGGATGCCAAGAGTGACCAAACACGGCAGCTCAGAATGGCCATCATCCAATGACCCGCTGGCTCCATACCACTGCTGATTTTCTTTTCATCAGATGCTTTCACCTGAAAAATCACTTCATGAGAAAAGCAGAGCCTTTTGGCTTCCACATCCAGGTTGTGGTGGGGTGTTTGGTTGTTTTTTATTTTGAAACAAATATTGAAAATGACAGTTGTCAGCTTAAAACCCGCGGTGAAAGCTGCACCCCAATCTTCTGCAACGCTAGGAGCTGTTGTAAAGACCCATTTAATATGTTAATCCAGATACTTTTGCAGAAATGGCTTACTGAAAAACAGAAACAGACAGACTTCATGCAGTTAGAGTCCTGACTCAGGAAGTCACAGGGTTTGGTCACCAGATAATGTCTTTTGCAAGTATTTTCCAATAAAACGCACAAATAAGAGCAGGACTTAGTGGTAAGGAGCTGGTACTGTTTTCTTAGGGAGTTTTTTTTGTTGACTTTTCTGCTCCCCATGAGCTTCCTTGGATTAGAAAATGATTCTCTTACTCCAACTGCACGACGTTTCTAAGAAACAACATATGGCATCCATTATTTTATCACAGACGTGTGCTTGTGGCAGTGGAAAGGGCACTGGGCTGAGGCCCCAGGTTTTGCTTGGTTTAAATACTGCTGCTATCAGCTCTGTGCTGCTAAGAACACTGGTTTAGTAGGATTTCCAGGAAATATCTTTTCAGACCTGATAAGGCCTGTAAGAGGATGATGCAAAGTGGTTTGGGCACTGTAAAAAAGCTTAATAGTGCAAAAGGACATGACATTCCCTTCTCTTTGTATTTTGCAATCTCCCATGACAGCCAGCACTCTGGGAATTGAAGAATGAACAAATCCCACTCCTCCATTCCCCCCTTCTCTTGTACTTGGCCATCCAAAAAGAAGAGCCCTCTGAAAACCTGGCAATAGTTCTGACAAATGGCAACACCACCCATTAAGATCCATGGCACAACACATAGTAACCATAAAGCATTCTGAATAAACATACAGCCTCTTAACGCACCACGGTAGTCACAAAGTAAACTTTCCTATGTACAGCTGGGAAATCCTAAACAAAACATGGGCAGGTGATGTTGTGCAGTGCACAAAGGTGTAATAAGGGCTGATGCATTCAGGATGGATCCTGGTGCCTCTCCCTCATGGTATTTCCCGTACCCTCTTGTTTGCACATGGGATTTCTCTCAGACATCAAAACCCAGGCTCTACAATGGAATGAGTGCTGAGTAATACATGAGATGTAAGCCAGCAACCTCCCACAGCACAGCCCTCCTTGAGAGTGAAGCAATTGTGAAAGGGAAATTCTCTCTTGTAGGTAGGAATTTTCCTCCCAGGCAGTGCAAATAGTATGATTGGCTAACCATGGGCATAAGCAGAATGCTACAAACTAACCCCCAAATCAAAAGGTTTTTTTTCAAATTCAAATACTGGATTTCTGTAACAATGTCAGAATAAAACATTTTATGGCAGTCAACTAATTGAACCCAGTGAAAAAGTCCTTCCCAGGGCTCTGTTCTCAGTTCTCTCCAGCAGATACTTTTTGTTTCAGCCAAGTGTGTTGGCAAACTTTGCAAACCTCTGTCACATTATCTAAGTATTTTTAGATTAATGGGACAAAAGCAAACTTATAAATAACAAATCAGCTTGCATGTCAGCAGAATGTTCCCATCCCAAAGATGCTGAAGCATCTGACAAAGTATTGGCAGAAATCTGCCGTCTGTCCTAACATGCTCAAAGTAGGATGCCCAAGGGAGGTGGGGCAGGCAAACATCTGCAGTCCACAGTGTGATGTTTGTTTTTGCAGAAGCAGCAGCACCTGCAAATGCAACAGCATCCCTCTTGCCTAGTGCCAAAACACTGGCCTGAGTGCAGTGGGAAGGAACTGGCATGTCAAGAGGATCTTGGACATTCAAACTGCCTTCTAACTGCTACTCATTTCGATTTTCAGGGGAAAGAAAATTCCTTGCCTTACATCAAGTGTTGATCTGAGCTGGCATGAGTTGGAAGGCTGCTGGGCTTCTGAACAGGATGAAAAAAAATTTTGCTCCTTCTCACTCACATCACGCAGTTGAAGGTCAGTAAATGTACCTACCTCTCACCACATCTCGTGGTGAATGAGAATCTGAGTGGCCCTCTTTCCCATTTAACTTAGAATTCTGTCCCCTTGCTGACCATTGCTCTAAACATTCCTCATGAGTGGTGACCAGTCATATTCTTAAGAAGAGTGTGAAAAGAGGTAGGCACCATGAGAACCCTGCTGCAGCAGATAAAGGATGCTAGGCAGCTAAGCACCATATCCACCTCTGGAAAGTGTAAGGAAATGTATGGAAGTCACCTGAGAGAAGAGAAGAGAAGAGAAGAGAAGAGAAGAGAAGAGAAGAGAAGAGAGAAGAGAAGAGAAGAGAAGAGAAGAGAAGAGAAGAGAGAGAGAAGAGAAGAGAAGAGAAGAGAAGAGAGAGAAGAAGAGAAGAGAAGAGAAGAGAAGAGAAGAGAAGAGAAGAGAAGAGAAGAGAATTAACCAGGTTGGAAAAGACCTTTGAGATCATTGTGTCCAACCTATCATCCAACACTATCTAATCAACTAAACCATGGCACCAAGCACCCCATCCAGTCTCTTCCTAAACACCTCCAGTGATGGCGACTCCACCACCTTCCTGGGCAGCACATTTCAATGACAAATCACTCTCTCTATGAAGAATTTCTTCCTAACATCCAGCCTCAACCTCCCCTGGTACAGCTGGAGACTGTGTCCTGTTGTTCTGGTGCTGGTTGCCTGGGAGAAGGGACCAACCCCCACCTGTCTACGACCTCCCTTCAGGTAGAGGAGTCATCTGCATTTCTAACTTCAGCATTAGCCAGCCTTCCACCTGTCCACTCTCAGAAGGCTTAGATACATCCAGGGTTATAAGTTATGGTATATTCCTGTTATGGTATATTCCTGTAAAGAAGTATTCTGCTATGCTTTGAATACTCTTTTGAGCAACCATCTGCTTCCTTTGGTGAACCAGGTACTCAGGAAGAACTCTCATGGACCCAAGTACTACGAGGTATGTGGGACCATAAAGATGTGTGATTGGTGCATCTTTTTCACGACAGGCTAAAATTAGCAAGCAACAGCTGATGATTTCCTCTCTGTTTAATTGACTCCTTCTTCCCCCTGGCAGAGAAAGCCTTTTCGTTTTCCACTTTGTCTGCTTAGGAATATTGTTCAGCCAGCATTCAACACACCAAAATAAGCATTTTCCCCATCACAAGCCTCTTTTTCCAGAGTGGGTACATAGCTTTACAATTTCTCCCAGTCACAAGGAGCATTTAGAGATTGCAGCCAACACTGCTGCCAAACTAGGGAGCATACAGTACAACAAATCCTCTCTTTTTTAAGAGCCATTCATGCCCTCCAGCAATCCAGAACAGAGTAACCCATTCCATGTGTTGCTAGCTTGAATCAAGACAGTCACAGGAAAATTAGGAATGTGCATGTTTGTGGGTTTTGGTGGGGTTTTTATTCTGTTTAGAAAGGTAGGAACACAGTGCAGAGGAATATTTATACCTGTGTCTCACTACATTATTTGAGTTAGTTAAGTGGTCAGTGCTGAAGTCTTCTATGGCAACCTTGGCACATGCACATCTGAGTAAGGATTCCTGTGATGAATCAGGTGCTGACTATTTATCAGACATGAAGCACATGCTTTGGAAGGCTTTGTGCTGATGCTCAAGACACTGGATTTGAGAGATGAAAACACAGGGCTGTCCTATTCTGTGGAGATCAGATTTAAATTCCTTCTGTATCTCAGGCTTGTGTCTACATAGATTTACCTTGTTGTGGTGTTCCAGTTTATTATCCACGCTGGCATCATCCTATTGTTACAGCTCTGCTAGTGCATGGGGATTCCTGACAAGATCTGGTATGTGTTGCCTCCTTGGTGTTTCCTAGTGTCAGCAGAAATAGGATACACATCTTTCTTAGAAGCAAAAGCTCCTCCTACAGCTCTCAGGAGTGGATTGTCTGCAACACCCACTTTCCTATCAGCAAATTAAGGAGCCCATGTGTGCAGCTGTTAATGCACATACTAAATAGTTGAAGCTCCCTGGCAAGGGCTTTCAAGGATACTGCTGGATGTGTTTCCCTTATTTCCACAGCCCATTGTAATTAGGTTATTTCAGTGTTGCAGAACTCTAGGTTGTTCTAATCCAACACAAATACCAGTTGCTCCAATTTTCTACATATAAATTGCTCCCTTTTATATGTAATATATACAAGCATGGCTGTTTTTTTTTGCTAGACACACAATTTAGGTATCTTTTTCAACCAAAGGCTGAAGATTTTTGCACTTAAAACAAACCAAGTTAAATGTACAAAAGACAATTGCTTGAAAGGTTATTTTACATTTGTATTTCTTGGAAATTTTGGATTCTAGCTAGAATCGTCCAAGTTCTGCTTCTATTAAATTTTGGTGTAATAAGTCACAGAAATCCCTCAGGAAACCCTTTGAGGTATTGTAAGGAGTCAGATAAAACACAAATGAAGTGTGTCAGATTCAGTGTCCCAACCTTGCCTGTTTTGAGCTCTTGGACTTCTGAGGTATGAGTTACCACTGATACCTGTCCTGCTGTAACGTCATGTCATGAAATTTCCTCAGCAACACACCTCTTGCCTTTCTGCAGCATCAGCAACAGCAACAACGTATTTTTGATGGTATTCCAGAAGTCCCAGCAGCCAGGGTCATGCTGATAAATGAGGGGCTCTGTTTCTGCAATGGAAACTACAATAACCATCTGCCTCCAAAGAAAACAGTGACCTGGGGAGCACCAGAAAACTCATGTTGTTACAACTCCACCCTTACGGGACATGCTGGGTCTGAGCTACAGAAGGGTGAGAGTGAGATCACTGCACATGAAGAGGAGCTCTTGTGTCCAGTTCTGGGCCCCTCAGTTTAAGAAGGACATTGAGACACTTGAACATGTCCAGAGAAGGGCAATGAGGCTGGGGAGAGGCCTCAAGCACAAGCCCTACAAGGAGAGGCTGAGGGAGCTGGGGTAGTTTAGCCTGGAGAAGAGGAGGCTCAGGGGAGACCTTCTTGCTGTCTACAACTACCTGAAAGTTGGTTGTAGCCAGGAGGGGGTTGGTCTTTTCTCCCAGGCAACCAGCACAAGAGGACACAGTCTCAAGCTGTGCCAGGGGAGGTTTAGGCTCGAGGTGAGGAAAAAGTTCTTCCCAGACAGAGTTCTTAGCCATTGGAATGTGCTGCCCAGGGAGGTGGTGGAGTCACCATCCCTGGAGATGTTCAAAAAGGGATTGGACGTGGCACTTGGTGCCATGGTTTAGTCAGGAGTGACAGGTTGGACTTGATGATCTGTGAGGTCTCTTCCAACCTTATTGATTCTGTGATTCTTGTCAACAAGAGGCCAAAATCAGGCAAAAAAACCTAAACAGGAAAGCCAAGAAAATATAAATGCTCTCCTCTTTTCCAGAGGTCAGTTTATGGCAGATTTTTCTCTTGGCTACCACATCTCGGCCATTAACCAGGGAAGCCTCGGGGATAAGGATCTCATGAGAAGGATCACAATTGTTCTGGAAATAATGTATTATGTCCTGATTAAATAAAAAAGCTGTGCTTCAGCAGTTTGGCCAATTAAAAAAAAAGGCAGATTGAGATGTCAGTGATTAAATTGCAGCTGAGGAATTTGTTCCCAACTATCAACTATTTAATACTCACAGCTTGGAGAAATATGCAACATTTCAATCATGCTTCCAGCTAGAAACAAGTTGCCCATTAAAGGAGGTATTTTCAAAATAGTGGAGTTCAAATTGAACTCTTGAGGGAAAAGTGTTATAACTTCTCTCTAAATGACAGCTGCACGTTAAGGGTAGAGGGGGAAAGGTATCCTTAACATGTAAGAACCATTTAAGGATGTGCAAAACAGAGCGAGACAGATGGCTTCTATCATCATAAATGGAATAAACAGGCAAACATTATCACTTACAGAGACTGATGGACTCAAAGTGAACTGATAGCTTTCTTATGCAGTCACTCCAAGAGTGAGCTGACAGTCTTTTGAGTTAGTTTCTCAGTCAGCAAGGCTAGTAATTTTGTTAGCAGAACACTAAAGGAGATTTCAGAGCTGCCCCTCGGTATTGCTGTGATCTTCGGTGTTGTGCTAAGGTGATACATGATTAGAGCCACCAAGGAGCAAAAAATTGTTGACATTAAGATCTCTCTTGCTGAGTCACAGGTCATAAGGCCAGAGAGGAGATTTGAGTTGGTTCTCTCTTTCTCTTTTTTGGCTAATCATAGATCCTGGCCCATTTTAGATCCATACATGTTGATAAACATTTCACTGCAGTTGCATATTATTTAGTTGGGTGAATTATTTGATAGTTGTACTTACAAAACAAATGGACACAAAAGCAGAATAACACTACTGGAATATCTTCTGACAAGGATAATTTTCATATCACTTAATAGAGGTGCATGAATATACAACACAGAACCATTTATTCCTCTAAATATAGAGGGGGGAAAAAATGAGTATGATGTCTGTGCTAAGCTTCTAATACTAATGCTATCCACACACAGAAGGGAAAATTGAGAACCTTAATCTATAATAACCACACACTCCTAAAAATAGGAAAGAAACACCCTCAGAAAAAGATATATATTTTAGCCTTAGTATTCAGCAGCAGAGTATAAACATTTTCAAGACAAAATATCTTTAGGGAGTGATTTGAGCCAGTCTCTATCCAAGCCACCTGGAAGATATTGCTCTTGAGCATCCAAACTTACAATCAGATTTTGAAAGCCCTGCAGTCATGTGTTATTTACTGTGTTGAAAACATGCATAATGAAGAATAAATCGTGCACAACCTGTCACTTTACATATTTGGGAGGGGATGTGTGTGGTATATGCTAAACTGGGACTGCATGCACTCCCAGCCTGAATAAGAGGAAAACGGGCAGAGGTTAAAATGCTGTCAGCCCCTGGTGAGTTTCCTACTCTTCTACAGCAGAAATATGTGCAAGAGACACTACCTGAAGGCTCATCTAGTTCAGCCCATGCCAGTGGGAGCACAATAAATGGAATGGGGACTGCTGGACCTTTGAAGTGACATATTGTGATGTAGGTTTGGGGGTTTTAAAAGATAAATAGACTCAGTCCCTGAAGTCACACCAGAAATTTCCCCATCCAGTTGCAGCATTCTAATAAATTCCTTGTGTTGACTACAGTGTCACATACAACCTTTCATACACTAAATTACTTCCATATATTATAAAAAAAAGCCCATAAAGGTCTGACAGAGGGAATGATTTCTGATGGCAGGAGGATTCTGCTTAAACCACAGAGAGCACCAATTTTGCTGCCTTATTAAAAACTCCCCACCAGGTTAAACCTTTGCAGTGAATCCTTCTTCTCGTTTGAAACAGATAACAAATGATTGATCATGGAAACATGTAGGTACTACACACCAGTATACACAGGATCTGTTGCAGCTGCTACTGTTCTTTTTTACTGCTAAGCACATACACAGAAGCCATGGAACAATAGAACAGAGGAACATCTAAAGATTCATTTTGTATTGAAACTTTCTTTCTTTTTTTGTGTGTGGAAGCTTTCTCTTTCTTTGTGTGTGCAATGGGAAGACTGGAAGGTACTGACCTTGAAAGGGAGAAGAAATCTCTGTGCTCAGGAACCTGGATTTAGAATGAAGAGGACTGCTGAGGAGAGCAGGCTGGGTCACTGAGAAGCCTCAATGAGGAATTAAAAATTGTGCCTGGTTTAATCAGTCCCCTGTGGACTGCTGTCTGTATGTGTTAGCAGCACTACCTCTCTAAACTGGCAGGGCAATGCTCCGTGTTCCAGTTTGTACTCTAGGTAGTATCACATGGGGCCATCTCAGACCTCCAGGAGGACACTGCTACAGCTTCTCCAGACCCAGTCTGTATTGCAGGCACTGCTGTGTGACCAAATCAACAATCCCACGCTTCTGCAGTACATGAGGCAACATTTCTTCACCAAGGCCCAAGAGAAGGAATGCCATGAAGAGCAATGCCTTCGTGGAAAAGAATTTTTTACAGTGAAGCTTCAAAAATCACATTAAGCAAGGGCTAGAGTAAAGAAGAAAAAGAACTATAAAATGTAGCTGTACTGTATATTCCTTCCAAAAAACCAATCAATTAATTCATTTAAACATAGCATATCATATTAAAGGCACTTCTAGTTCCCAGAGCTCCATGGCATCCACAAGTACAAATGCTGGCTTAAATGCATTACTCTGCTCAGCAGTCTACAGACTTTCTAGTACATCTGTTTTGCCCTGCTGAGTATGAAGGTTAATGAAGAAAGCCTTGTGTTTGCTGATGACTTATTCCTGTGATTTGCTTTGCTTCATCAGTCAGATTTCTTTTTAATACAGACTTGAACTCTCAATTTAGTAGGAAAGAGAGTGGAAAGATAAGTTCCTCTTTCTGTAGCCTGTTATCAGCCATGAGACAGTGGAGCTTCCCACAGCACCAGAAATACAGATTTTGTCCTTTAGGAGGTAACCTTCCCAATCCCTTTTGCATTTAAAGTTTCCACATTCCTTTTATCAGAAAGCTGTTAAAAACTAATTACAAAGTTCACAGTTTGCACTTCATGAAAGAAATCTGTCTGAAACCTGGTGAGGTCACTTAACAAAGATAAACTTTAAGCACATTAGAAAAGTCTGCTGAATTTTTATTGTCTTGGTGTAAGATGATGTTGCAGGCCTGCTGAAAAGATAAATTGAACTTTAAGCATCAAACTGCAAGTTAGTTAACACTCAGGTGTCAGTTATCAACCAACACACCCATTTGTTGCTCTCCAAAAACGTAATCAAGAATTATGACCACTTCCAATCACAGCTCTGCCAACCCCAAATCTCACCTGTCAACCAAAGCTCAACTTTTCCATTCACCTTCCAGTCATTGAGGTTCCTCTGTCACTCCCATTCTTGGGACTGTCTTAGCAGCTGTCTCCAGAAGATGACAGCAATTATGGATATCAACAGGTATGAGTTAGCAACATCCAAGAGACTTTTATAACCTGCAGTCAAGAGTATTGCACTCTCACAACATGCTTCTGGTAAGTTCCTGCAAAACTCTTTTCAGGATCAGTATTACTTTGGTGCTTTTTTGTAAAGACACTAATTGATCCAGATGATCACATGGGCCCTGCTTCAGCAGGGTGCTTAAACAAGGCACCTAACTTAAGATTAAAGGTAAGCTTGTGCTTCAACGCCTTGCTGCCCTTGGGTCATGCCAAAGGAATTTATTACAAGTAACATTAGGCCCTTAATTCTGAATTTCCTGCTTTTTGTACTACAAAAGCTCACCCTTAACCTTTCTGTAAGAAGGATTTTTCATCTGATGCCCCACAGGGTTAAAAGACAGATGAGCTGGTGGTAAGAAGAGGCACATAAACGCTTTGCACACTGACAGCGCCTCCCCTGGAATGTGGTTTGCAGGGGAAAAAAAATGCTGCCATATGTTGAAGAAAGTCTTCATATCTGCCTTTATTTCTTTAATACCTTCCAGACAAGAGAATGGGACAAGACTCCTATCAGAGCAGCAGCTTAAATAGTCATACAACCACTGATATTTGGGAGGCATGCTGGAATGACCGCCTCCAACCACCACCGGAACTCAGGCTCCAAGAAGCAGGAAATCTGAGACCCTTCCTCATTGCTTATGTTATTGTGGTGCACTGCATGCAAACATCTAATCTAGGTGAAACTTCAGTTAGTGTGTACAGAGCACTGCAAAAGTCTCCTGGAAAAACCTTTGCCAGCTTAGAGCTAGTAGGCTGTTGAGGCAGACCAAGTGTTTTACTCTTCTGGATTAAATAGCTGCTAACATTACAAGGGTTGGTGCTGAAAAACAAACACACAGGTAAAGATTCAGATGAAACAGGCAGAATCATGAAACTTTGGACTTGGTGCCATGGTTTAGTCATGAGGTCCGTGGTGACAGGCTGCCCTTGATGATCTTTGAGGTCTCTTCCAATCTTGGTGATTCTGTGGCTTTAGAATTAATCAGAGCCTCAAATTAAAAATACCTGACATGATTAAAAAAATTTGTTTGGGTTTTTTTTTTTTCTGTTCTCCCTCTAAAAATAAGCTTTGTGAGTAAGTTCTGGTGAGGAAGGAATATTTTACAAGGCAAAATTAAATGAAGACATTATTCATTTGGATTTGGTTACTATCAGCAGATCAGAAAGATAGGCGAATCAATTAGACACGTGCTTCACTGGTCTTCTAATTAAGCAAAGCTGAAAAGAGAGAACACTTATTAATTTCCCAAAGTGATGTGCTGAAAGAGAAAAGTGTGAAAGGGTTGCTTGAAGCCTAAAATTGAGAGGAGAGTACACAGTGTATTTTAAACCCTTCTTTGCAGGGGATATTATTTAGGGCTTGTGAGCAGAACAGGTCAGAGTGTGAACAGACTGAGATGCTAACAAAGGCAAACTGACTGATAATTTTATTGCTTCTATAAATGTCTTCATGTATGTAGAGAAGTGCAGATAGTCTGTGATTTTCTCTACCCACTTTACAGTGCAGTTGTCCTGAAATCTGGTCCAGGCCCGTGGCTTATAAATCTATTTGGAATGGTGATTCGGCACACCAGCTCACACCTCTTGGAGTAAAGTGCAAAATGCGGATCAATAATTAACTCACATCCAGCTGCAGAGGTCTTAGCACCTCTGGCAGTGTTTTCACACTGTCTGTGCTCAGTGCATTGCCCAGCACTACAACAGCAGCGCTGCTGGTTTACACCACCGTGCTTTGGCAGAATATGGATATCTCTCATCTTGTATTTGAGTGCTGATGGAATGGTGGTGCCCTAAAATGTTTGGAGCCAACTACATTTAGGCTCCTTCCAAGTTGGGAAATGCTATGCTGTAACAATATTGTCAGCCTCAGGATGTCAAGCACTGCCTGTATCCCAAGGATGGGTGTATCACAGTATCAGAGTATTGCTAAGGTTGGAAGAGACCTGGAAGATCATCGAGTCCAACCTGTCACCACAAACCCCATGACTAGACCATGGCACCAAGTGAAAGGACATTGCTCCCCAGGGAGAACACTCCTGCCTGCTGCAGGCTTGAACTCACAACCTTCCCAGTAAGAGTCTTAGGTGCTACCAGGGATGTTGGGCAGCAGCAGTGGCATCTGCTGTTCATCCTCTGGCTGAGGCATGCTTGTCCACTTTCATCTGCATCATGTGTCTACCATAGCTCCTGCTGCTGCTGAGAAGCTTCTGCTATCACCCACTTAGGAACAGCTTTGATGCAATGTGAATGGCAGCTCAGCTCAAGGGCCAACCAAGCTCCTGCTGGCTTTCATATTGCCACTCCAGTGATGTGCTGAGATGGCACTCTCTTCAGACTGAGATTTCATCATTAGAAATGTTTACAGCTATGTAAGACACGATTTTACTCACTTCTGATAAATACAGATGCAAATGGGCAAGCCAGAGATTGTTTAGGGCTCCATGAAGAAGGAATAGGCCTGTGTTGCCTCTTTTGAAAGAGTCAGTTTTGTTGGTAGATTAACTGCTATTCTGTATTGTCTTCTGATTTATATCACAAGGGCCTACAGTTCTGGATAGGAGCCATTTTTATTATTGCAGGAATTTACAGAAATAATCTCAGGACTACAGATCCCTTTAGACAGGCATTTCAGACATGATTTAATGTCCTTGCTGGAAACAAAAATCTCTACTTAGTGCAATGGGTTTCACATGAGCCCTGAAGCCATTCTTCTGCTTCCATTCCGCTGGCAGAAAGATATCCCATCACTTTCATACAGCTCCTCTAGTCTGTTGTTTTCCCCCAAAGCACTCCAAGGTCCAGTTTTCCTTCATGGGTCTTTAACTCTTTGGGTCCCTAATGAAACATGCAGGCACAGAAAGTGAGGGAACTGGTGGGGGGTTTATTTTGCAATGCTAATAGCCAAATGTACTGCAGTACAATCATGTCCTCTAGTGCAATGGTGTGGGAGCAAGACCAAAGAGAAGAAGATCAAAAAAAGACTTTGCCTTCCTTCAAACCAGAAAAAACAGAGAAGATTGTCCCTACATTGCAGCAAAAAATCCCCAGTGCTTGGACATTTTTCCTATGACAGTTGACAAACTGCAGCACAACTCCTCAAGGACTCACAAATATCTGAGAAAAACCTGATGTTCAGGCTTCACAACCGAAAATGCTGCTTGTGCCTATATCACAACTGCTCCAACCTGAAGAAAATTTAGAATAGAATAGAATAGCATAGAATAGAATAGCATAGAATAGAATAGAATAGAATAGAATAGAATAGAATAGAATAGAATAGAATAGAATAGAATAGACCAGATTGGAAAATACCTTTGAGATCATCAAGTCCAACCTATCACCCAACACCATCTAATCAACTAAACCATGGCACCAAGTGCCTCATCCACTCTCTTCTTACACATCTCCAATGATGGTGACTCCACCACCTCCCTGGGCAGCACATTCCAATGGCCAATCTCTCTTTCTGGGAAGAACTTCTTCCTAACATCCAGTCTAAACCTCCCCTGGCACAGGTTGAGACTGTGTCCTCTTGTTCTGGTGCTGGTTGCCTGGGAGAAGAGACCAACCCCACCTGTCTGCAACCTCCCTTCAGGTAGTTGTAGAGAAGAATAAGGTCTCCCCTGAGCCTCCTCTTCTCCAGGCTAAACAACCCCAGCTCCCTCAGCCTCTCCCCACAGGGCTGTGCTCCAAACCCCTCCCCAGCTTTGTTGCCCTTCTCTGGACATGTTCCAGCAAGTCAACATCTTTCCTAAACTGAGGGGCCCAGAACTGGATTCACCCCCAAGATGGAATTTCAGGCCCTTTTGTCTTTAGGATCTGGAAGTCTCAGACCCCTTAAAGACAGAGGTGACTCTAATCTGATATTGATACCCAAAGGGGAGTAGTTTCAAGTGCATGTCCAGGTCTTCTACTAGCTGGTGAAGCACCATGGTCCTAGGTAAACTGCTGCAAGCAGTCAGAGGCAGCAAGCAATGACTTGTGGTGATGAGTTAGGTGGTGAATGCATGCCTGCATCCCAACATATTTCCCTTCACGTTTTGCTGAGGGAAAGGAACATTTTCCAGCAGAAATATAATCACTGTCACTACTGGCTTCTTCCAGAAGCCAACAAAGCTGTGTGAGTTAACTGATAGCAAAATGGAGCTCTGTGTGTGCAGCAGTTTTCATTTACTGTGTGTAACCACACAGTAACTGAAAGAAATGTGAGGGGAAAAAACCCCACAGCAAATAAACAGGGTTGGTATTAAACTTGGAGTGGAGTTCTCAGTGAGTATAGGGAGAGTGCTCTGCTGCAGTGCTTTTAAAAGCCTGATGCACTGCTGGGACTAGAAGAGCTTCTCTTTGAGGTGGCGTAAGAAAGGCTGCCACAGGAACTAGCTCTGTGTTTACACAGGAGATTAAGACACTGTCACCTTCAAGGCTACAATGGTGTGAAGGTTTTGAGGGCCAAAAGTTCCTGGATAAAGTACTGAAAAATAAGAATCATACAGAGATTTATAGGTGCCCCCTCACCAAAATAACAATAACTCTTCCTGGGAGATTACTAAGTCCCAAAGCTTATGCCAACCTCCTGGTTGGCATCCAGTTTCTATCTTGGTTCATCCCCCATGTGACCATGGAAGTGCTGGTAGCAGACAGGTGATCAAGCAAAGCATGGCTAATCTCTGCAGTTGGTTTGGGGGTGAGAACAGTTCTTTGTCTGACTCCTCCATGTCAGGGTAGAAAACAATGAAGAGAACTCTATTCAAGCCGTAGTACTTGCATGTGCAGACTACCAAGATAGGGGGAGAAAAAGAGGAGGGAGAGCCAGAGATGAGTTTATTTTCTTTCCTCCCACAATGAAAATACAAATATAAACCAGCTACATTAGTTACTCTACTGGGCTCTCTAGTTCTTGTTTAACAGCAATCAAAAGAAGTGAATGTAGAGACAAAATACCAGTTAGCTTACTCCTCATTGAAAAGTGTTGCCTTGTTACATGCTCCATTGGCTACTGGCAACTCTTTGTGTGTCTTTGATGCTCCACACTCCAGACTTAGACCATCACAGGTTTGTTTGCTCCCATGAACATTCTTGCCTGTTTGCCCATAAATATATTTTCTCCAGACTTTTATAAAGTACTTTCTTTGTCCTACAATCTCAACATGAATTATTTTTCAAGTGTTCTTCGTGTCTTCCTACTTGCTCCTGAAGGATGCTTCTCAATTGCTAACGCACCAGTCATGCCCTAAGACAGCTGGTTTTTAGAATTGAACTTTTGGCAAGGAAGGTCTTGTCTTACAGAGAAAGAAGCATTGTTTTCTCAGATCTCTGTGCACAAAAATAAGAACAATACATTGATGTCATGCCAGACACGCAGTCCCTGCAACCCAGGCAGACACGGGTCAGGCTGAATCACCAGTGGACAAGAGAATTGTCTCACCTGATTATCTACAACACCACAGAGCTCAAAAATACCTCAGATGTGACCTTTACAAATAGAAAATTCCTCCTTTCCCCTCCCATCCACCCCCTTCTTTGCCTTCCAAGGCAGTATAAAACACTGCTTTTCTTCACAAAGGCTTTGTTAGTGTTGCAAATATGTCCTGACATTGGGGCAAACCTTCAGCATACACTGGGCAGAGAGAAGGGGCTGGGCTCCTATTAATACTGGTCTAAGTTGTTTAATTCTCCTGCAAGCTGTGCTGAAAATGAACCCTACTGTGCCATGCCGTATCAATTAGGACACAGTATGTGACCTGCAGCAATGGTTCTAATGCACAAAATCCACTGTCAGGCTGTTTCAATTTGTGAGAAAAACAAAGGCACAGGAAAGTGATTGTGAAATTTATTTATTTATTTATTTAAAGACTCTATGTCATCTTGAAAATCAAGGATCCTTCCTAAATCTTTACTTCAGCTACAATGGCTGCAATGCTGGCATTCTATTTTCCCTCCTCCATGCTTCACCGTTGCAGAATGACTGCTTCTTAAATAGTCATTTATTCCTATTATTGCTTGTATTGATAAATATTACCCCAATCCATTTCATGTTGCATATCATGCCACACTATTCCTGTTTTCAAATAACCCTTGTAAAGACAATCTTCTGTCAGAAAGTAGCATCTGTTCAGTTGACTGCAAGAGCAATTTCAATTTCTAAATGCCTGCTCAATTATTTTTACAGTTTTTTTCCACTACTAAAACTGCAGATATTAGGATATCTCAATACAGGGTACTCAAATTTTCATCAGTGTTTGCATATTCTGATTTATTGGCTTTTTCCTTCCACTGCATAGAAGGCCAAACCGTGGAAGTATGTGAGGGAAAAAAGGCAAATTATTTCCATGATCAAGAATACCTTTAGCACTCCATTGCCATTCTCCACATCAAACATGCAAGGGGCCATTGTTACAGACCACATGTCAAAGCCATGTTTCAAGCTCTCTCTTTGACAGCAATCAAATGAGAAGGCTGCATGCCTTTGCCCAGCCATCTGACATTTTGTTCTCTCTAGAACAAAGTGATGATAAAGAGCTGGGCTCCTCACTTTTCAGTGGAACTTAAAGTGGAGCTAGTACCTTGCCTGCAGGAAACCAATCAGCAAGATGCATTAATGCTCTAACCTAGTCTAGCCAGTAGGACTTTGGCAGGTTTAGCATTCTGATCATTTTTACTGATGGGTGTAATGTGCAGGAATAATCATAAAATCATAGAATTGTTAGGGTTGGAAGGGACCTCAAGGATCACCCAGTTCCAACCACACTGCTGGGCAGGGACACCTCACGCTAGATCAGGTTGCTCAGAGCCACATCCAGCCTGGATGCAAAAATCTCCAGGGATGAGGCTTCCACCACCTCCCTGGGCAACTCTCATGGTGAAGAATTAAGAACATCCAATCTGAATCTACCCACTTCTAGTTTAGTTCCAGTCCCCCTAGTCCTATCATTACCAGATGCCCTAAAAAGTCTCTTCCCAGCTTTCTTGCAACTCCCATAAGATACTGGAAGGCCACAATAAGGTCTCCTGGGAGCCTTCTCTTCTCCAGACTGAATAGTCCCAACTCCCTCAGTCTGTCCTCATAGGAGGGGTGTTCTGGCCCTTTAATCATCCTCATGGCCCTTCTCTGGACACCTCTCAGCACTTCCAGATCCTTCCATCAATGTACTTTCCATATGCAGCTGTGCTCAAGCTCAGCCCCAGTAAGAACTCCACATGAGAAGACCCACAAATTTTATACACACTCAGTATGCCAGGTCACATCTTTCTTCCATTCATACCAACAGCTGACTGAGTAAGTGAATTTCACAAATTAACACTGCCAGAAAATCCTGTTTGCTAGGAAAATGCAAGTAGCAGAATATGGTTTGCCATCCTTTAATCCTTAGATGAGGAGAAATGAGAGTGAAAAGCAAATAAAACCAGGTCAAAGACTTTGCAGCCCTAAATATCAAATCACATTTCCCAGGACAACTAAATGAGATGAAGATCACAGGGCAAACTACCCAATAAATAAAGACTATCCCAGAGAAAGAAAAGTGTGGCAAGCCAAATAGAATCATAAGCAACTGCTCTGCACAGCAGATGAGCACAAATTAAATTAAGCAAGATTGAAAATCAAAGTAAATTGCATGTGATCAAGGGATCAAAGGGGGAAAAAAAGCAGGTTCTAAAAGTATTGCTGGATTCTGTCCAGCTCTCCTTTTGTCTATCTGATAATAGACAATACCATTAAGCACAGAATTAAACTTATCTGGTTAGAGGAATTTCCATGTTTGGGAGGATGTGCCTAACATTTCCAGGGCTGTTGGGCTTTACTTTTAATGGTCACTGGAAATAAAGTGCCCTTTTCTCTCTGTGACCGACAAATGACATTTCATACCATGGATCTTTGCTGAGGATCATTTCAGTAATGGTTTTTCTTTCCCTTTGAGGGTCAGTAGCAAGAACAAAAGAGATAGCCCTACAACGACCTGAAAGGAGGTTGTAATAAGGCTGATGTTGGTCTCTTCTCCCAGGTAGCTAGCAATAAGAGAAGAGGAAATGGGCTTAAGTTGTGCCTGGGGAAGTTTAGATTGAAAAAGTTATTTACTGAAGGAGTGGTGAGGCGTTGGAAAAGGCTTCCTGGGGAGGTAGTGGAGTCACCATCTCTGAAGGTGTTTAAGAAGCATGTAGATGTGGCACTTCCAGACATAGTTTAGAGGTTATGGTAGCTGGGGAATGGTTGGACTCAATCATCTTAAAGGTCTTCTCCAACCTTAATGATTCTACGATTCTGTGCAAAGAGAAACCTTTGGAAAGGCTAAGGGAATGATGACAACAGAAAACAGTAAAATCAAATCATGGAATCTGAGTATAAATATTGGACGAATATTACCTTATCTGATGATTTGAGATTTGAGCTGCATAAGCTTACACTGATTCCCGAGAGGACATATTCAGAATGGTTAGCAGAAGCCCTAGCTTGCAATCCTGCCCAGGTAGGCAGTTCAGCAACTTTAGGACAGATACTTGTTCTGAAGTGGAGCGTGTGACTGTAGAACAGGAAACCAGAAATGTCTAAACCTTTTTCTACTCAGATGGGCTACACCTGCTTTAGCCTCGATCCACCAAATACTAGAGACATTTCCATAGGTGCACCTTTCCAGAGGTGATCAAGCCTGCTGCCTCAGAAAGCATGACCTAAATGAACCATTGAGACGTTGTAACTGCTCCAAGTGGAGGAAAGGAAGGCTGAACAACTTGCTACATATTTCCAAGATGTAGATTCCATTTCCTCCCACCTGCTACCAGGTTTCCAGCAATTTGTGCTCCCCTTTCCCTAAATTTGAACATAATCCCTCCTCTGACTTCATAGCTGAATTTTCTAGGACAGGTATTCTGCAGGTATGTCTGATACATTGCAGGTGCACTTACCCCTTCCATGGCTCGTGGGCACTAGCAGGACTAATGGGGTAAGTACCATATGCTTTTCCATTTGCTACTTTATTTCCTCCTGAAATGACCCTCTGGATGCTGCCAGCATTTGCTTCTATTCTCAAATGTTTTGAGAGCTGACAGATTCCTACCAGATGCAACCCATATTTGCTTCTGGCTGTTACAGGGGCAAGCACAATACTCCTTGTAATAAAATATTTATGGCCATAGCCATCCATATTTTTCTCATCTTTCACTCAAGGCTTTGGTTTAATATAACAAGTTCCGATATGGAGGTCAAAGGATTTTTAATGGAGCAGTTTTTGGAGTGCCACCAAAACTGAAGGCTTCCATGTAAAAAGATTGATATGGAGAAAATGTTTGATTACAAAATATTCTGCCTTAGGTCAGGCTGGTATTAACCTCTGTTTCTGCCTTATATATTACCT
Organism: Colaptes auratus; assembly: GCA_015227895.2. NCBI lineage: Eukaryota > Metazoa > Chordata > Aves > Piciformes > Picidae > Colaptes > Colaptes auratus. Next base: position 13,625,118 of record JAAWVA010000033.1, on the reverse strand, counting down.
CTTACACCAATCTCTTCAAACCAGAGGCCAGTATAAATTGAGCTCCAGCTTCAGGTAATATAAAAAGTGTTGTGTGTTGTATATGTCATTAAATTCCTGTGGGCAGACTCTGCAACCTCTGCCATGCCCCAGTGGCTGCCAGCTTTGTTTCTACCCATCATCAGAGTTTCACAGAGGAGCGAGGATCCATCTGCTTAGATACAAGGGCAGAAATGGAGCCATAGGTCTGAATCCTATGCTCACTCAAACATTTCAAATGTATTTTCAGCCTCTCAGTGTGTGTAAATTTAAGACCAGGGAGGATATATGCTGTGTTACATATTCATGATAAAGCCATACATCACTACTTTGACTTAATAGTTTCACTAAGGTTCCTAAAATAGGAATGATGTGATGGTCTAGGTCTATTTTTCTACAATCATTCAAAATTCTGCTTGGTCACCAATGGGGGGAAAAAAATGTTATTGAGAAAAAGAAACATGCCACTTCCTTGTAAAGTGGATTTGGTATGAGCCAAACCCAGGCCCTCATGCATGATTGTGCAGTTATACAGAGGTGTGTACAAAGACACAGAGAAGAATATATCAGTGATGGTTTATTTCCTTTACTACTTTATGCACAGAGACAAAACAGAGAAAACAATAGAAGTAAAACACAAAGGAAATAAATATGTAGGGTGGTTTGGTTTTTTTTTTTTTGCATATCTTAGCCAGCCATTAAAACCTTTATAGTTTGAATAAGCTCTTTTTCAAAGCTCAGGAGAGGTTTCGTGAGGATCCCATAAGAGCATAAAGCATTTGGTAGCGATTCTGGCAATGTGGTAGTAAAGAATAAGGCATCATGGGGATGTGGCTTAATGCAGGTTGAAAGGCTCTTTTTGCTGTCAGCTTAAGATAATGATGCAGCAAAGTTTACAGCAAAACATAACACAAACACATTCCTGCAATTTAGAGGAGAATATAGTTTAGACTGGGTACAATAGCAGTTAAAGCACTTACAAAACCAAGCCAATGTTAATCTTAGATTAGTGTCATCGTCCTTGAAAGACTGACTGCAAAACCTGTGAAATGGAACCACCCATGGCAGAAAGTCAGAACAGTTTCTTTATCCCCTGCAGCAAAACAAAACAGACACTTATTTCAACATTGCCCAATATTTCTATTCATTCAAAAGACAACAGAAAAAAAAAAACCCAACAGGACCTACTGTATATCATGTTCTATCCATGCAGGCATGTATTTTAGCCTTTACACTACCTGGTCTATAAATAAAATGTAGATATATTTATGTTGATTTGTTTCCATAGCGATGCAAAAGCTGCTCTTGGGTTTCCAAGGCAATGTGAAGCAAAGCAACAAATCAGAAAAGTATGGGAAATGCTCAGTAAGCAATGGTCTTAGGCAGTGCCCCAGGCCTCCTAGCAGAACAGTATTGGGGGGGGGAAATGCTTGATATTAAACCAGAAAAATCTCATCTACCAGGTTCATCTTTTCTTTTGTCATTAGGGACTGGGATCTACTTGAGAGAGTCCAATGGAGGGCTACAGGTGGAGGGTGGTTAAGAGGTTGGAGCACTGCCTTATGAGGAAAGGCTGAGAGCCCTGGGGCTCTTTAGTCTGGAGAAGAGAAGACTGAGAGGGAATTTAATAACTGCTTATAAATATCTGAGGGCTGAGTGTCAAGAGGGAGGGGACAGGCTCTGCTCAGTTGCACACTGTGATAGGACAAGGGGCAATGGATATAAATTCCAGCACAGGAGGTTCCACCTCAACATGAGGAGGAACTTCTTCACTGTGAGGGTCACAGGCTCTCCAGAGAGGTTGTGGAGTGTCTTTCTCTGGAGACTTTCAAAATCTGCCTGGATGCCATCCCACTTGGCCTGCCCTAGGTGATCCTGCTTTGGCAGAGGGTTTGGACTGGGTGATCTCCAGAGGTCCCTTTCAGCCCCTGCCATTCTGTGATTCTGTGAGTACCGTACAAAGTGATTCTCTAAGGCATCTGCTTATGCCATATTAGCCCTAGTACAGCACCACATTGCTTTTAATGTTCACATTCTTTCTTTGTGTGGGATGTTTTTAAATATGCAGTTTATCCAGTCTCATTCAAACTTAATGAAATGCAACAATTGAAGTAGCTATTTCCCCTGCATAAAAAGATTTGGACAGATGAAAACTGCTACTGGCAGTGGTTGAATCTGGGCTTCCAATTATGTGTTAATTTCAAGTGCAAACAGAAAGTGTTAAATTGATTAGGCTTAGGGGGCTGAAATATATTAAAGGGACCATTTAAAATAAAAAGGGAATGGAGATTATAATGAATCAGTTATATGCCAAATGAGAGAAGAAATGCAGATTTGGGGGGAAAAATAAAACATTGTATGGTTTTTACCCTCTACTTTTAGGTAGCCACATCTTATTTTATTTCTTAGTTATATCTTATTCTATTTCTATTCTCTTCTGTCCCACTTGGCAATCATAGGCCTCCATACTCTTTACCTTGCCACCCTATTGTCATTCTGTGTCAGGAACAGTGTGGTCAGCAGGAGCAGGGAGGTCATTCTGTCCCTGTGCTCAGCACTGGTTAGGCCATACCTTGAGTCCTGTGTCTAGTTTTGGGCTTCTCAGTTTAGGAAAGATGTTGAGTTGCTGGAACGTTGTCCAGAGAAGGGCAACAAAGCTGGGGAGGGGTTTGGAGCACAGCCCTGTGAGGAAAGGCTGAGGGAGCTGGGGTTGCTTAGCCTGGAGAAGAGGAAGCTCAGGGGAGACCTTATTGCTCTCTACAACTACCTGAAGGGAGGTTGTAGGCAGGTGGGGGTTGGTCTCTCTTCTCCCAGGCAAGCAGCACCAGAACAAGAGGACACAGCCTCAAGCTGCACCAGGGGAGGTTTAGGCTGGATGTTAGGATGAAGTTCTTCATAGAAAGAGTGATTGGTTATTGGAATGTGCTGCCCAGGGAGGTAGTGGAGTCATCATCACTGGAGGTGTTTAGGAAGAGACTGGATGGGGTGCTTGGTGCTATGGTTTAATTGATTAGGTGGTGCTGGGTGATAGGTTGGACTTGATGATCTCAAAGGTCACTTCCAACCTGGTTAATTCTAGTCTAGCCTAGTCTGTTCTATCCTATTCTATTCTATGATGCTAAGGTTTATCACCAGACTTGATAGCTAGATAGTGGTTGGATTTGATGATCTTAAAGGTCTTTTCCAACCAAAATGATTCTGTCATGTTACAAGAGCATTAACTGGCCTCTACCACTTACTCACAGGAATCTGCCCAGTAGTTATTTCTTTTTTAACTCAGGCTAATGGCAAAGAAGATCAAGTCATACACCAGTCCAACTGAATGCAGATGTTGTATCCATTTATTATTTTTGGGGGGTTTATGTTCTCAGGAACACTTTGCCACCATGAAAGAACCACACACAGCTTGGGAGATGCTGTTTTATTTAACCTATGTTTAGAGTTAGCAACTCCATGACAATTTTACAATGCAAATATTTGTTCATTACTTGTAAGAAAGAGGAAGAAATCTTCTCTCCATGTTTGGGATTATGTAAGTTCTTCTCTAATGCAATTTAATCTGCAATTCAGCTAGATCTTCCTGCCTTCCAGCTTTTGAAATATGGAGGCTGCAGTGCAGCACTAAACCTGGAAAGCTTCATTTGTTTCTGTCTTCTCCAGAGCCCATCATTCGAAAGCTGTGCACTGTGCAATTGCTTGATCAAATTATTCTTTCAAGAGCATTTGCAGTTGCTGAGGAAAAAACATTTAAAGCACTCTCTGCACATTCTATCAAGTGTGTTTGAAGACATGACAAGGGTTTTTTTTTTAGTGCACAAGACTCTCACACTTCAGTAATCTGGGACATCTACCTCATTAATTTTAAAACTCTTTTTTTTTCCTCCCCTCATACCCTCAAACCACAGTTTTTAATTTGACAAATAAACAAGGCAAAAAAACTTCTCATCCCAGGGAGATGTATACCTGGTTATGTTAATGAATGGAAACAAAAAATCACATCTGGTGCTTTCCACCTGAAGGTGACTAAGAATCAGCTCGGAGTTGCAGGGGAGTTGAAAGAGTTTGGGTAATGAAATGTACATATTTTCAAGCAGTTAGAGATCACAAGTTAGCACAGTGGATGGTAATTATAAAAAGGCAGAATTGTTGACCTAGTTGTGCTCACAGAGAAGGGTTTCTGCACATAACCATTTCTGGTCAGCTGGTCATTCAGTCACTTCTTTCATTGATTTATTTGTTTATTGCCTTCTCAGTAGGTATAAATGGGTTTAGTACAGCTTGTCCTGGTGTCCTGATGGCTATCAAAGTGAGACTGACTGATTTAATGTACCCTGGGTTTTTTTTCTCTCTTCTTTTTCATTTCAAAACACTGAATTCCTTCACAGCAAGAGCATAGAAACATCACACTCTTGAGTGTGAGCATGAGTTCAAGCCACCTGACTGCTGCATGAACAGAAGGGAGCTTCTTTTCACACAGGTATTCATATCTCTAAGCAAAAAAACCCTACACCACTTTGACAGGAATATTGTCCTGCTGCTGTTACTTCAGATAGAATGTCCATTTTAAGCATGATAAGATCCTGAGGCCACAAGGTGTCTGGCTTCTGAAATTTGACTGGGTCACACAAAGCTCCACAAAGATGATCATTGTGGCCTTCCAGTATCTGAAGGGGGCCTACAAGAAGGCTGGGGAGGGACTTTTCAGGCTATCAGGGAGTGATAGGACTAGGGGGAATAGAATGAAGCTGGAGGTGGGGAGATTCAGGCTGGACGTGAGGAGGAAGTTCTTCACTGTGAGAGTGGTGAAGCCCTGGAATGGGTTGTCCAGGGAGGTGGTTGAGGCCCCGTCCCTGGAGGTGTTTAAGCCCAGGCTGGATGAGGCTCTGGCCAGCCTGATCTAGTGTGGGGTGTCCCTGCCCATGGCAGGGGGGTTGGAACTAGATGATCCTTGTGGTCCCTTCCAACCCTGACTGAAACTATGAAACTATGATCAGAGGGTTGCTTTACATTCTGCTTTAGCTTTTATTTCTGTTCTCTTTCCTGGCTGTTGTGCTTAATTCTGCCTTGAGTTACACAGAAGCAGAGGTCAATATCAGTGCCATCTTAAAGATTATAATAAAGCATTTAGATTTGAATAAATAAATAAATGCTGAATCACTTAAGGAAGAAAAACACTTTAGTTAGAACCTACCTGACTTGATGACAAGTAGATATGTAACCAAAAAAGGGGAAGTCAGTTTTTCTCACCTTTTAATATCATTCCCAGCCCTTAATGCAAGAAAGATGACAAAATACAATTCCTATTTATTGCTGTAGTGAAGAGAAGGAAAGATTTCTGTCTAGTAAGACATATAACAGGCTCAGTATCAATAGTCTCATAGTCAGCACAGTCTCTCAATCTATACTGAGCCTAAAAAACTTGGAACTCACCTTTTGTCACTTATCTTTAGAGTCTTATGTTTAGGTTTGGTATCACTGAATCTTTGTCCTCTTCCTAGCTTAAGGAAAGGCTAAAGTAATGGATGTGAGAGTGAGCAGGCAAAGAAGTACAGTAGAGGATATCATGTGAAAAAGCAGATGGTTGCTGAAATTCTCATGCAATATCACAAATGACATACAGGCTCCTCAAGCTGTTGGTAAGACATCTTTTAATTAATTAGATACATATAACTACTTAAAACTTTCATTTTTTTTCAATTATATGGCTACATTATTGGTTCAGGCATAAAGGGCCACTCATCTTATCCTGTCTCTGCTCTGACATTCGAATAGTGCTTAATGATAAGTGGTTTAGTGCCAGCTCAAAAAATACATTGGGGAAAGGTTTTTGTGAAGGACAAACGTGAGAACCACACAGTGCCCGAGTGCCCAGACACCAGGCAGCTCAAGCTCAAACCAAGCAAGTGTTTTTTCATCATGACTGAGAGGAATGACCCACAGGTCCCTCTAACATTCCAGTGTCTTCTAGGAGGCGGTGGCCGCTTACCAGCTGCCAGCCTGGAATAAGGATAACAGCAAAGCTCTCAGCACATATCCCAGTTCAGATTAATTCCAGCTGGGGAAAGATGCTAATCCTGCACAGGACCAGTTTCTTTCCCTCTTTGGTTCATTGCCTCACAAGGCAGCGTTTCTACTCATTATGTCACTTGTATTACACGTACAGAGAGTCTTACTTCCTACAGCTTACTGGCCTCATATGCTCCCTTTGGGTATCTTGGGTATACAAGACTTCAAAATGTAGTTCTAAAACCCATCACTTTTTTACACTTGAAACCTTTTTAAGGAAGTCTTTGTACAGGTTATTCAGAGCACAGGTGCTGGAAACTGAGTTTGCTCAGAGAGGAAGGAAAAAAGGTATAATGCATTTTTCATACCAGATGATGGCATGGAATGTAGTCCTGCAGATATCACTCAGCTTTTTCTTACAGACTTGATTTCAAAGCACCATTAAGTAAAGCTGATTGCTTTGCCCCAACCATTGCTGAACTGTTCATTGCTGAACAGTGATCTACAAGGGAAATGCATACTTGCTTTAACTCACTAAATGGTTTGCCTTATCAAAGTGTCAGATAAGACAAAGAACCTTTAAATCCCAGAACAGCATCTTCACAGAATGAAAGACAAGCCACTTTTTGTTTCACTGGTTGGTTTGTTTATCAAAGGATGCCTGACTCATGAGTAACTTGTCCCTGTTACAAACTTCAATATAAAACTCAAGCATTTGACTCTAATTTCACTGAATGTGAACAATTGGCCCCATGTAATGAACAGTTAAATTGGAGGACAAAATGATTCCCCACAATAACAGACCTGGACTTAACTCCCAGAAGCTTGCAGCAGTGGCATGTGGAATTTGGGAGGATCTCTACTTTCATATTAAGAGAAGTAAGAGGCAAATCCTAGCTTCATGTGTCGCCTTCTGTCTGAAAGTCAGCTGGGAAATCTCAGCCACCAAATTATCTGTGAAAATTCTTTCCTACTTAACCATAGCAGAAAGGAAAAGTGATGCTATTTTCCTACCCACCATAAAAAGTTTGACTTGTTTGGGGTTTGGGTTTTTTTCCCTCCCTTTCACAGGCTCCTATTAGCTTACAGCTAGTGAGGTCATTAGAAATGAAGCATCCACATTTTTTATGCATTTCATGCTAATTTTACAGGCCTGCCTGATGCCCATCTTCATCCTACATAGTGGATGTAGGAATCCTGCCTAATAACAACTGCTCTCATGAGTGTGCAATCATGTGCACATAAATATATCTTCCCATTACAGGAAATCTATAAATTCACCACAGTCTAGAGCAAGCAAAAAGGTAAGAAGTAGGAAATCAGGAGGAAAAAGTGCTAGCAAATAAATGTTTTAAATGTCATTTTTGATTCTTACTTTAACCACTTGAAGTTAGACAAAAGGTTACTGCACTGGGAAATACAGGCTGAGAGAACACTAAATGCTCTGTGCAAGAACTGCTTGGGGAAAGTGGCAATCTGATCTACAGTAAATGATATAACCATTAAAGATAAAAACTGCCTGTTCCTCAAATGGGAAGTGGACAGATGGGTGGAAGGGCTGGACGAGCTGCTTGATGACCTCCCACCATTCGTTCTGCTATGCCAACTGGTAATTATTCTGCAGGAAACTATGCATGTCCAGGCTGTGTTTCTCACATAAAATCTATACAGTGACAGGGATCATAAACAATCTGCAGGCATATCTACTGTGGGTTTACAGAAGCAATGATGTAATGATAACTCTGTGCAGTTCTGGAGATAACAGAAGCGTAATTGTGAGCAGTGATGTGGTCACATCTGGTCAAACTGCCACACGTGCAAAGCAAGATGACTTCCCAGGCCAGCTGCAAAAATACATCTGAAGTACACCAATAGACTATTACTTTATCCCCAATGCTCCTGCTGTCACACTTCCAACTCTGGCTCTTTCACGTCGCAGCGCTAAATTTCACAGCCCTGATACCGAGCTATGTTTTCAGTCAGTAACTTTTAGCCACATTTCCTTCTGACAGAAGAAAATTGAGTCCAGCACTTTGGTTTAGCTGTAGGTCAGCTACAGTTCAGTGCTGCAGTCCTATCTATGCAATCTACTGAATGATTATAATGCTTTCCTTTGCTGGTATTGCTTCTAGCCCATCTGAAATCATACAGAGGCAGTGAGGAGCGCCCACCGGCATCTCAGTTACAAACGATCCACGCTGCCACTGAACTTGGGTATTGCTAAGGAGGTACATGGGGATTCTCAGGGCACATTTTGCAGTCACAGTGAAGCTTTTAGGGCAAATTAGGATGTCTCTTTTTGACAATAGCAAATTATTTCTTCCACTCAAAAACTGAATGCTGGTTGGTACCCACATTTTTTTTCTGCATAGTCCTCACCTTTCTCATTTTACTACTGGTGCCAAGTTTCTCTGAACTATCACACATAAATAGGGTCACACCTAAGACTGATTCTTGACAGGCTCCACCCATAACTTACCTCCAGGTTGATACTTCCTCTTTCAACATACTCCCAACACCTACATAGATGTTCATTGATACGACAAGAAACAACAGGTTCAAGCTTGAGCACAGAAGATTTCACCTCAACGTGAGGAGAAACATCTTTACAGTGAGGGTGATGGAGCACTGGAACAGCAAGCCCAGAGAGGTTGTGGAGTCTCCTTCTCTGGAGACTTTCAAAACTCACCTGGATGCATTCCTGTGTGGACCCCATTTTGGACACTCATGGCATGAGTTTCCTCTGACTAATTCTATGATCTTTTGTCAGAAATGAAAAAGATCATAGAATTAGTCAAAGGAAACTCCTTGCATCTCTGAGTATTCCTGAGCCATACTTTCTCAGCTTTTGTCATGAGTGTCTGACAAAAAAAAGTGGACTTGCAATGAAAATTCCTCTGTAATCTCAGCTGCAATCTATTAAAATTCAAACTTTGAATAAGGAGCTGGTGAAACAGTTGTCTCCAGACAGTGACTAAGTCACCTGAATCTTAAATATATTACTTAGAGGAAGCAAACCAATGAGGAGAACGTCTTCAGGCGTGAGATGGAAAGACCTTAACCTAGATCAGAAACATTCTACAGAAGCATTCAGTGTCAGAAGATATTTTAATCTGTCAAAATGCAGTAAATCAAAGGAGTTATAAGGTACAGCATGATAGGGAAGTCATTCTGCCCCTGTAGTCAGCACTGGTTAGGCCACATCTTGAGGACTGTGTCCAGTTCTGGGCCCCTCAATTTAGGAAAGGTGTTGAGTTGCTGGAAGGTGTCCAGAGATGGGCAACAGAGCTGGGGAGGGGTTTGGAGCACAGCCCTGTGAGGAGAGGCTGAGGGAGTTGGGGTTGCTTAGCCTGGGTTGGATGTGGCACTTGAAGCCATGGTTTAGTAGTCATGAGTGGCAGGTTGGACTTGATGATCTCTCAGGTCTTTTCCAACCTTACCAATTCTATGATTCTATGATTCTATGATTCTATGAATATGAGAGAATTAGGTGAGAACTGGAAGTGATCATAGATCACAGAATTTCAGGGGCTCAAAAGATCACCAAGTCTAACCCCCATAGTGACCAAAACCAACTCCAAACTGTTGATTAAAGAGAGGGCAATTGACTGGAGCAGAGGAATGATGAAATAGAGAGCTATTTTGAGTGATAAAATACTTGTTCTAAAGCTGTTTGGAAGGATTAAAATAGATGAGCCCCGTAACACAAATGGAGTTATTCATACAGATTGGGCATTTTAAGCTGCAGCAGCACAAAATGGGGATCATTGATACATCAGTAAGAGCAGTTTCTTTGTTACTTGCCCAAGAACTGAGATTTCCATTCTTATTCCTGGGATTGTTTATTAATATGTTTGGCATAATTGAGTTATTTCAGGCATAATCAGAAGACACAGTTAACATTTCTGGGATCCCTGAAGACGATTAAATATTTCTGTCTGCCAAGAATATTGTTAAAACACACTAGAGCAGCAAAAATAACAGCTAATTCTTTCCCCCCACCCCCCCCAAAATTGGACTTTCCTTACATTGCTTGAAAGAATGGCAACACTTTTTCATTTATGACTTACTACACTTCCTGCAAGTCACAGCGCTGCGTTCATCCACTTTGCTCAGCATACTGTCCATCTCTTCAGACATTCATTACCAGTCAAAGGAATCCTTGAAATGCCTCCAAATGGTCAAAGGGCAGAAGTTCAGATAGTCATTCATGCTTTTGTTCTCCTTTCCCTCATTTTTATACTGAGTGTGCTCTAAAGGGTACTGGGAAGCTTTTGAGTGCCTTCAAAGAGGACTGGCAGAAGTGCCCTTGCAACCAGACAGACCCTCCCTGTTTGTCAGGGTAGCTTTTCCCCTCCATCCCTGCTGATCTGTCCTGGCTTTGCTGATCTCTAGAAGACACATTTGACAACCCCTCTGCTTTCCCTCATGCTGCTTCTTTATTCTCCCTGAATCATTATTGATGACAAGCTCAATATGAAGTCTCAACAGGCACAGCAGCTTCAACTGGCCCAAAACTGTACCAAAACTTACACCAGAGAGCTTTCCTTGGGCTGACTTCACAGCACTGCATATGTCTCCTCTCTGGCTGTATGGAAAACTGCAAAGACTGCTTCAGGCCTCAAAAAAGAGTGTGAAAAGATCTTTTGGGGGTTAAAAGGAAGCTGGGACAGCTGCAATTTGTGAATTAAATTAAGCCAGCAGCCATATAATTTGAAACCATTACTGTATATGCAAGGCACCCAGAGTAAAATGTAAGAAACTTGCAGTGACTTCACCTGATCCCACTTTCTAATGGGAGCTGCTACATGTCCTCTCTGAGTCCTCACTGCAATACAAAAGAGACAATTTAGAGAAGCTTCTAAAGAGCAGTCACTGCTGATGATGTAGAAACAGCAGTCTGATGGCACTCATACAAATTCTTTCAACAACTACTAATTTAAGTGCATATTAAATACATCATTGTTATCCCTCTGAGATAAATAGTATGGGAGTCGAAATGATCATTACTCAAGGATCATTTGATGAGTAATGGCTTTAAAAGGAGAAAGCTTCACTGTGGGTAGAATCTATATTGTGATTTATTCTGGAATTCTGAGTTTTATGTTCTTTCTTCTCCATGTAACAGAGTGAACTGAGCTTCCTTCTTTAAAGCAGCAATTTGTCATAGCATTAGGTCACTCTGAAAACAGAGAAGACGTGAAATGGTTTTTCTTCCATTTGCCATAACTACAACTGGTCTTAGACCTGGTCAGGTAACACAAGGAGGGGATAGAAGTTGCAGAAGTTGTATTACTTTTCCATCTATGTTTCCCTAAACCAATTCAGAGTTTAAAAGATTTTATCATACAGCCACTTGATGCCTAGGTCCCAGCTGCTGCCTGGATCTTGCAGCACACTCCAGTGACATGTTCTGTCTCATTTGGTGGGCACATTATCACTTCTCATAATCAAGTATTGTGTGGTAATGAATTCTTTCTCTTCATCCCAGTCTCATTATCCCTTTCTCCCCAGCATCCCCTCTGGCCCAGCCACATACCAAGGAGGATGGTAGTCCTGCTTTCCAATTGCCAGGGAGTCACTGGGGTTGGCAAGAGCCAGTGTGGAGGTGGCTGCACCACTTCTCTGCAGCTCAGCAATGCTTGTCAAGGCAGGCGTGCCTGCCAGTTGTGGCCCTTAGGCAGAGGGGGAGGCCTGATTCATTAATTCCAAGCAAGTTTAAGAGGAAGCTAACCTCTAAATTGTTTAGTTGAGACAAGAAAGCAGTAATTCATACACTGTATATAAAGGAGAAGAGCCTGGGCAACCATCACATGTTAGGCTGTGTGAGTAGCCAGCAACAAATTAGTGTTGCATAGCTAATATCCAGCTAAGAAGAAATGGAAGTAGAGGGTCCTCCTGCAAAACTGGAAGAAACTCAAAGGAGCCCTTGAGGTTCAGACCTGGCTCTGTGGATGATTACTTGTATATGCTTCATCCTCAGATAGCTAAGGAATTTTTCTTGTGTCCATTCTCTGCAGTTAGATTTTAGTCTGCTGCCATCCCTCCCCAGAGCTGTCTCTGTCCCAGACTGAGCCAGCCCATCCCTCAGCCTCCCCCTGCAGGACAACTGCTCCAGCCCCAAGTGTCTTGGAGCCCTTGCTGAATTCACACTAGTTTGTCCACATTTTGTACTAAGGGCAGCCCAAAACCAGACAATGTATCTGGCTGTGGTATCATGAGTGTGAGGAAGAGTAGGATAATCCCATTCCTGGAAGGACGTACCATCTCCTGCTGCCTGGTCACTACTGGCTCCCACATGGATCATGGTTCTTCAGGACATCAGCTGCTTCCCAGCTGTGCAAGTTTATCTACCTTTCCAGGGGGAGGAACCTGCACTGTGTGACAGCTTCAGTTTTGTGATATATTGTAAAATAAGGTTGGTCACAGGTGACCAAAGGCAGTAGAGCAAGTAGTTGTTTCCTTGGGATTTCAGAGGGAGGGAATGATTGATTGCCAGCATATGCTTTTAAGGGAAATATGCAATCATGTAAAAATCAGATAGGGTTCTTGGAGGAAACACATTTTCTCCACCACAGAAAGCATCACAGAAACAAATAATATGGTTCCTGTGTTTTTATAATTGAGGAGTGCCTCCTCATGGCTGGATTGATTTCCTAACCAGCAAGCTCTTCTTGAGCAGAGCAGCTGAAGTGAAGGACAGTATCCCCAGAAGGCAGTGTTTGCAGCTTAGACTTTCCTATTTAACATACAGTTTGTGTTCCACCCACTGTGTTTTCTATAAACACTAAACAGTTGGAGCAGGACTGAATTTGCAGTTCATGGCTGTCAACACCCTGCTGTATTACGGTGGCTTGGAGGCAATTTTGCATTCAAATATAAGTCCATACCTGAGAAAATGTTGTTTCTACCTACTTGTCTCATAGAGGAAGATCCCCAAACCATCAACTGGTCACAGCCCAGTCCCAGCAGTGCTTCTGGGACAGCAAATTGCATGTTGCCCCCTCATACAGACTTCATTTTGAGCATATATTGAAGCCCCAGAGGTAAACAAACATGGACAGTGCCTCTTACAGCTATTGGAAGGGATGAGGACTTCAGGAACAAGTCCTGAATTGAATAATAGTTCTGCAAGAATCCCCATTACTGAGGGAAAAAAGGACAGATCTGGACAACAAAAAGACCCCAAACAAACAAACAAGCAAACAGGTAGTTATGTGTGGTTTAATTCTCTCCAGCTTAGTCCTTGTGTTAAGCACGTCTGATATTCACGTGGTTAATGAGATTAAGGTGATTAAAGGAGCAGAGACTCACTAGGAAGATTCATGAGAAAGAAAAACTCCTCTGTGATGTTTGCTTTTCAATTGCTTGAGTCACTGGATTCAGAAAAAGGAAAAGATCCCTGGGGTCTCAGTAACCTCTCTGACAGTGCACAAACCTGACGCAGGGCTGGGGAGAAAGGTTGCAAACCCAATCCATTTTCTTTCCTCCTTAAAAGAAGAAATGATGCTGCAATGATTCTTCAAAGCAGCCTGTACATCAGATTTCAGAAAACTAATATGGAGTCAAATCTATACTATAACCACAGTTACCATGGTGATCCACTAAGCAGCTTCCCTTTGCCCTGCAAGTCATTGTCATTCAGATGATATATGCCTTAACATCAGCTTTCCGAAATACTTCATATTGAACTACAGACTACACTTTACTGCTCAGTGAAAATGGTTTTGGTTGATGACTTATAAAACTTTTTTTTTCCCCTTTTTTCTTTTTCTTTTTTTTTTCCATGAGCTAGCAGTGTGCACTTGCAGCCCAGGAAGCCAATCACAGCCTGGGCTGCAAAGAGAGAAGCATAGCCAGGACGTTGAGAGAGGTGATTCTCACACTCTACTTTGCTCTGCTGAGACCACGGCTGGAGCACTGTGTTCAGTTCTGGAGCCCCTATCACAGTAAGGATCTGGAGGTGCTGGAAGGTGTCCAGAGAAGGGCCATGAGGATGAGCAGAGGGCTGGAGCACTTCTGCTATGAGGACAGACTGAGGGAGTTGGGGCTATTCAGTCTGGAGAAGAGAAGGCTCCCAGGAGACCTTATTGTGGCCTTCCAGTATCTTAAGGGGGGGAGGGGAGGTGGGTAAAAGAAAGCTGGGGAGGGACTTTTTAGGGTGTCAGGTAATGATAGGACTTGGGGGAATGGAACAAAACTAGAAATGGGTAGATTCGGGTTGGATATTAGGAAGAAGTTCTTCCCCATGCGGGTGGTGAGACACTGGCACAGGTTGCCCAGGGAGGTGGTAGAAGCCTCATCCCTGGAGATTTTTAAGGCCAGGCTGGACGAGGCTCTGAGCAACCTGATGTAGTGTGAGGTGTCCCTGCTCATGGCAGTGGGGTTGGAACTGGATGATCCTTGAGGCCCCTTCCAACCCTAACAATTCTATGATCCTGTGATTCTAAATAGAAATAAGGACATTAAAAAAATGTGGGGTGCTTCCATGCTGCTCTGTAGGAAACTGATCTCCTTCTCACAGGTATCTATCTATCAGTTGCTTTGCAAGTATGAAAAGTATTTTGTAGCCTGTGTCTTTGCAGGCTGAGACCTCAGAACATGCATCTTGCTGGCTGCTAGGTGAGGTATAGCTGCGCTGACATTCAACACAGAAAAGAGAGCTCATCAGGATTTGAATGCTAAAATGGTGATTGTGCTGCTTCCTACTGGTATGCTACACAGTTTAATTTAATAATTAAATGTTAGAACTCCCCACTCAACATCACACCACTCTGCTGTGCTACTTGAGGAAATTTTGTTTCTATGGTAACTGCAGGAGACTTATTCACAGCCATTGATGACACCCACATCCTAAATTTAATTACAATATATACAAACCACTGAAACACTGATTTCTTTCATTACATTATCTGGAGCTGTAATGTAATAGTTACCAGTTATGATCACAGGGAGTATTTTGGTAATCTAAACAAACATCTACAGAGAGAAGGCTATAGATGTATTTCCTAAAATAGGTATAAATAGAAAAGCTTTGGAGAGGAACATATTTATTGGCTCTCTCCACTGGCAGATGACCAGTTCCATTTTAGGTGCACTGTAGAGGCAAATATCACTTCATTAGACATTTGCCAAATTCCTCTGGTAGCTCAGAAAATGCTGAGGGACTGTCTGGTCACAGCTACCAATTACAACAGCTGAAGCCAATCACACCACTCTTGGATTTGCAGAGTGCCTTAGTAGGACACTTTCAGTTCTGTTGAGGGCTTAAGAAGATTGCACAGGAGGCCACAGCTCCTTCACCCTGCAGAGGGTGAGGGCCTGACAGTTGCTCCTGTCCACAGCTAGAAGAATTTATAGAACTGCAGAATCATTTAGGTTGGAAAGGACCTTTAAGATCATCAAGTCCAACCATTAACCTTTCTCTGCCAAGTCCACCACTAAACCATGTCACTAGGCACCAAATCTACACACCTTTTTCTTGTAGCTGTGCTTCACATGTGTTAGCCTTAAGTCAACCTGGACCTCCCCATTTAGCCTTCAGTCCTTCTCCACAAAGTGATAAAGGACAATAAGAAAAGCAGAGCTGATGTCTCATTCAGCTGTAGAAGCTCTCTCAAAGCACTTCTGCCACCACCTCCAAGCCAGTAAAGAGATGATGATGAGCAGGAGGATCTTCAGAGACTGACAGACCTGCTCCTTAGAATAGCTCCCTTTATAACTCTCATCTATACAGGCTAGCTTAGAAAAGAAGTGTGCATTGTAAGAAACATTTTGGCACTCAACTGCAAGGAACCAATGCTTGCAATCTGTAAAAGTCAGGCCATAGGGCTGAGGAATTTTTCAAAGCCTTAGACTCTTTTAGTCTGCTTGTGACAAGCCAGACACTACATCAGGGGTCATTTCTCCTCCTGAAAATGAGAACTTAGAGGCTACTGATCTTCCTGCGAGACAGTATCCAGAGAAAACAGAAAGAGAAAAGCTCTAAAGGCTTCACCTTTGATATATTTTGTCAGGTCTGGCCCTGGCTTATTAAGCATTTCCCTCTTTTATATGGAGACAGCAGCCTTAGCATATTCAGACTCTGATGCCAAAGCCTAGGACATAGGTTCAAGGGTCCCTGTACTGAGATGATGTAATTTAAAACTTTGACCGTGGTCATAGGGCCATAGATAGAATCCCCCACCCACACCTTTTGCAGCAGCTCCAAAGCTCTCATTTTGTGTGGAGCTCATCAGCACAAAGTTTCTCAAGGTGAAAGTTTTTATAGTAGTAACCAATGACACAAGTATGTGTCTCATTTCCAGACCACGGTCTAGAAAACAGAATGCTAGAAAAGAGGTGCATTTTCCTTACCAGCACCTTCTCTTTCTTGTGGTGGTTCATCCTGCTGTTACAGGGAATGACAGCATGAACAGCCTCCTCCTATACCAGCAGACTGAGAAGTCCATGTATCTACAGAAACCCCACCTTGCCTAACAGTGCCCCAAGTGAATTATCACAAGAAATGTGTGGAAATACATTCACCAAACATTGACTATGGCTCCTTTAATCCCCTTCATGATTTCCCAGAAACTTGCATGCACTTGTTAGAACATCCAAATGCCATGAAAACTTTTCCCTTTCTGTAAACAAAAATAGCAATTCCTAAATAAAACCTAGAGCCAAGTAATAATACACTGCAAATGTGGATGGTACTTATCTTAACCTGGAACCTTTGTGTTTAATTCTTCTCCCTTTCTCTCCTCTTTTACCTATTATTGGCATCCCTTCTTGGAAATCTTCCCACTTTGCTGAATCCTTACCGTCTTACATCTATAGCACTCAAGAGAGGGCACAGGTTGCAACAAAGAAATGCTTCTGAGAAGGATCTCTGAAGTCATGCACTGTGCCGTGCTGCAGCGTTTGCTGAAACACCCTTTAATAAAGAGCAAATATTTACAAACAAGATGTCCTCTGCTGTTGCCCAGCATGAAGTCCCTGCAATATCTCAAATGTGATATGCAGTTAGACTGGGGTGACTCACACTGAAGGGATTAAAAGGTGTAAACACAGAAGAACTAGAGCAAACAGACCTGCAGACACTGATCTGCTTGCATATGAAATACCATGCAGAAAAATAGGAGAAAGTTGAAGAACGTATTAATTCTCCATACAGAACTGGTAACAAGAGCTAATAAGCATGGAGCCATTATGTTTCTGCTGCCCTGGCATGCAAAGGTGGCTTTTCTTGCTTTTTATCACTATCACATTGAGGGGGAAGTGATGGCAAGGGAGCCAAATGTATTTTCAGAAGCATGGGTAATGTATTACGGGGAAGCTTTTGTCAGGGGATCAACTCAGGACATCAGAGAAAGTGAAGCTGTTGCTAGTACACTAAGCCCTTATGTACTTAATTTTTTAACATAAAGATTTCCAGGGGATTAAAAAACAAACCAAAACCAAACAAAACCCCACAAACAAACAATAACAGAGAATAAAAAACCAAACCTCCAAACCCCAGATAATTACACAGCACAGCTACAGACTCTAGAATTCAGAAAATCGATGAGATTTTAGCTTCTATAAGAGATGGAGGCAAGCACAATTTGAGAAATGCCTCCAAATCACAGTTGTGTCGTCCAAGAAAGGGTTAAAGCTATTTTAAGAGTCTTTTCCAGCCTAAATGATCCTGTAGCCACCTTTAAGGCTGAGCAAATGCATGAGATTGTCTGTCCACAGGGCGGGTTAGGAGCAGAGTAAATGCTAATGTCCGGTCTGTAGTGCAAGGAGACTCAAACCATAGGGGCTCCAATGCTTCTATCTGTGGGATACAGGCAAACCCAAGGAAACCACAAACACAAATCTCAGTGAATTCAGTGACAAAAATGAAGGATTTCTAGCAAAGGAGAGAGGAGGCCTGCAGAACAACTTTAGGATGTGCAAAGGTTGTCAACATGCACCCAACAAGGGGGGGCTGTGTGCCTTGGGGCTGCCATCACTGTAGCTGTGTGTTAAGTTAGGAACTCTAATTTCATCTGCACTGTGGAGCCAGCTGCAGTGCTATGCTAGCACTGTAACAGGTTGAAGAAATGGAGCCAAGTGCTGGTGATACACAAAAAGCTAATTTAATGGAGTTGATAAGAAACTCAGTGAAGCAGATAGGCTGAGTTTTGGAGCTTGCACAGTTTTGTTACAACAGCTATGAACACAGTTAAAAGCAGAAGAAGTAGTAACCTCAGAAACTGGGTGAAAGAATCCACAGTTTAAGAAAAGAGATGGAGGGTGAAGCAGAAATGCATAGCTAGAAAAGTCAAAGTATTTATAGCACCACTGCAAACATTTCTGGCAGGGCAGCAGGTTAGGCTTAATGACATGGAGTTCACCTTCAACATCTGCCTAGCTCACCTATTTTCACAGCATATATATTGCACACAGCTTTGTGTACAATGAAAGAAACCTTACTCCAACACCTGAGTAACGTGAATCAAAATTTGTCTTCACAGCTACTCTGAAATCAATCTGAAGTAAGTTGGCAAAAGACACTTTAGTTACTCTGGGTTCGTGTGGCTGTCAAATAGTCAATGATGTATGAGGCATAGGTCATTGTTCCTGTCATCAAGGAGAAGCCCAAGCTTTTAGAAAGTATTCATTTGTCTTTGCTCTGTGATGTATGTAAAATGCAGATTAATTATGTATGTAGATTCATCCTGGTCAAAGCTGATTGAGTTCTAATTTATTTTATTTGCTTTCATGACAAATGGGTCAAAATTACCTGCATTTTCATCGGTTCAGATGGGTGCAACCAAGAGCAGAAGCTGGCCCAGCAGGTAGCTCAGACTATTTATGACATCCTAATTTTGGCCTGTTCACACTACACCTGCGTTGCAGCTCCTTGAAAGCTTTACCTCTCAAATAATTACAACCCTAGAAAGTCTCTTATTCAGCTAGTTTATATGTGTATTTTCCTATTGGCTCCAGCAGCCCAAATAAAATCTTGTCTCCACTGTGCAAAAGAGCATAGCATACAGCTTGGCCTGCTGCCAGGGCAGAGGAGACTCATTAGCTGGGCTACAGCATCAACTCAGTACTGCTCTGCTGCTCCTGGCCCAGCTTTACATCTCAGAAGATCATTGTTCTGCACCCCACAGACAGCCCAAATTAGTGCAGCACAAGATCACCCCTGTTGGGGGTCCTGCTCAGGAGACTCCAGTGGGAGGCTCAAGCTTGTTGCATTCATAATATCTGGCTCCTAAATTTCAAGCAGGGCTGTGCATGAACTGATTTATGCCTTGCATGCATTTGTTTTCCTGTAATGGCATCTCTGTATTTCCTGTCTTCCATTAGGTACAATTACCAGATGAATTCACATATACAATAGGATTGTTTCACTGCAGCCTACAACTGTGGTTGTCCTCATGTGCATTTCATCTTCAGCAGTCTGTAAAGGGCATTTACTAATAGTGAGAAATGGATCTTTTTGCCGCAGAGACCTGTCTTCAAGTGTCTGGTTTTTGTCTTAGTGTGGGACTGGAAAAAATCCAGGATGTTTCTTGTTAATTATAATATTACCTTTTTTCACAAGTTTTTAAGGTCAGTCTTCCTTCCATGGCTATTTACTGTGTGCATTTTATAAGTAAATCAAAACTTTGGTGGACCCCAAAGGCATTTTCCTCACTATCTGGCAGTCAGGCTGTCCTCTCCAGGCAAAAGTGATCTACCTATGAATTGTTAGGGAAAGGATAGCACCACTGCCAGCTGCTAGATAGTGAGGAGAATGTCTTTGGGGTCTACCAATGAGTTTGTCACACATACTTAGATGTGCTGCCTTTACATTCAGGAAATGGTTTCTGGCTCCAGTACCTGTTTTGCCTCTTTTGCCAACTTTCATGAGCTCAGTTCCATCAAGGTGTTGGCTCTGTTTCATCCCACTAGAGGCATCAAAACCAGGACTGAGACCTCCAGACTCAGGAACAGACTTCCTCTGTGGATGTAGGCCTTTGTGCTTCTCAGGGGAGCTTGCTGTCACAGAAGCACAGAATCATAGAATGGTTTGGGTTGGAAGGGACCTTACAGACCATCTGGTTCCGACCCCTCTGCCGTGGGGATACCTTCTACCAGAGCAGGTTGCTTAAAGCCACATCCATCCTGGCCTTGAACACATCCTAATCCTGTCCACCTTTCAACTGTTTGCACCTGCAACTCAAGAAAATGTTGAAATGCAATGAGATCATTTCTTAAGCCTCTGCAAAACCCAGCACTCCCTAGAACAGCACGTTGTCTTGCTTTAGCTGTATTGGACTGTGAGCCCTAGATGGAGCAGGAACACATCTGCCTACTTGATAAATAGCAATGATTTGTTAAAATCAATATGACCACTGAAGATTAGTATACTTACATGAGCGTTTTGATTCAATTCACATGGTTTGCTTCAAGCTTCCTCCTTACATTGTCTAGAGGAAGGCAAGAAAAACAAGGAGTGTAAGTGCCTCGTTCTACATTAGACCACATCCCATGCAAGGACTGAGTACTCACAGTGGTGATTAAAAGAATGAAAGGAGTGGCAAAGGTTGTCTTGATATTGTTTGAGACACTATCTGGAGTACAATTTAAATGGCAGAAGAATTATATATCTAAGAACATGTTCCTTTCTCCCTGTGTTCATACTATTTCCTATCACTTCACTAGCTGCATTTAGCTTCATGTTCTATTTTTACTGAGATGTTTTATAATTGAAACTCACATCCTTTTATGTAATTCTTTTTTCTTTTTTTAAGATGATGACTGCTGTTGCAGTGAATGAAACATAATGATATATGTTCAAATTTTATAATGCACTAATGCTAGATTTCATTAATAAAAGAATTACTTTGCTGGAAATAACTTCTGCAGTTACCATGAGAATGCAGGTAATGGGATTCTGAGAGATTCAAATCATCAGCTATGCACCAGTTACTGTCATTCATTAGGAGAGGAGCTAGAAGATGTGCAAGATAGACTGGCAGAGAACTTTCTATTATGATATTTCACTGTCATGCAGGCTGTGTCACCACACACAGTACAGAGAAGGATATGCTTTGGCCTGTAAGAGCCATTTCTGCCTTGTCTTTGCAAAGGGTGCTTCCCCACATACATGAGGTTATCTTTGTGGTTAAAAGAAAGGAGGTCCAGCCAGCCATCTGAGCTACAGCAACATCCATGGACAGTGCTGGAACATGGCTGTTGGGTGGGAACTCAAAAAAAGGCAGACTAAAGTTGTGTCCATCATCCAGCCACAGACCATTTCACTCCAGATCCAAGAATAACTAACTGCAAACATAACTACATGCTTGCTAAAACTAAAGTCAGCCTGTAGAGTATTTTCATTTTCTTCAGGCATGTATTAGTGAGTGATTTATCAAAATACTATGTTGGTGGTTTCACAAAGCTGTGATAAATCAGCACTGAATGTATATATTTTTATCAGTTAACTTTTTGATCCAGTTCAATGCCCAGCTGGAACTTTGCCCACAGTCTCCCTCAAGGGTGTGAAACAAAAAGAAACAGAGTTCCATAAACACCTGAGGTCCCAGATACCCACACACTTGCAAGTGGGGACTTTCAAGGCAAAATCTGTATGGGGCTTGTAAAGAGGCACATGGTTCATAGGACACTCATACCCACTTGCTGTGTTAGACAGAGCAGAGAGTATGCATCTGCAACAGCTTTGAACTGACCTCCAGTGACTATCAAAAGAGGTGAGTCGGTACAAAACATTACACAACAGATGTTTTCATTCTCAGTGGAGCATCCACAGTAATTAAGGAGCAGAGCAGTAAAGCTACTACCAAATATAACTGAACAACCACAGAGGGAATGCAGGGTTTCTTGCTGATCTAGACCAGAACAAATCATAGAATCATAGAATCAATAAGGTTGGAAAAGATCTCAGAGATCATCAAGTCCAACCTGTCAACCAACACCTCATGACTAACTAAACCATAGCTCCAAGCTCCACATCCAGTCCCCTCTTGAACACCTCCAGGGATGGTGACTCCACCACCTCCCTGTGCAACACATTCCAATGGCCAACAACTCTTTCTGTGAAGAACTTTCTCCTCACCTCAAGCCTAAACTTCCCCTGGTGCAGCTTGAGACTGTGTCCTCTTGTTCTGGTGCTGGTTGCCTGGGAGAAGAGACCAACCTCTTCCTGGCTACAACCTCCCTTCAGGTAGTTGTAGAGAGCAAGAAGGTCTCCCCTGAGCCTCCTCTTCTCCAGGCTAAACAATCCCAGCTCCCTCAGCCTCTCCTCGTAGGGCTTGAGCTCAAGGCCTCTCCCCAGCCTCGTTGCCCTTCTCTGGACACATTCAAGTGTCTCAATATCCTTCTTAAACTGAGAGGCCCAGAACTGGGAATAGAATAGAATAGAATAGAATAGAATAGAATAGAATAGAATAGAATAGAATAGAATAGAATAGAATAGAATAGAACAGAAATTAAAAGCTCTAGATCTGCTTTTTCTTGAAAGTTCTTAGGAGTGGTTGAAGACCTCCTCCTCTGCCACTTCAGTCTAAGGAATTCATTATATTTGGCCAGCAATACTTTTGAGTCATCCTAAGATGCAGCAATCCCTCCATGATTTACTGGGTCACCACCAGCGTGGAGGCAGAAGACTATGTCAAGGCAAGCCATAGGTAGGGGTGAGGTGGCCTCTAGGTAGGCCTTCCCCTACCAAGTCAAACCTGTGAGCCTCTTTAAGGCATGTGCAGCAATTGCCTGTGCTGCTCATTCTGTGCTTCCTAAAGCTCCACTTGCTTTTTTAGCAAGTCAGTGACAAACCATTCACCCCACACCCCTAATCTTGCTTTCCCAGTAGCTCATCCTTTTCAGCTGCACTTCAGTTGCAGAGGCTGGAAAGTGCTAATTTGCTGAGCATCTTGTTTACAGGTTCAGTGCAGAAATGCCATTCTATTGCAAATTGGTTCTGAGGGTGGCTGCCTTTTTTTTTTCCCCTTTTAAACTATCACCCATGTGCAGTGGTGCTGCAAGCCATCTATTAGAAGAGAAAAACACTGACATGTATAATTAGCTGTAGTCTGCACAGCTACTTTGTACAGAACTTGGGAAAAGAGCATCAGACAGCAGCATTTGGTAATCCTCTGTGCTTACAAACTGTCTCTTCTTAGGTGTAACTCTATTCCTCTTAAATATTTGCAGAGGAAAACTGTTGAAATAATGAAGGTTGGTTGTCTGCCTATCTGGGAGTGGATTATTTTCTTTTTAAAACACTGTTGTCAGCATGACTGGCTCCAGTTGTGCAGCTAATGTGGGGTCACAGGGCTTGTTTTTTCATTTCAACACTGCTGTCTCTGTTTACCTACTTAATCACTGTTTTCAGACTATTTAGTTATTTTGGAAAGCTTACCTTCCACCACACATAGATTGCCTACACTGCTTCAGCTTTGAAGAAGGCACTGAACAGCGGTCAGGTCTGGCCTGCCAAAGTCAATGACTGGCCATAGTCAGGGAATCCTCTGGCACATTCCCCTTCTCCTGCCACATTCCCAGGGATGACAGTGCTGAGGTAGCTGGAGCCAAAATTAATTCAAAGGGTGTCAAAACCTCCATCATATCTGTGTGTTTAGTTGCTTAAACACTGCAGTTTACTTTTGAGACACCCAAGACTAGCCAAAATATTTGCATGGTGATAGCTCTTACGAAGCAAGACCTGTGGGTGACCTTGGAAGTGGCATTTAGAAGCAGGTGGGATGCTCCAGGTGTCAAGTGGTAATACATGCTCTAGACCTCCACTAACTCCTAAAAGGATGCTTGGACACCTTGTCATCACCTAGTGCCCCGAACTGTGAAAACATTCAGATGTTTGAATCTGAAAACCATTCAAACTTGGTAGGGAGGGAACAGGTAAAAAGGTCCTTAAACAAATCTACTGCTGACAATTCTTGCCATTTTATTAGTGCTATTACAATTATGAGTAGTTTCTGAAAACTGAAGAAGAAAGTAAGACAGGGAGTAAAGAGAGCATGTGCCCACCAAACACATGGTGATATGGAAGAGGGAGAGTTTACCAAGCCATCTCCAAAAAAACTTGGTAAGTCTCCATGGCACAGTGCAGTCAGGTAGAGGTGCTATTTAGTGTCCCAGCATACATATAAAGACACCATATAAAGACACTGCATCCAGTTCTGGAGCCCCTATTACAAGAGGGATCTGGAGGTGCTGGAAGGTGTCCAGAGAAGGGCCATGAGGATGAGCAGAGGGCTGGAGCACCTCTCCTATGAGGACAGACTGAGGGAGTTGGGGCTGTTCAGTCTGGAGAAGAGAAGGCTCCCAGGTGACCTCATTGTGGCCTTCCAGTATCTGAAGGGGGCCTACAGGAAGGCTGGGGAGGGACTTTTCAGGCTATCAGGGAGTGATAGGACTAGGGGGAATGGAATGAAGCTGGAGGTGGGGAGATTCAGGCTGGATGTGAGTTCTTCACATCTAGTTCTTCACCGTGAGGGTGGTGAGGCCCTGGAATGGGTTGTCCAGGGAGGTGCTTGAGGCCCCATCCCTGGAGGTGTTTAAGCCCAGGCTGGATGAGGCTCTGTCCAGCCTGATCTAGTGTAGAGTGTCCCTGCCCATGGCAGGGGGGTTGGAACTAGATGATCCTTGTGGTCCCCTTCCAACCCTAACTGAAACTATGAAACTATGAAACCATTCTAGCACCAAATCTACTACTGGACACTAGTCCCAGGATCTCTGCACCATGATACATCTTGTCATGTAGAAAAATCCTAAAAAAATCCCTGCATTAAGGTTTATGCTGTCAGGATTTAATAAAGACATGGAAGCTACTCAATTTTTTATTACTCACTCTTAGCAATATTTTGAACATTTGACTGAAATTCCTTGCATCCATTTTCCCCTTCAGCTCAATGAATTTAAATTGCAGCTGTGAAAATCCAGACAGACCTTGACTGAATGAAAAATTAATGAGGGTTCAAGTACATACTTCCACTTACTAGTGCTTCCCATGCACTTTCCACTTGTGTTCAACTGCATACAGAAACAAAAGCTTCCAGTCTTTCCAATGATTTCTACATAAATTGAAGGATAAGAGGAATAACTGTAAAGAATTGGACAAAGCTTTTAGTCTTTGCTCACATAAATGTGAGGCCTGTGTTTGTGACTAAGGAAGGCATACCACAGAATTCCCCTGATTCCAAAAGTGTTTGAGTACCACTGTAATACTCAAGGAAAACAATAAAGATACAGGGGTGGCACCATTGTAGACTGGGCTAAAATCTCGTTTTCCATCAATCTCTACAGGAACTGATAGTTGTTAAAGAATGTGAATGCCTTTGGAGGACAGAAATTTTCTCTTCTACCCAAGTCTTCATCTGTATTACAAAGGGCCTCTAAAGGCCAGCTCTTTAAGGCTTTAAGGACTCTTTATAGCTACTTGATTCTAAAAAGTTTTCTTTTTCTTGAGCTCAGCCACTGCTCTCTGGCACCCAGATACAATTCAGTCCTTGCAGTACCCTTTAGGCAACGTGCTCCATGACAGCTTGCATGGGGTACCTCCTCTGTTCAACTCCACCTCCTGCTTCATTCCTCTGTTTTCCAGACATAGCTCTTCACCCCTTGGCAACTCTACCCCAATAGTACAGAGGGCTCTCTTTCCATTTCTGGGAAAGGCAGAATCATGCTGCAAGGCTGGCTACATATTAAATTAAACCATACATGTACATCAGAGGAAAAATATTCATGCTTTTGTTCAGCCTCAGTGCAGCTGAAATGAAAAATATAGAGCATTTTCACTGCTTCCCTATGAATCTCATCAACAATTTCATACAAGTGCTGCCTGAGTCAAATGCCAGCAGAAATAAAAGGACACTATGAAGGAAATAAGAGGAACATTCTTTGTTTAGTTTGAGCAGAGGGAACTGTGGGACTGCAATTAATATTAGTTTTGAGCAACACGGGAAAGCCTCATGGCCATATAGGCTGAAAAGCGACATTTTCAGCTTCTTTGATGTTTTCCCAAGGAGAAGAAGGTGGCCAGAGGAGAAGAAATATAGCTGATATTTTTAGGCAGTTTCCTTTTATTATCTGAAATAGCTTTTTTAAAGCAGTATGTTCATGACATGCTGGTAGTTGCTGCCCAAATACTCAGATACTGAATAGTAACAGTTGTAAAGGTGCAAGTTCATGCCCTGATCACCTGTTGAGCAGTGGGAATTTTAGTAACCCCTTCCTGCTATCATAAATTTCCCAGATGGATTGCATTTCAATACCAGCATCTCCAAGCTCTGCACTGAGATTAAATTACTTACAAAAATAGTTCAGTTTTGTAGCAAACACTGAGGTAAATTCATCATCCTTCTGCTGCCCTAAGAGATCAGCAGAGCTGGGAGAGGTTGGTTCATAATTTAATCCTCACTTTCATCTAAACCTAAGTTATGCATTCATCTGGAAAACCTTTTCAAAGGAGAATCATGGCCTGCATTCATTTTAGTAAAGATCTAAATCTGATATTTCTAATAGGGAACTAGTTCAGGAAGCCAAATATCTTCCGCTGTCAATCCAGCTATTGGCACGCAACACTGAGAGGAGCTAAAGCTAACCAAGTCACTGGCACTGATACTTGAACTTAGGCCTCAGCATGGTATAGCCACCAGCTGTAAAATCCAGTAGATGGGATGAGCAGAAGGAGCAAGGGGTGGTATTTATTCCGAAACCTTCTTGATATGCAGTAAAGACCACGGTGGGGGAGGGGGAAATCATTCATTGTGGAAAATGCAGTCAAGAGTGATTCCTTGATGGAACTGAACTTGTTTTTTCAAGATGTTAAAATGGGAGGAGTAGGTGTAAATAAGCCATAGTGCTGTTGTCAGAGCCTCTGCCTTGGAAATGACACAAAAAGCAAGGGGATAGAGGCAGATGAAAGAAGCAGAGCATGATCTCTCCTTTTTTCAGCTTAGTGAGGTGATAAAAGTAGCAACTAACACACACATCTTACCCCTCATAAAAGACTTTTAGAGCTATTTTCAGATAAAAGTGCTAATTAGGTAACTAGGGCAAACAGAATTATTCCCATTCCTCTTTACAAGTTTCTGCGTTGATAGATTCTCTTGGTAGAGATGCTATAAAATGAAGCAGATGCTTTGCATGCTTATTGTCATTAGTGAGCACTGACAGACATACTTCCCAGTTTCTCTCCTTCTCTTTAACATTCCTCAGTGCCAACATTTTTCTTCAGCAATATAAGTGATTGATGTTTGCCTTGACTTTAATTCATTAAGATGTTTTAGTATTATTTTCCTGACGTCGTAAAATGACAATTGAAATGTTGCCACGTCCAGAATGCAAGGCAAGATAGGTATGACAGACCACCACATTATTTCAGTGAAAGATATGTTCTGATAGGGCTTAATACTTGAAGAAAAAAATAATTAAGACATGTGTATATATCCAGGTGTATGAAGATTGTGTAAATTATTTGATAGAGTAGATAGCGTTTGATGCTTGGCAGGGAATTAATTTCCACGCAGGCGCTTGCTGTGGCAGCAAAGAGACCATGCAGCTAATTGTTTTTTGCTCTACAGCAAGCCATGGACAAAGAGGTGAAAATTCATACCCCAGCTGCTGTGAGGAAAACTCCTTCACACAGGGATGAAAAATTTGAACCCTGAGAAATGAAGAATCTCAGACCATGGACTCACAAATAGCTGCTTTTCTTCTTCGCCCAATTGTCAGTACTTAACTTGGCCATTTCTTTAGGAAGTCAACAGAGTGCAGAAAGGGCTATAAACAGACTGTCAGACTCAGTGTGTGCAGGCCAAAGGAGCATAGAAATCTCTTATTTTGCCACAGTCATACAAATATTTTCAGTATTCTAAATGTCACTGATGCTGTACTGAGAAATGATTCAACAGAGTGGAACATCCTATTTCATGCTCTTCGATTTCTGCTGTGTGGTATTTTTATCACAGGTTAGTACCTGGAGAAAAGTGACCAGAGTGGTGGGGTTTGTTAGCTCAACACTCTGTGCTTAAAAAAAAAAGATCAACTCCTGCTCTATCCAGCTATTGATTATTGGATAACAAATCAAATCACCCTCTATTTACATAATGTTGGTAGATATGTGTATGATGGGCCACCGTGTAAGGGCCTGAGATCAATACACTTGACAAACAGTAATTAATACTCAACAGGAGAGGAGATCTCCAGAAGGTAAAGTGATGTCATAGTTGCAAACATCTGTGCATGAGTAGTGAGGACCAGGTATAACAGCAGTGGTGCTCACTGGCTCATCATAACATCTTTTGCATCTCTCTCTTGGCTGATAGGCATTAGGAAGATCTGTGAGCTCCTAGCAATCCTTTTTTTGAGTGCAATTAATATTTCTGGAGGACCTATTACAGCCTTGGTTGAAAGAAACAAACCCTTCTGCTGTCTTTTTTTGTACCAGCCCCTACTTATTGCAATATTGAATTTGGATAATTTTTTCTACACAACTTCAACTTATATAAGCACTCACTTGGGCCCTCAAGAGAGTGGCTGCTTTCCACTGAAGCTGAAAGGTCCCACAGCTCAGGTAAAGTCAGCCAATTGGCCTGATATTCCATGGCCATCCAGCTGGTCTCACTCTTCTGGTTTACTGCCTACTTGCCCCTCCAGAGCTGCTACATCTCTTCTGGGGCAGCTGAGATTAGTCAGCTCCTTGTTTTTGAGAGAGAGACTGGCCACAGCTAACAGGAACTACTCTGGACAGGCAGTCTGTCTTAGTTTGAGATCATCATTCCATGACAGCTTCAAAGTTTCCTAGAGAGACTTCATAGTTTCATAGTTTCATAGTTTCAGTTAGGGTTGGAAGGGACCACAAGGATCATCTAGTTCCAACCCCCCTGCCATGGGCAGGGACACTCTACACTAGATCAAGCTGGCCAGACTTGTGCCTCCAATATCCTCACTTGTCCCTGTGTTAGGTTACTCAAGACAGGAGAAACATTCCTTGCAAAAATAAACCCCACACATTTTTGATGGATTGCAACACATTTCATTTTGGATCCTTTGAAGTAAAAATACAGTTATTAGAAGCTAATGGATATAAAGAAATATAAAGTGAATGTGGCCAATGTGGACTAGGAAGGGTCAGGAGGTATGTGCAAGCTACCCTCCACACCTACAAAGGAGTACTTCAAATATGTTAACAAACAGAATCCCCAAAGTTCTCCGTTATGTCACAAGTAAAGACAATACAATACAGTACAATACAACAGGTTGGAAGAGACCTTCAAGATCAACACATCCAACCCATCAACCAATCCAACCCACCTAAATACAATACAGTACAACGTAGATGAGGTGTTTACACAAAGAGTAAGCAGATCACCTTAGAGAAGCCTACTTGAGGATACAGAAAACACATTTAAGCTACACATAACTTGGGGATGGCTTGAGAAAAATCCATCTGGCATTTAAACTATGCTGCATTTTTTAGGTGGCAACACACCATCACTGCTGGATAGGTTAAAAAATGCTGCACCTTGACTGTCTAACCTGCAGATCAGAAGATCCAGCAAACAAGATGGCTCTGGTTTATTCTGGGAACAATGTTTACCCTGAGAATCCCTCTCATCTGACATAAACATAAAAGCACTACTTATTGAAATTCAGTATTTTTAGACAATAAACTATATTTTTTTTCTCTTAGCCCTCTATTTCTGAATCAAGCAGAACAGTCCCACAAGGAAAGGCTTCTCCATGGGCATTTCAAAATTACCAAAAGAACTTAATGTCTTGAAAAGCTTGGGGAGTCCATAACATAATCACTGTTCCACAGCTGTCTCTTCATGCTGCAAAATAGTTTCAATGTCATCCCCAGTACCTAGTGCAAACAGTCAGGGTTATAGTGCTGCTCACAACCCTCCCATACCCTGAAATGATGTGTTTTCTCTGCAGGGGGGGTTGTGATGCTCATTACAATACAATGGATGCTTGTGGAGGGCTTATCATGCTGTAATGAGCATCTGGAGGGGCATGGGGAGAGGGATGCATTCTTGCTGCACGCAGGCAGCGATGTGGGGAAGGTTACAATTCAAGTTGCTGGCACTGGTGTTGATACTGTTGAAAGCCTTTTCAATGAAAACACTGTTATTAACAAAATAGTTTCTCCACCCTTCTTTATTTCGTATGACTCAAGAGCTGGCAGTGAAACAGGGGAATTCCATTGCTCACATATCTCAAATGGTAAGAGAGATGAGGCTTTCAAATGACCTTTTTGTAACACATTTTGAGAAGTTTGCCTTATGCTTCGCTGCAGAGTGTTCATTTTTAAAAGGCTGTGCCCATACACTCTGGATTCTTAGTGCTCCAGCATTCATGGACTTGTTTGTTTGCAAGTCTATGGATGGTCAATATTTTCCTCCAGCAACGAGAAGTTCAAACTTGATTGTGCATCTCCCGACTTGAAATGAAGTAAAAGATAGTACAGAGAGAACTTTGAGATGGATAATTGCAGTTCTGCACAACAGAAAAAAAAACAACCAACCCGTGTTCTAAATGTGATGGAGCACTGGAACACACTGCCCAGAGAGGTTGTGGAGTCTCCTCCTCTGGAGATTTTCAGAGCGAACCTGGATGTGTTCCTGTGTGATCTTGCTTTGGCAGCAGGGTTGATCCCTGTCTGGAGGTCTCTTCCAACTCCTAACTTTCTGTGATTCTGTGAAATGAGGGAGATCTGTAGCCCATCTTACCTTGACATCCACCTCTAAGGTAGAAAAAGGAATAGTGTGGCCAGCAGGAGCAGGGAGGTCATTCTGCCCCTGTGCTCAGTACTGGTTAGGCCATACCTTGAGTCCTGTGTCCAGTTTGGGGCCTCTCAGTTTAGGAAAGATGTTGAGTTGCTGGAAGGTGTCCAGAGAAGGGGCAACAAAGCTGGGGAGGGGGTTGGAGCACAGCCCTGTGAGGAGGGCTGAGGGAGCTTTGGTTGCTTAGCCTGGAGAAGAGGAGGCTCAGGGGAGACCTTATTGCTGCCTACAACTACCTGAAGGGAGGTTGGTCTCTTCTCCCAGGCAACCAGCACCAGAACAACAGGACACAGTCTCAAGCTGCACCAGGGGAGGTTTAGGCTGGATGTTAGGAAGAAGTTCTTCACAGAAAGAGAGATTGGCCATTGGAATGTGCTGCCCAGGGAGGTGGTGGAGTCACTGTCACTGGAGGTGCTTAAGAGGAGACTTGATGGGGTGCTTGGTGCCTTGGTTTAATTGATTAGATGATATTGGATGATAGGTTGGACTTGATGATCTCGAAGGTATTTTTCAATCTGATTAACTCTAATTCTAATTCTAAAATACTCCTTAACATCTGATGTCAAAAAGGATATTCCACATTCATAAACTGCAGATAATTATCCTTTAAAAAATATATTCAACATTTAAAAAAAAAAACAAACACCTGTGAGGGTGACAAAACACTGGAACAGGCTGCCCAGGGTGGGTTGTGGTGTCTCCCTCTCTGGAGATAGTAAAAACTCACCTGGATGTGTTCCTGTGTGCTGTGGTATAGGTGATCCTGCTCGGGGGGGGGGGGGGGGGGTTAGACTGGGTGATCTTTCGAGGTCCCTTCTGGCACCTAACATTCAGTGATTCTGTGATTCATTTGTATTGAAACACTGCTGTCACTCCCTGCTGACAACAGGATATAAAAGCCTGATATAGAAATGAAAGTATTTGGAACAGCACACTGTCTTTAGGATTGCAAGGGTTTAACAGAGCCACTTAACATGTGAGACCATAGAACTGAACTTAAATAGAACTCATCACCAGTGTAACTCATTATTATAGTGGAATTTCACCACAAATATGAATAGAGGTATGCTGTTTTGATAGACTTTTTCTTATATATAAAAAAAGGAGCAGCTTGGATTCTTTTGTAATCAAATCTACAGTGAGATTTTGTTATTTTTATAGCAGAAGGTAAGCCAGAGATGCAGAAGTCCCACGCTCCCAAACACAAACCCAAAGCTGGGATTGAAACACTGCACAGAGTACTTTTAATTGCATCTCTGAAGATCATATTTTCTTGGCTCCTCTCCTTCATCATAAAGTCAGCTTTACCAGTTTAGGAAATTTACAACTGATCCTGATCATGTAAACTTATAAAACAAATACCAGCAGAAAGCAAAGAGGAGAATCTCTGGCACTTTACTCGGCTCTAGCCACAGTTTTGCGAGAAGCTGTACTACTGCTGTTCCTCAAGAATCATATTACTGCACTTACAGCTGTTGGTGAAAGCACCCTTTTCTCTCCATTTGCCATCCTTCTGTTTAAAGAACCATGTGTGTAGAGATGTGTATCTATGCGTGTGTGTGTCTGTATGTCTATGTAAACCCACTTGCAGCAGTACAAATGTGAGAAGTATCCCAGCACTGGCACCATTGCCAAGTTTTGCAATACAGTCAAAATCATTCACACAGAACTTGTCTGAATAAAGCATCTATCTCCAGTTCCTTTATTTCCCAGTAACGATGTGTGTGTTGCTACTTGCTTACAGGGAAGAGAAAGTAAGGCAGAGAGAAATGGGTTTCTGATTTTCTGCCAGCTGCAAAGCAGGGAAGCAACCTCATAGATGAAATCATCATCTCTAGCCTGTGCCTGCTGGGCACATTCTGCTGGGACCAAGCGACGAAGGTGGAGTCTTTCATGTGGAAACTGAGGTGGCTCATGCCAGGTGACCCAGAAGACAGCCAAAAGCTGCCTCGTGTTCAGAGGCTCATCTGTAATTGCAAATCAGAGCAAATCTAGTTTGTAATCTTAGAATATAAGCACATTTTCTCCTGTCCTGGAGAGCAAGTTTTATTCAGACAAACTTTACAGTCTTGTTTGAAGCTAAACTGATCTTTCATTTGCAATAAGGGTAATTGAGTAGAAGGAACAAAGGCATCAATTTATTCTTCTGCCTCCTGCTAGGTCTTTTTCTTTGATTAGTCAGTTGTCTAAGTGTTAATGACATGGGTGGTTCATGACCACTGCCAATAATTTTCTAAATATTGTTGACAAGCTAAAAGGCAACATGTTGTGTGGACAGTGGATCAGACAGAGAAACCTCAATGCCAGGTTTCCAGTGGGTATCTGAGTTACAGCCATTGGAACAATGGCAATTACAATCTAAGAATGAAAAGTGACCACTGCTTTTGACAGAGATATAAAAAAAAAACACCTTTCCTTCTATATTAAGGAGTAGGAGGCACAAGGTGTTATGCACCCAATGGGAGAAGTTGTGTGTTTTAAATGTGATTTTCATCCAGCTCTGTTCATACTTCTCAGTTTGTAAATTCAAGCTGTCCCAGTACAGCAGACTGCTGTGTCTTCTCCAAGGAGAGGCAAAACTGAAGATATCTAAAAGTTATTAAAGGGCTGTTGTGACTTTAATGCCTGAAATCTCCAGTTTAGGAACCCAGATTTCCTGTCCCACTTGGAATAAGGAAGCAGAAACATGTGTGCAGAGAATCACAGCTATGATACTAAGCCTAAATCACAAATTTTGCCAATATAGCTTCAGACCTATGTAGTTTTCACAGAGTATTTTGCCTACAGGTTCCTTTATTTATAGAGGAATCATAGAATAGATTAGGTTGGAAGGGACCTCAGAGCTTGTTTACTCCAACCACCCTGCCATGGGCAGGGACATCTCTCAATTAGACTCAGTTGCTCAAGGCTTCATCCAGCCGTGCCTTGAACATCCCCAGGGAGGAGGCATCCACAGCCTCCCTGGGCAGCATATTCCAGAGTCTCACCACCCTTGTACTGAAGAACCTCTTCCCAAAACCCAGTCTAAAGTCTGTTGAGAGGATTCATCTTGTAATACCTGGATGGTCACAGTATCATCATATGTTTGTGTCCATTTAATTACATATAGAGGATTTCCTAGCTCCTTGGTAATTCCACAGAGCCCCACAGTCTTAGGAAAAACCTCCAAGTCAGAGAAACCAAAAGAGTTTGCCTTTTACCTGGTTTAGGGCATAATATGTAGCTGGTTGAAGATAGTCAGGGGTTTGGTGTGTCACCAGCTCTAGCAGAAGCAGTTGCTGGTGCCACAATGTGTCGGGGGAGGAATAAAAATAAGACCAATGAAGTAAATCTTGGCACTTAAAAATTTTGTTCCAAAGATATTTCAGGCAGGAATAGGCAGAGGTATCTTTTACAATGTGTAAGACAGAGAGCAATGAGTTCCTTCTACTATTCAGACAGAAAATGCCCTCCTTTCCCCCACAAAAACAAATAATAAAAATCCAATTTCTCCATCCCTATCTGTACAATATTCTTTTCCTAGCACTGTAGGAATAGAAGAGCTGGTCAAATAATAAACTGTTTGAATGTCCTTGCAGTCATTTGTCAAATAAGACAGCTGGTCAGCTCCACCACCGAAGCTAAGTTAACCATGAGCAATAATGATGGCATTCTGCTTGTTCATATTTGGAACACTGCAACATGAAAAATGAAAATCCTTTTACTGAATTTACAAAATAAGTAGGCAGAAACATGATGTTGTTGGCCCCAAAACAATCCAGTGAGCAAGGCTAAGGCTGGCTTTGGCTCTTTGTCATGACACACAGTGACTAAGACCAAAAAACCCTCCAAGTTTGGGGGCTTTTTTTATGCTTACATTTTAGTGTCTCTTGGAGTGCTCAGTGGTGTAATCCAGAACAATCCTGTCACTGGAACAGAGATCTCTTAATAACTCAGACTACTTTGAAACAGTTCATTTGAAGTGGACCAGACCAGACTGGACTTGGACTGACCTGCTAAAAGATCCACTCTCACCAGTAGCCACAGAAAATGACTTCCAGAAGTTTCTGTGTTGCCATTCTGGTGCCACAATGGTGACTTGAGGCTCCACGCTTGGAGTTCCTAAACTCCATCTGTTTTCTGAGAGCTGTAGCCTAGAACTCAGGCACTGTCAATATCTAGCCTTAACTACCTATCCAACTTTAATGCTTTGAATATATACCTTTCCAGAGGTAGATGCAGGGAGATGATCTTCTTCCAGGACTGTAGGCATTGCAGTTGTGCAAATGCATCAATCCGTGCAGAACTGGCTATGTGACCCTACTTCCACAAGCAGTGGGGCACGGAGAGACCTCTCTCCCACTGAGGAATCCCACTGAAGCCAGACAAAGTGAGAACATGAAAAGCTTCTGGCAGGAGGGAGGCAGCTTTCAAATGTCTTTTGTGAAGCCATCTGCTCTTTGCTGATATCTGTCGGAGTATTTATGTCCTTAAAATGAAAGCTATTCTTACAAATAAATCAGCAGGGTTCATATTACTGGGCAACAGTGATGCAATTAAACATGGCTTCTGGACAATATATATATATATATATATATGTGTGTATATATATATGTTTTTATATTTCACATATATTCACACAGAAAAACCAAATTATAAACTCCCTCCTAAAAAAAAAACCCAAACCCAAACCAAATCCAGTAGTTCCTCCTTACTAAGTTAATCCTCTGCAGCTATGCATGATCAGAGGGACTCAGAATGCTTTACAGAAAAAAAACCAACCCTCTGCATTTATCTTGGAAGACAAGATACAATAATTCTTTTATTTCTTTTTCTTGACTTCTTTTTCTTTGTTTCGTGGATTCAAGGGTTTGAGGCCTCATATTCTCAAACTAGAGTTGCTAAAGTTCCTTGCTGAAAAATTAAAGCAGGTATTTTCATGCAATCTCCTTATTCCAGCAGGCTAAAGTATCAAATATCACAAGATTCAGAAGAAATCAACATTTTTAAGATTAAAGAAGTAAAATCTTGGCATATTTTCTAGAAGAATCGCTGGAATTGGCCTTGATGAGTCCATCACATAAAGGAAAATAATCAGAATTGAAGGTCTACCAATAAAAAGTCCTGGTGTGGATTTTCCTAAAGAGCTTGCTTCTATTCAAGATGAAGTCTTGGATCAAAGGAGAGGTAAAGACACTGATCTTATGCATCCCATATGACCTTGCTCTCTTTCCTGCCTCCAGCCTGACTGTATTTTAGGCTCAGAGCAGCCACCCTGAGCTTTGGAGTAGCTGAGGTGCCCTTTGGGCTGTTGTGTGCCTAGCTTCATCTATGCCTGGTGATTCCAAACACTACAAGAATCACAGAATTGTATGGGCTGGGAGGGACCTCAAGGATCATCTAGTTCCAACATTGTGCCAGACCAAAGCCAGGCCTTGAAAGGATGGCAACAGAGCACTAGGAAGCACTGGTATACTGGTTTTGTACACATGATAAATGGGCAGCCTTAAATTAAAGCCAGGAAGGTGCTTTGAGCATGTAAGTTAGTTTTTAATGTTTTAAGGTGATTTCTCACCAACTGATAGATTAATTCTAAAATTAAGAGACTTCTCTTAATATTAGACAATTCTTCTCTAAACCACTTTAGGAACAAAAGCATTATTACAGATAACAACATATATATATATATATAATGTGTGTGTGTGTGTGTGTCTGTGTGTATATGTATATATATATTGTTATCTGTAAGGAATCCTGATGTGTATGTTTATTATTATTCACTTTTGTCCATGCAGAACTTCAAAGCTTTAGGATTAAGGCCCTGTTTGTATGGAGGGCAGGAATAAACCAAAAGGCAGAAATCTTACAGTCAGAGTATATGCACATCCCCTTGGAATAGGTTATTGTCAAAGGAATTGTTTAAGATACTGAAAGGAGCTTTGTTTGCATTTAGATTTCTCTCTTTTCTTAAGCTGTTTGTTTCAAAATGGGTCACTTAGCCCAGCAGATGTTTCCTCAACACAACATATCTGTGTCACAGATGAAGAAAACTTTCCAACCAAATCCCTTTTTTTCTCCCCCCCCCCCCCAAGTAGTTATAATTCAATAATGCATTTTGTTTCCTCTCAGAGAAGATAGAACAACTAACTAAAAACTCCAGTTGCTCATCTGTGGTTTTACACACACATACAGACACACACATACAGGCACACACCCCCCCATCCTCAAATCTGCACAGATTAACTGCTAGGAAGAATTTTAGCTCTCTCCTAAGAAAAGGCTACAAACTCCCCATGAATGTGCAGTTTCAAGCCACCAGAAATTATTCAGGAAACATCACTTAGCTGGTTTATGCACCAGCATGTAAATGAGGCCTCCTTTTTTTCCCCCTGCTCCCAGTAAAGCTGAGGCATTCACCGCTTTCATTTCACTTCACTCCACTCTTTTTGATTTTTTCTCATCCCCCCCCCTCCTTTTCTGGTTGCCATAGAAACCAGGGTGCCAGTCAGTCTGCAGAAGAGGCTGCCATTGCAGGTGGTTTGCAGATATTGTATGAACAAATGAAGGAAGGGGGGGGGGGGGTGGAAAAAACAAGAGCCACATTTGCCTCAAAAAGCCCTCAGTAAAAAGTGTTTCCCTTTGCATTTCTGTTGCTGGCTTGTGCAATTCAGCCACTGAGCCTTCACAGCAAACATTTTACTTGCCTTAGGATAAAAAAAAACCCCAGCATGTGTGTGTTTCTTGTACCTGGCAGGCCCACTGTGTTCATTTACTGACTTCTTTATAGCAATCAGCTAAAATATTGAAGCAACGTAAACCAGTTGAGCCGAAGAGAATAAATCCTAGAAAGAAAGGGAGGATAAGAGAGAGGCTGTGCCTGCACAAACATGCAGCTGTTGACTTATTCATGTTCAGGTTCTGTGCCTGGATTATATAAAATTTCAGGCCCTATTTGTGCAATGATCCGTTTCCTGAAGACATTTAAATTAATATAACTTTGATCTAAGAAATTAAAATCAGCCAAAAAAAGACAGAGGGAAAGAAGAAATATTTGGTCTAACCTGTTTTGAAGCATGAGGAGCTAGGCTTAGAGGATCATTTTATCAGTTCACCTGGAATCCCCTACAGCCTTAGAACACTTTTGGCTAAGTTCAACCAAATCTTAAAAATGGGTGAAAATCCCCAGGCAATTATTCATGCAAAATAATTCTCAAGCACCAGCACTAGAGGGAGAATTAGTGCCTCCAAAAAGCAGAGGCAAAAAGCTCCTCTGCTGTCTGTTCTGGTTTGGTTTGCATTGAAAGAGAAGTCAAGCACACAATGAGGTGGTACTTCAATTCCCTCCATTAAAGATCACATCTTATTAGGTGTGTAGGGAAGGATGGACTGTATGCTTACTCTTGTACTTATGAGGTACCTTAAGACAAAGCTCTGCAGTTATTGCTGTTTAGGTGCTCATAACATTTTATTACATACATTTACCTTCTCTCTTCTTCTGTAGTCCTAATCCCCCATATTCCCCCCCCCCCCCAAAAAAAAAGTTATTGTCAGTCTTCTAAGGAGAAGAGTTCTCCTAGTAAATGATTTGCCTGACCCATAGATTAAAAAAATAGTTTAGACTCCAGTAGATTTAAGAAGATTTAAAACAAAACCCCCAAAATATCCACACCCCATTGCAGACTAGTAGAAGTCTGAGACTTTGCAATATTTACATTCCAGTGAAAAAGAGGTCCTATGACTTCTCCAGTTCTGCTCTGGTGCCAGCAACCTACCTATTGTCCAAACCACCTGGGAAATGTTGCTTTTTTATTCCATCAATATATATATATCCCCAGCAGTAAGAGAGAACTCATCTGCATTGATTTAAGGGTGTCCAGAACAGAGAAGGAAAGTAAATATCACTCCCAAAAATAATAAATATCACTTCCAAGAAAGCAAGAAGGAGGACCCCAGAGAACTAGAGGCCAGTCAACATCACCACAGGCAGGGTGTTGCACCAGATGGTCCCTTTCCAACATAGAATCATAGAATCAATAAGTTGGAAAGACCTCAAAGATCATCAAGTCCAACCTGTCACCCACCACCTCATGACTACTAAACCCTCTTGAACACCTCCAGGGATGGTGACTCCGGCACCTCCCTGGGCAGCACATTCCAATGGTTAACAACTCTCCCTGTGAAGACTTTCTCCTCACCTCCAGCCTAAACCTCCCCTGGCACAGCTTGAGATTGTGTCCTCTTGTTCTGGTGCTGGTTGGCTGGGAGAAGAGATCAACCCCCACCTGGCTACAACCTCCATTCAAGTAGCTGTAGAGAGCAAGAAGGTCTCCCCTGAGCCTCCTCTTCTCCAGGCTAAGCAACCCCAGCTCCCTCAGCCTCTCCTCGTAGGGCTTGTGCTCCAGACCCCTCTCCAGCTTTGTTGCCCTTCTCTGACACCTTCCAGCATCTCAACATCTTTCTTAAACTGAGGGGCCCAGAACTGGACACAGGACTCAAGGTGTGGCCTAA
Source organism: Colaptes auratus (assembly GCA_015227895.2). Classification (NCBI taxonomy): domain Eukaryota; kingdom Metazoa; phylum Chordata; class Aves; order Piciformes; family Picidae; genus Colaptes; species Colaptes auratus. The sequence goes on along the minus strand of JAAWVA010000033.1, from coordinate 13,585,834 downwards.
CCAGTGCTGAGCACAAGGGCATAATGACTTCCCTGCTCCTGCTGGCCACACTATTTCTGATGCAGCCAGGAACATTAACCTTCCGTGACTGTGTGACCTACAAGCACAAAAGCATTGCCTCTCCTTGAGATTTTACCATTTGAGACTTCATCCAAGAAACTGGAAATGGTCCTTCGCTATTGGAATCATGGCACTCAGCATCTCCCACACATCAGGCATATTAGGTAGAAAAACTGATTGAAAGAATTCTCTCTCAAGTTTTCATTGCTAGGCTATGGGACACCTTGCATCTCCTGTCACCCAATAATACCACCCAATTATAAATTGCAGAAAATGCTTTCTCTGACATTAATCAGTGAAATTGCTGTTTATAACTCCCCATCACCCTTCTCCCACTATTATGCCGAAATGCTCCTGGATTTTACTGCGCATTCTTAGAAGATAAAAAGAAATCTTTTTCTACCATGATACATGAAATGGTTTTTAGTCTTGCGTGATCCATGTAAACAACTCAAATTGTCGTAGCTGGGAATACGATCACCAGTTTGAAATGGTCAGAGGTTTTCCTCAGAAGATAA
>JAAWVA010000033.1:13537490-13585246 GCA_015227895.2 Colaptes auratus | reverse complement strand
TCACAGGAATCTGCCCAGTAGTTATTTCTTTTTTAACTCAGCTAATGGCAAAGAATATCAAGTCATACACCAGTCCAACTGAATGCAGATGGTTGTATCCATTTATTATGTTTTTGGGGGGTTTATGTTCTCAGGAACACTTTGCCACCCATGAAGAACCACACACAGCTTGTGGAGATGCTGGTTTTAGTTTAACCTATGTTTAGAGTTAGCAACCCATGACAATTTTACAATGCAAATATTTGTTCATTACTTGTAAGAAGAGGAAGAAATCTTCTCTCCATGTTTGGGATTATTAGTTCTTCTCTAATGCAATTTAATCTGCAATTCAGCTAGATCTTCCCTGCCTTCCAGCTTTGAAATATGAGCTGCAGTGCAGCACTAGACCTGGAAAGCTTCATTTGTTTCTGTCTTCTCCAAGCCCATCATTCGAAGCTGTGCACGTGCAATTGCTTGATCAATTATTCTTTCAAGAGCATTTGGCCGTTGCTGAGGAAAAACATTTAAAGCACTCTCTGCACATTCTATCAAGTGTGTTTGAAGACATGACAATGGTTTTTTTTTTTTTAGTGCACAGACTCTCACCCTTCAGTAATCTGGACATCTACCTCATTAATTTTAAACTCGTCTTTTTTGTCCTCCCCTCTACCCTCAAACACAGTTTTTAATTTGACAAATAAACAAGGCAAAAAACTTCTCATCCCAGGAGATGTATACCTTTATGTTAATGAATGAAACAAAAAATCACATCTGGTGCTTTCCACCTGAGGTGACTAAGAATCAGCTCGGAGTTGCAGGGGAGTTAAAGAGTTTGGGTAATGAAATGTACATATTTTCAAGCAGTTAGAGATCACAAGTTAGGCACAGTGGATGGTAATTATAAAAAGGCAGAATTGTTGACCTAGTTTGTGCTCACAGAGAAGGTTTCTGCACATAACCATTTCTGGTCAGCTGGCCTTCAGTCTTCACTTCTTTCATTGATTTATTTGTTTATTGCCTTCTCAGTAGGTATAAATGGTTTTAGTTTTACGCTTGTCCTGGTGTCCTGATGGCTATCAAGTGAGACTGACTGATTAATGTACCCTGGGTTTTTTTTTCCTCTCTTCTTTTTCATTTCAAACACTGAATTCCTTCACAGCAAGAGCATAGAACATCACACTCTTGATGTGGAGCATGAGTTCAAGCCACTGACTGCTGCATGCACAGAAGGGAGCTTCTTTTCACACAGGTATTCATATCTCTAAGCAAAAAAACCCTACACCACTTTGACAGGAATATTGTCCTGCTGCTGTTACTTTCAGATAGAATGTCCCATTTTAAGCATGAATAAGATCCTGAGGCCACAATGTGTCTGGCTTCTGAAATTTGACTGGGTCACACAAGCTCCACAAAGATGATCATTGTGGCCTTCCAGTATCTGAGGGGGCCTACAAGAAGGCTGGGGAGGGACTTTTTCAGGCTATCAGGGAGTGATAGGACAGGGGGACGAGATGAAGCTGGAGGGTGGGATATTCAGCTGGATGTGAGGAGGAATTCTTCACTGTGAGGGTGGTGAAGCCCTGGAATGGGTTGTCGAGGGAGGTGGTGAGGCCCCGTCCCTAGGAGGTGTTAAGCCCAGCTGGTGAGGCTCTGGCCAGCCTGATCTAGTGTAGGGGTGGTCCCCTGCCCATGGCAGGGGGGTTGGAACTAGATGATCCTTTGTGGTCCCTTCCACCCTGACTGAAACTATTAACTATGAACTATGACAGATGGCTGCTTTACATTCTGCTTTAGCTTTTATTTCTGTTCTCTTTCCTGGCTGTTGTGCTAATTCTGCCGCTTGAGTTACACAGAAGCAGAGGTCATATCAGTGCCATCTTATATTTAATAAAAGCATTTAGATTAATAAATAAATAAATGCTGAATCACTTAGGAAGAAAAATACTTTAGTTAGAACCTACCTGACTTGATGACAAGTAGATATGTAACCAAAAAAGGTGAAGTCAGTTTTTCTCACCTTTTAATATCATTCCCAGCCCTTAATGCAAGAAAGATTAAAATACAATTCCTATTTATTGGCTGTATGAAGAGAAGTGAAAGACTTTCTGTCTAGTAAGACATATAACAGCTCAGTATCAATAGTCTCATAGTCAGCACAGTCTCTCAATCTATACTGAGCCTAAAAAATGGTACGGGACACTCAAACTTGGAACTCACCTTTTCACTTATCTTAGAGTCTTATGTTTAGGTTGGTATCACTGAATCTTTGTCCTCTTCCTATCTTAGGAAGGCAAAGTAATGGATGTGAGAGTGAGCAGGCAAAGAAGTACAGTAGAGGATATCATGTGAAAAAGCAGATGGTTGCTGAAATTCTCATGCAATATCACAAATGACATACAGACAGCCTCCTCAAGCTGTTGGTAAGACATCTTTTAATTAATTAGATACATATAACTACTTAAAACTTTCATTTTTTTTCAATTATATGGCTACATTATTGGTTCAGGCATAAGGGCCACTCATCTTATCCTGTCTCTGCTCTGACATTCGAATAGTGCTTAATGATAAGTGTTTTAGTGCCAGCTCAAAATACATTGGGAAAGGTTTTTGTGAAGGACAACGTGAGAACCACACAGTGCCCGAGTGCCCAGACACCAGGCAGCTCAAGCTCAAACCAAGCAAGTGTTTTTTCATCATGACTGAGAGGAATGACCCACAGGTCCCTCTAACATTCCAGTGCTCTTCTAGGAGGCGGTGGCCGCTTACCAGCTGCCAGCCTGGAATAAGGATAACAGCAAAGCTCTCAGCACATATCCCAGTTCAGATTAATTCCAGCTGGGGAAAGATGCTAATCCTGCACAGGACCAGTTTCTTTCCCTCTTTGGTTCATTGCCTCACAAGGCAGCGTTTCTACTCATTATGTCACTTGTATTACACGTACAGAGAGTCTTACTTTCCTACAGCTTACTGGCCTCATATGCTCCCTTTGGGTATCTTGGTATACAAGACTTCAAATGTAGTTCTAAAACCCATCACTTTTTTACACTTGAAACCTTTTTAAGGAAGTCTTTGTACAGGTTATTCAGAGCACAGGTGCTGGAAACTGAGTTTGCTCACAGAGGAAGGAAAAAAGAGTATAATGCATTTTTCATACCAGATGATGGCATGGAATGTAGTCCTGCAGATATCACTCAGCTTTTTCTTACAGACTTGATTTCAAAGCACCATTAAGTAAAGCTGATTGCTTTGCCCCAACCATTGCTGAACTGTTCATTGCTGAACAGTGATCTACAAGGGAAATGCATACTTGCTTTAACTCACTAAATGGTTTGCCTTATCAAAGTGTCAGATAAGACAAAGAACCTTTAAATCCCAGAACAGCATCTTCACAGAATGAAAGACAAGCCACTTTTTGTTTCACTGGTTGGTTGTTTATCAAAGGATGCCTGACTCATGAGTAACTTGTCCCTGTTACAAACTTCAATATAAAACTCAAGCATTTGACTCTAATTTCACTGAATGTGAACAATTGGCCCCATGTAATGACAGTTTAAATTGGAGGACAAAATGATTCCCCACAATAACAGACCTGGACTTAACTCCCAAAGCTTGCAGCAGTGGCATGTGGAATTTGGGAGGATCTCTACTTTCATATTAAGAGAAGTAAGAGGCAAATCCTAGCTTCATGTGTCGCCTTCTGTCTGAAAGTCAGCTGGGAAATCTCAGCCACCAAATTATCTGTGAAAATTCTTTCCTACTTAACCATAGCAGAAAGGAAAAGTAATGCTATTTTCCTACCCACCATAAAAAGTTTGACTTGTTTGGGGTTTGGGTTTTTTTCCCTCCCTTTCACAGGCTCCTATTAGCTTACAGCTAGTGAGGTCATTAGAAATGAAGCATCCACATTTTTTATGCATTTCATGCTAATTTTACAGGCCTGCCTGATGCCCATCTTCATCCTACATAGTGGATGTAGAATCCTGCCTAATAACAACTGCTCTCATGAGTGTGCAATCATGTGCACATAAATATATCTTCCCATTACAGGAAATCTATAAATTCACCACAGTCTAGAGCAGCAAAAAGGTAAGAAGTAGAAATCAGGAGGAAAAGTGCTAGCAAATAAATGTTTTAAATGTAATTTTTGATTCTTACTTTAACCACTTGAAGTTAGACAAAAGGTTACTGCACTGGGAAATAAAGGCTGAGAGAACACTAAATGCTCTGTGCAAGAACTGCTTGGGGAAGTGGCAATCTGATCTACAGTAAATGATATAACCATTAAAGATAAAACTGCCTGTTCCTCAAATGGGAAGTGGACAGATGGGTGGAAGGGCTGGACGAGCTGCTTGATGACCTCCCACCATTCGTTCTGCTATGCCAACTGGTAATTATTCTGCAGGAAACTATGCATGTCCAGGCTGTGTTTCTCACATAAAATCTATACAGTGACAGGGATCATAAACATCTGCAGGCATATCTACTGTGGGTTTACAGAAGCAATGATGTAATGATAACTCTGTGCAGTTCTGGAGATAACAGAAGCGTAATTGTGAGCAGTGATGTGGTCACATCTGGTCAAACTGCCACACGTGCAAAGCAAGATGACTTTCCCAGGCCAGCTGCAAAAATACATCTGAAGTACACCAATAGACTATTACTTTATCCCCAATGCTCCTGCTGTCACACTTCCAACTCTGGCTCTTTCACGTCGCAGCGCTAAGTTTCACAGCCTGATACCGAGCTATGTTTCAGTCAGTAACTTTTAGCCACTTTTCTTCTGACAGAAGAAAATTGAGTCCAGCACTTTGGTTTAGCTATAGGTCAGCTACAGTTCAGTGCTGCAGTTCTATCTATGCAATCTACTGAATGATTATAATGTTTTCCTTTGCTGGTATTGCTTCTAGCCCATCTGAAATCATACAGAGGCAGTGAGGAGCACCCACAGGCATCTCAGTTACAAACAATCCACGCTGCCACTGAACTTGGGTATTGCTAAGGAGGTACATGGGGATTCCCAGGGCACATTTTGCACCTTTCTCATTTTACTACTGGTGCCAAGTTTCTCTGAACTATCACACATAAATAAGGTCACACCTAAGACTGATTCTTGACAGGCTCCACCCATAACTTACCTCCAGGTTGATACTTCCTCTTTCAACATACTCCCAACACCTACATAGATGTTCATTGATATGACAAGAAACAACAGGTTCAAGCTTGAACACAGAAGATTTCACCTCAATGTGAGGAGAAACTTCTTTACAGTGAGGGTGATGGAGCACTGGAACAGCAAGCCCAGAGAGGTTGTGGAGTCTCCTTCTCTGGAGACTTTCAAAACTCACCTGGATGCATTCCTGTGTGGACCCCATTTTGGACACTCATGGCATGAGTTTCCTCTGACTAATTCTATGATCTTTTGTCAGAAATGAAAAAGATCATAGAATTAGTCAAAGGAAACTCCTTGCATCTCTGAGTATTCCTGAGCCAATCTTTCTCAGCTTTTGTCATGAGTGTCTGACAAAAAAACAGTGGACTTGCAATGAAAAATTCCTTTGTAATCTCAGCTGCAATCTATTAAAATTCAAACTTTGAATAAGGAGCTGGTGAAACAGTTGTCTCCAGACAGTGACTAAGTCACCTGAATCTTAAATATATTACTTAGAGGAAGCAAACCAATGAGGAGAACGTCTTCAGGCGTGAGATGGAAAGACCTTAACCTAGATCAGAAACATTCTACAGAAGCATTCAGTGTCAGAAGATATTTTAATCTGTCAAAATGCAGTAAATCAAAGGAGTTATAAGGTACAGCATGATAGGGAAGTCATTCTGCCCCTGTAGTCAGCACTGGTTAGGCCACATCTTGAGGACTGTGTCCAGTTCTGGGCCCCTCAATTTAGGAAGGTGTTGAGTTGCTGGAAGGTGTCCAGAGATGGGCAACAGAGCTGGGGAGGGGTTTGGAGCACAGCCCTGTGAGGAGAGGCTGAGGGAGTTGGGGTTGCTTAGCCTGGGATTGGATGTGGCACTTGAAGCCATGGTTTAGTAGTCATGAGTGGCAGGTTGGACTTGATGATCTCTCAGGTCTTTTCCAACCTTACCAATTCTATGATTCTATGATTCTATGATTCTATGAATATGAGAGAATTAGGTGACACTGGAAGTGATCATAGATCACAGAATTTCAGGGGCTCAAAAGATCACCAAGTCTAACCCCCATAGTGACCAAAACCAACTCCAAACTGTTGATTAAAGAGAGGGCAATTGACTGGAGCAGAGGAATGATGAAATAGAGAGCTATTTTGAGTGATAAAATACTTGTTCTAAAGCTGTTTGGAAGATTAAAATAGATGAGCCCCGTAACACAAATGGAGTTATTCATACAGATTGGCATTTTAAGCTGCAGCAGCACAAAATGGGGATCATTGATACATCAGTAAGAGCAGTTTCTTTGTTACTTGCCCAGAACTGAGATTTCCATTCTTATTCCTGGGATGTTTTATTAATATGTTTGGCATAATTGAGTTATTTCAGGCATAATCAGAAGACACAGTTAACATTTCTGGGATCCCTGAAGACGATTAAATATTTCTGTCTGCCAAGAATATTGTTAAAACACACTAGAGCAGCAAAATAACAGCTAATTCTTTCCCCCCACCCCCCCCAAATTGGACTTTCCTTAATTGCTTGAAAGAATGGCAACACTTTTTCATTTATGACTTACTACACTTCCTGCAAGTCACAGCGCTGCGTTCATCCACTTTGCTCAGCATACTGTCCATCTCTTCAGACATTCATTACCAGTCAAAGGAATCCTTGAAATGCCTCCAAATGGTCAAAGGGTCAGAAGTTCAGATAGTCATTCATGCTTTTGTTCTCCTTTCCCTCATTTTTATACTGAGTGTGCTCTAAAGGGTACTGGGAAGCTTTGAGTGCCTTCAAAGAGGACTGGCAGAAGTGCCCTTGCAACCAGACAGACCCTCCCTGTTTGTCAGGGTAGCTTTTCCCCTCCATCCCTGCTGATCTGTCCTGGCTTTGCTGATCTCTAGAAGACACATTTGACAACCCCTCTGCTTTCCCTCATGCTGCTTCTTATTCTCCCTGATCATTATTGATGACAAGCTCAATATGAGGTCTCAACAGCACAGCAGCTTCAACTGGCCCAAAACTGTACCAAAACTTACACCAGAGAGCTTTCCTTGGGCTGACTTCACAGCACTGCATATGTCTCCTCTCTGGCTGTATGGAAAACTGCAAAGACTGCTTCAGGCCTCAAAAAAGAGTGTGAAAAGATCTTTTGGGGTTAAAAGAAGCTGGGACACTGCAATTTGTGAATTAAATTAAGCCAGCAGCCTATAATTTGAAACCCATTACTGTATATGCAAGGCACCCAGAGTAAAATGTAAGAAACTTGCAGTGACTTCACCTGATCCCACTTCTAATGGGAGCTGCTACATGTCCTCTCTTAGTCCTCACTGCAATACAAAGAGACAATTTAGAGAAGCTTCTAAAGAGCAGTCATTGCTGATGATGTAGAAACAGCAGTCTGATGGCACTCATACAAATTCTTTCAACAACTACTAATTTAAGTGCATATTAATACATCATTGTTATCCCTCTGAGATAATAGTATGGGAGTCGAAATGATCATTACTCAAGGATCATTTGATGATAATGGCTTTAAAAGGAGAAAGCTTCACTGTGGGTAGAATCTATATTGTGATTTATTCTGGAATTCTGAGTTTTATGTTCTTTCTTCTCCATGTAACAGAGTGAACTGAGCTTCCTTCTTTAAAGCAGCAATTTGTCATAGCATTAGGTCACTCTGAAAACAGAGAAGACGTGAAATGGTTTTTTTCTTCCATTTGCCATAACTACAACTGGTCTTAGACCTGGTCAGGTAACACAAGGAGGGGAGAAGTTGCAGAAGTTGTATTACTTTTCCATCTATGTTTCCCTAAACCATTCAGAGTTTAAAAGATTTTATCATACAGCCACTTGATGCCTAGGTCCCAGCTGCTGCCTGGATCTTGCAGCACACTCCAGTGACATGTTCTGTCTCATTTGGTGGGCACATTATCACTTCTCATAATCAGTATTGTGTGGTAATGAATTCTTTCTCTTCATCCCAGTCTCATTATCCCTTTCTCCCCAGCATCCCCTCTGGCCCAGCCACATACCAAGGAGGATGGTAGTCCTGCTTCCAATTGCCAGGGAGTCACTGGGGTTGGCAAGAGCCAGTGTGGAGGTGGCTGCACCACTTCTCTGCAGCTCAGCAATGCTTGTCAAGGCAGGCGTGCCTGCCAGTTGTGGCCCTTAGGCAGAGGGGAGGCCTGATTCATTAATTCCAAGCAAGTTTAAGAGGAAGCTAACCTCTAAATTGTTTAGTTGAGACAAGAAGCAGTAATTCATACACTGTATATAAGGAGAAGAGCCTGGGCAACCATCACATGTTAGGCTGTGTGAGTAGCCAGCAACAATTAGTGTTGCATAGCTAATATCCAGCTAAGAAGAAATGGAAGTAGAGGGTCCTTCCTGCAAAACTGGAAGAAACTCAAAGGAACCCTTGAGGTTCAGACCTGGCTCTGTGGATGATTACTTGTATATGCTTCATCCTCAGATAGCTAAGGAATTTTTCTTGTGTCCATTCTCTGCAGTTAGATTTTAGTCTGCTGCCATCCCTCCCCAGAGCTGTCTCTGTCCCAGACTGAGCCAGCCCATCCCTCAGCCTCCCCCTGCAGGACAACTGCTCCAGCCCCAGTGTCTTGGAGCCCTTGCTGAATTCACACTAGTTTGTCCACATTTTGTACTAAGGGCAGCCCAAAACCAGACAATGTATCTGGCTGTGGTATCATGAGTGTGAGGAAGAGTAGGATAATCCCATTCCTGGAAGGACGTACCATCTCCTGCTGCCTGGTCACTACTGGCTCCCACATGGATCATGGTTCTTCAGGACATCAGCTGCTTCCCAGCTGTGCAAGTTTATCTACCTTTCCAGGGGGAGGAACCTGCACTGTGTGACAGCTTCAGTTTTGTGATATATTGTAAAATAAGGTTGGTCACAGGTGACCAAAGGCAGTAGAGCAAGTAGCTGTTTCCTTAGGGATTTCAGAGGGAGGGAATGATTGATTGCCAGCATATGCTTTTAAGGGAAATATGCAATCATGTAAAATCAGATAGGTTCTTGGAGGAAACACATTTTCTCCACCACAGAAAGCATCACAGAAATAAATAATATGTTTCCTGTGTTTTTATAATTGAGGAGTGCCTCCTCATGGCTGGATTGATTTCCTAACCAGCAAGCTCTTCTTGAGCGATAGCAGCTGAAGTGAAGGACAGTATCCCCAGAAGGCAGTGTTTTGCAGCTTAGACTTTCCTATTTAACATACAGTTTTGTGTTCCACCCCTGTGTTTTTCTATAAACACTAAACAGTTGGAGCAGGACTGAATTTGCAGTTCATGGCTGTCAACACCCTGCTGTATTACGGTGGTTTAGAGCAATTTTGCATTCAAATATAAGTCCATACCTGAGAAAATGTTGTTGTTTCTACCTACTTGTCTCATAGAGGAAGATCCCCAACCATCAACTGGTCACAGCCCAGTCCCAGCAGTGCTTCTGGACAGCAAATTGCATGTTGCCCCCTCATACAGACTTCATTTTGAGCATATATTGAAGCCCCAGAGGTAACAAACATGGACAGTGCCTCTTACAGCTATTGGAAGGATGAGGACTTCAGGAACAAGTCCTGAATTGAATAATATTTCTGCAAGAATCCCCATTACTGAGGGAAAAAAGGACAGATCTGGACAAGAAAAAGACCCCAACAACAAACAAGCAAACAGGTAGTTATGTGTGGTCTAATTCTCTCCAGCTTAGTCCTTGTGTTAAGCACGTCTGATATTCATGTGGTTAATGAGATTAAGGTGATTAAAGGAGCAGAGACTCACTAGGAAGATTCATGAGAAAGAAAAACTCCTCTGTGATGTTTGCTTTTCAATTGCTTGAGTCACTGGATTCAGAAAAAGGAAAGATCCCTGGGGTCTCGGTAACCTCTCTGACAGTGCACAAACCTGACGCAGGGCTGGGGAGAAAGGTTGCAAACCCAATCCATTTTCTTTCCTCCTTAAAAGAAGAAATGATGCTGCAATGATTCTTCAAAGCAGCCTGTACATCAGATTTCAGAAAACTAATATGGAGTCAAATCTATACTATAACCACAGTTACCATGGTGATCCACTAAGCAGCTTCCCTTTGCCCTGCAAGTCATTGTCATTCAGATGATATATGCCTTAACATCAGCTTTCCGAAATACTTCATATTGAACTACAGACTACACTTTACTGCTCAGTGAAAATGGTTTTGGTTGATGACTTATAAAACTTTTTTTTTCCCCTTTTTTTTCTTTTTCTTTTTTTTTTCCATGAGCTAGCAGTGTGCACTTGCAGCCCAGGAAGCCAATCACAGCCTGGGCTGCAAAGAGAGAAGCATAGCCAGGACGTTGAGAGAGGTGATTCTCACACTCTACTTTGCTCTGCTGAGACCACGGCTGGAGCACTGTGTTCAGTTCTGGAGCCCCTATCACAGTAAGGATCTGGAGGTGCTGGAAGGTGTCCAGAGAAGGGCCATGAGGATGAGCAGAGGGCTGGAGCACTTCTGCTATGAGGACAGACTGAGGGAGTTGGGGCTGTTCAGTCTGGAGAAGAGAAGGCTCCCAGGAGACCTCATTGTGGCCTTCCAGTATCCTAAGGGGGGAAGGGGGGGGTGGGTAAAAGAAAGCTGGGGAGGGACTTTTTAAGGTGTCAGGTAATGATAGGACTTGCGGGAATGGAACAAAACTAGAAATGGGTAGATTCAGATTGGATGTTAGGAAGAAGTTCTTCCCCATGGGGGTGGTGAGACACTGGTACAGGTTGCCCAGGGAGGTGGTAGAAGCCTCATCCCTGGAGATTTTTAAGGCCAGGCTGGATGAGGCTCTGAGCAACCTGATGTAGTGTGAGGTGTCCCTGCTCATGGCAGTGGGGTTGGAACTGGATGATCCTTGAGGCCCCTTCCAACCCTGACAATTCTATGATCCTGTGATTCTAAATAGAAATAAGGACATAAAAAATGTGGGGTTTCCATGCTGCTCTGTAGGAAACTGATCTCCTTCTCACAGGTATCTATCTATCAGTTTGCTTTGCAAGTATGAAAAGTATTTTGTAGCCTGTGTCTTTGCAGGCTGAGACCTCAGAACATGCATCTTGCTGGCTGCTAGGTGAGGTATAGCTGCGCTGACATTCAACACAGAAAAGAGAGCTCATCAGGATTTGAATGCTAAAATGGTGATTGTGCTGCTTCCTACTGGTATGCTACACAGTTTAATTTAATAATTAAATGTTAGAACTCCCCACTCAACATCACACCACTCTGCTGTGCTACTTGAGGAAATTTTGTTTCTATGGTAACTGCAGGAGACTTATTCACAGCCATTGATGACACCCACATCCTAAATTTAATTACAATATATACAAACCACTGAAACACTGATTTCTTCATTACATTATCTGGAGCTGTAATGTAATAGTTACCAGTTATGATCACAGGGAGTATTTTGGTAATCTAAACAAACATCTACAGAGAGAAGGCTATAGATGTATTTCCTAAAATAGGTATAAATAGAAAAGCTTTGGAGAGGAACATATTTATTGGCTCTCTCCACTGGCAGATGACCAGTTCCATTTTAGGTGCACTGTAGAGGCAAATATCACTTCATTAGACATTTGCCAAATTCCTCTGGTAGCTCAGAAAATGCTGAGGGACTGTCTGGTCACAGCTACCAATTACAACAGCTGAAGCCAATCACACCACTCTTGGATTTGCAGAGTGCCTTAGTAGGACACTTTCAGTTCTGTTGAGGGCTTAAGAAGATTGCACAGGAGGCCACAGCTCCTTCACCCTGCAGAGGGTGAGGGCCTGACAGTTGCTCCTGTCCACAGCTAGAAGAATTTATAGAACTGCAGAATCATTTAGGTTGGAAAGGACCTTTAAGATCATCAAGTCCAACCATTAACCTTTCTCTGCCAAGTCCACCACTAAACCATGTCACTAGGCACCAAATCTACACACCTTCTCTTGTAGCTGTGCTTCACATGTGTTAGCCTTAAGTCAACCTGGACCTCCCCATTTAGCCTTCAGTCCTTCTCCACAATAGTGATAAAGGACAATAAGAAAAGCAGAGCTGATGTCTCATTCAGCTGTAGAAGCTCTCTCAAAGCACTTCTGCCACCACCTCCAAGCCAGTAAAGAGATGATGATGAGAGAGGATCTTCAGAGACTGACAGACCTGCTCCTTAGAATAGCTCCCTTTATAACTCTCATCTATACAGGCTAGCTTAGAAAAGAAGTGTGCATTGTAAGAAACATTTTGGCACTCAACTGCAAGGAACCAATGCTTGCAATCTGTAAAAGTCAGGCCATAGGGCTGAGGAATTTTTCAAAGCCTTAGACTCTTTCAGTCTGCTTGTGACAAGCCAGACACTACATCAGGGGTCATTTCTCCTCCTGAAAATGAGAACTTAGAGGCTACTGATCTTCCTGCGAGACAGTATCCAGAGAAAACAGAAAGAGAAAAGCTCTAAAGGCTTCACCTTTGATATATTTTGTCAGGTCTGGCCCTGGCTTATTAAGCATTTCCCTCTTTTATATGGAGACAGCAGCCTTAGCATATTCAGACTCTGATGCCAGAGCCTAGGACATAGGTTCAAGGGTCCCTGTACTGAGATGATGTAATTTAAAACTTTGACCGTGGTCATAGGGCCATAGATAGAATCCCCCACCCACACCTTTTGCAGCAGCTCCAAAGCTCTCATTTTGTGTGGAGCTCATCAGCACAAAGTTTCTCAAGGTGAAAGTTTTTATAGTAGTAACCAATGACACAAGTATGTGTCTCATTTCCAGACCACGGTCTAGAAAATAGAATGCTAGAAAAGAGGTGCATTTTCCTTACCAGCACCTTCTCTTTCTTGTGGTGGTTCATCCTGCTGTTACAGGAATGACAGCATGAACAGCCTCCTCCTATACCAGCAGACTGAGAAGTCCATGTATCTACAGAAACCCACCTTGCCTAACAGTGCCCCAAGTGAATTATCACAAGAAATGTGTGGAAATACATTCACCAAACATTGACTATGGCTCCTTTAATCCCCTTCATGATTTCCCAGAAACTTGCATGCACTTGTTAGAACATCCAAATGCCATGAAAACTTTTCCCTTTCTGTAAACAAAAATAGCAATTCCTAAATAAAACCTAGAGCCAAGTAATAATACACTGCAAATGTGGATGGTACTTATCTTAACCTGGAACCTTTGTGTTTAATTCTTCTCCCTTTCTCTCCTCTTTTACCTATTATTGGCATTCCTTCTTGGAAATCTTCCCACTTTGCTGAATCCTTACTGTCTTACATCTATAGCACTCAAGAGAGGGCACAGGTTGCAACAAAGATATGCTTCTGAGAAGGATCTCTGAGAAGGATCTCTGTGCCGTGCTGCAGCGTTTGTTGAAACACCCTTTAATAAAGAGCAAATATTTACAAACAAGATGTCCTCTGCTGTTGCCCAGCATGAAGTCCCTGCAATATCTCAAATGTGATATGCAGTTAGACTGGGGTGACTCACACTGATTAAAAGGTGTAAACACAGAAGAACCAGAGCAAACAGACCTGCAGACACTGATCTGCTTGCATATGAAATATCATGCAGAAAAATAGGAGAAAGTTGAAGAACGTATTAATTCTCCATACAGAACTGGTAACAAGAGCTAATAAGCATGGAGCCATTATGTTTCTGCTGCCCTGGCATGCAAAGGTGGCTTTTCTTGCTTTTTATCACTATCACATTGAGGGGGAAGTGATGGCAAGGGAGCCAAATGTATTTTCAGAAGCATGGGTAATGTATTACGGGGAAGCTTTTGTCAGGGGATCAACTCAGGACATCAGAGAAAGTGAAGCTGTTGCTAGTACACTAAGCCCTTATGTACTTAATTTTTTAACATAAAGATTTCCACAGGATTAAAAAAAACAAACCAAAACCAAACAAAACCCCACAAACAAACAATAACAGAGAATAAAAAACCAAACCTCCAAACCCCAGATAATTACACAGCACAGCTACAGACTCTAGAATTCAGAAAATCGATGAGATTTTAGCTTCTATAAGAGATGGAGGCAAGCACAATTTGAGAAATGCCTCCAAATTACAGTTGTGTCGCCCAAGAAAGGGTTAAAGCTATTTTAAGAGTCTTTTCCAGCCTAAATGATCCTGTAGCCACCTTTAAGGCTGAGCAAATGCATGAGATTGTCCACAGGGCAGGTTAGGAGCAGAGTAAATGCTAATGTCCGGTCTGTAGTGCAAGGAGACTCAAACCATAGGGGCTCCAATGCTTCTATCTTTGGGATACAGGCAAACCCAAGGAAACCACAAACACAAATCTCAGTGAATTCAGTGACAAAAATGAAGGATTTCTAGCAAAGGAGAGAGGAGGCCTGCAGAACAACTTTAGGATGTGCAAAGGTTGTCAACATGCACCCAACAAGGGGGGCGTGTGCCTTGGGGCTGCCATCACTGTAGCTGTGTGTTAAGTTAGGAACTCTAATTTCAGCTGCACTGTGGAGCCAGCTGCAGTGCTATGCTAGCACTGTAACAGGTTGAAGAAATGGAGCCAAGTGCTGGTGATACACAAAAAGCTAATTTAATGGAGTTGATAAGAAACTCAGTGAAGCAGATAGGCTGAGTTTTGGAGCTTGCACAGTTTTGTTACAACAGCTATGATCACAATTAAAAGCAGAAGAAGTAGTAACCTCAGAAACTGGGTGAAAGAATCCACAGTTTAAGAAAAGAGATGGAGGGTGAAGCAGAAATGCATAGCTAGAAAAGTCAAAGTATTTATAGCACCACTGCAAACATTTCTGGCAGGGCAGCAGGTTAGGCTTAATGACATGGAGTTCACCTTCACATCTGCCTAGCTCACCTATTTTCACAGCATATATATTGCACACAGCTTTGTGTACAATGAAAGAAACCTTACTCCAACACCTGAGTAACGTGAATCAAAATTTGTCTTCACAGCTACTCTGAAATCAATCTGAAGTAAGTTGGCAAAAGACACTTTAGTTACTCTGGGTTCGTGTGGCTGTCAAATAGTCAATGATGTATGAGGCATAGGTCATTGTTCCTGTCATCAAGGAGAAGCCCAAGCTTTTAGAAAGTATTCATTTGTCTTTGCTCTGTGATGTATGTAAAATGCAGATTAATTATGTATGTAGATTCATCCTGGTCAAAGCTGATTGAGTTCTAATTTATTTTACTGCTTTCATGACAAATGGGTCAAAATTACCTGCATTTTCAGATGGGTGCAACCAAGAGCAGAAGCTGGCCCAGCAGGTAGCTCAGACTATTTATGACATCCTAATTTGGCCTGTTCACACTACACCTGCCTTGCAGCTCCTTGAAAGCTTTACCTCTCAAATAATTACAACCCTAGAAAGTCTCTTATTCAGCTAGTTTATATTTGTATTTTCCTATTGGCTCCAGCAGCCCACATAAAATCTTGTCTCCACTGTGCAAAAGAGCATAGCATACAGCTTGGCCTGCTGCCAGGGCAGAGGAGACTCATTAGCTGGGCTACAGCATCAACTCAGTACTGCTCTGCTGCTCCTGGCCCAGCTTTACATCTCAGAAGATCATTGTTCTGCACCCCACAGACAGCCCAAATTAGTGCAGCACAAGATCACCCCTGTTGGGGGTCCTGCTCAGGAGACTCCAGTGGGAGGCTCAAGCTTGTTGCATTCATAATATCTGGCTCCTAAATTTCAAGCAGGGCTGTGCATGAACTGATTTATGCCTTGCATGCATTTGTTTTCCTGTAATGGCATCTCTGTATTTCCTGCCTTCCATTAGGTACAATTACCAGATGAATTCACATATTACAATAGGATTGTTTCACTGCAGCCTACAGCTGTGGTTGTCCTCATGTGCATTTCATCTTCAGCAGTCTGTAAAGGGCATTTACTAATAGTGAGAAATGGATCTTTTTGCCACAGAGACCTGTCTTCAAGTGTCTGGTTTTTGTCTTAGTGTGGGACTGGAAAAAATCCAGGATGTTTCTTGTTAATTATAATATTACCTTTTTTCACAAGTTTTTAAGGTCAGTCTTCCTTCCATGGCTATTTACTGTGTGCATTTTATAAGTAAATCAAAACTTTGGTGGACCCCAAAGGCATTTTCCTCACTATCTGGCAGTCAGGCTGTCCTCTCCAGGCAAAAGTGGTCTACCTATGAATTGTTAGGGAAAGGATAGCACCACTGCCAGCTGCTAGATAGTGAGGAAAATGTCTTTGGGGTCTACCAATGAGTTTGTCACACATACTTAGATGTGCTGCCTTTACATTCAGGAAATGGTTTCTGGCTCCAGTACCTGTTTTGCCTCTTTTGCCAAATTTCATGAGCTCAGTTCCATCAAGGTGTTGGCTCTGTTTCCTCCCACTAGAGGCATCAAAGCCAGGACTGAGACCTCCAGACTCAGGAACAGACTTCCTCTGTGGATGTAGGCCTTTGTGCTTCTCAGGGGAGCTTGCTGTCACAGAAGCACAGAATCATAGAATGGTTTGGGTTGGAAGGGACCTTACAGACCATCTGGTTCCGACCCCTCTGCCGTGGGGATACCTTCTACCAGAGCAGGTTGCTTAAAGCCACATCCATCCTGGCCTTGAACACATCCTAATCCTGTCCACCTTTCAACTGTTTGCACCTGCAACTCAAGAAAATGTTGAAATGCAATGGGATCATTTCTTAAGCCTCTGCAAAACCCAGCACTCCCTAGAACAGCACGTTGTCTTGCTTTAGCTGTATTAGACTGTGAGCCCTAGATGGAGCAGTAACACATCTGCCTACTTGATAAATAGCAATGATTTGTTAAAATCAATATGACCACTGAAGACTAGTATACTTACATGGGCATTTTGATTCAATTCACATGGCTTGCTTCAAGCTTCCTCCTTACATTGTCTAGAGGAAGGCAAGAAAAACAAGGAGTGTAAGTGCCTCGTTCTACATTAGACCACGTCCCATGCAAGGACTGAGTACTCACAGTGGTGATTAAAAGAATGAAAGGAGTGGCAAAGGTTGTCTTGATATTGTTTGAGACACTATCTGGAGTACAATTTAAATGGCAGAAGAATTATATATCTAAGAACATGTTCCTTTCTCCCTGTGTTCATACTATTTCCTATCACTTCACTAGCTGCATTTAGCTTCATGTTCTATTTTTACTGAGATGTTTTATAATTGAAACTCACATCCTTTTATGTAATTCTTTTTTCTTTTTTTAAGATGATGACTGCTGTTGCAGTGAATGAAACATAATGATATATGTTCAAATTTTATAATGCACTAATGCTAGATTTCATTAATAAAAGAATTACTTTGCTGGAAATAACTTCTGCAGTTACAATGAGAATGCAGGTAATGGGATTCTGAGAGATTCAAATCATCAGCTATGCACCAGTTACTGTCATTCATTAGGAGAGGAGCTAGAAGATGTGCAAGATAGACTGGCAGAGAACCTTCTATTATGATATTTCACTGTCATGCAGGCTGTGTCACCACACACAGTACAGAGAAGGATATGCTTTGGCCTGTAAGAGCCATTTCTGCCTTGTCTTTGCAAAGGGTGCTTCCCCACATACATGAGGTTATCTTTGTGGTTAAAAGAAAGGAGGTCCAGCCAGCCATCTGAGCTACAGCAACATCCATGGACAGTGCTGGAACATGGCTGTTGGGTGGGAACTCAAAAAAAGGCAGACTAAAGTTGTGTCCATCATCCAGCCACAGACCATTTCACTCCAGATCCAAGAATAACTAACTGCAAACATAACTATATGCTTGCTAAAACTAAAGTCAGCCTGTAGAGTATTTTCATTTTCTTCAGGCATGTATTAGTGAGTGATTTATCAAAATACTATGTTGGTGGTTTCACAAAGCTGTGATAAATCAGCACTGAATGTATATATTTTTATCAGTTAACTTTTTGATCCAGTTCAATGCCCAGCTGGAACTTTGCCCACAGTCTCCCTCAAGGATGTGAAACAAAAAGAAACAGAGTTCCATAAACACCTGAGGTCCCAGATACCCACACACTTGCAAGTGGGGACTTTCAAGGCAAAATCTGTATGGGGCTTGTAAAGAGGCACATGGTTCATAGGACACTCATACCCACTTGCTTTGTTAGACAGAGCAGAGAGTATGCATCTACAACAGCTTTGAACTGACCTCCAGTGACTATCAAAAGAGGTGAGTCGGTACAAAACATTACGCAACAGATGTTTTCATTCTCAGTGGAGCATCCACAGTAATTAAGGAGCAGAGCAGTAAAGCTACTACCAAATATAACTGAACAACCACAGAGGGAATGCAGGGTTTCTTGCTGATCTAGACCAGAACAAATCATAGAATCATAGAATCAATAAGGTTGGAAAAGACCTCAGAGGTCATCAAGTCCAACCTGTCACCCAACACCTCATGACTAACTAAACCATGGCTCCAAGCTCCACATCCAGTCCCCTCTTGAACACCTCCAGGGATGGTGACTCCACCACCTCCCTGGGCAACACATTCCAATGGCCAACAACTCTTTCTGTGAAGAACTTTCTCCTCACCTCAAGCCTAAACCTCCCCTGGCACAGCTTGAGACTGTGTCCTCTTGTTCTGGTGCTGGTTGCCTGGGAGAGGAGACCAACCCCCACCTGGCTACAGCCACCCTTCAGGTAGTTGTAGAGAGCAAGAAGGTCTCCCCTGAGCTTCCTCTTCTCCAGGCTAAACAACCCCAGCTCCCTCAGCCTCTCCTCGTAGGGCTTGAGCTCAAGACTTCTCCCCAGCCTCATTGCCCTTCTCTGGACACATTCAAGTGTCTCAATATCCTTCTTAAACTGAGAGGCCCAGAACTGGGAATAGAATAGAATAGAATAGAATAGAATAGAATAGAATAGAATAGAATAGAATAGAATAGAATAGAATAGAATAGAATAGAAATTAAAAGCTCTAGATCTGCTTTTTCTTGAAAGTTCTTAGGAGTGGTTGAAGACCTCCTCCTCTGCCACTTCAGTCTAAGGAATTCATTATATTTGGCCAGCAATACTTTTGAGTCATCCTAAGATGCAGCAATCCCTCCATGATTTACTGGGTCACCACCAGCGTGGAGGCAGAAGACTATGTCAAGGCAAGCCATAGGTAGGGGTGAGGTGGCCTCTAGGTAGGCCTTCCCCTACCAAGTCAAACCTGTGAGCCTCTTTAGGCATGTGCAGCAATTGCCTGTGCTGCTCATTCTGTGCTTCCTAAAGCTCCACTTGCTTTTTTAGCAAGTCAGTGACAAACCATTCACCCCACACCCCTAATCTTGCTTTCCCAGTAGCTCATCCTTTTCAGCTGCACTTCAGTTGCAGAGGCTGGAAAGTGCTAATTTGCTGAGCATCTTGTTTACAGGTTCAGTGCAGAAATGCCATTCTATTGCAAATTGGTTCTGAGGGTGGCTGCCTTTTTTTTTTCCCCTTTTAAACTATCACCCATGTGCAGTGGTGCTGCAAGCCATCTATTAGAAGAGAAAAACACTGACATGTATAATTAGCTGTAGTCTGCACAGCTACTTTGTACAGAACTTGGGAAAAGAGCATCAGACAGCAGCATTTGGTAATCCTCTGTGCTTACAAACTGTCTCTTCCTAGGTGTAACTCTATTCCTCTTAAATATTTGCAGAGGAAAACTGTTGAAATAATGAAGGTTGGTTGTCTGCCTATCTGGGAGTGGATTATTTTCTTTTTAAAACACTGTTGTCAGCACGACTGGCTCCAGTTGTGCAGCTAATGTGGGTCACAGGGCTTGTTTTTTCATTTCAACACTGCTGTCTCTGTTTACCTACTTAATCACTGTTTTCAGACTATTTAGTTATTTTGGAAAGCTTACCTTCCACCACACATAGATTGCCTACACTGCTTCAGCTTTGAAGAAGGCACTGAACAGCGGTCAGGTCTGGCCTGCCAAAGTCAATGACTGGTCATAGTCAGGGAATCCTCTGGCACATTCCCCTTCTCCTGCCACATTCATAGTTTCATAGTTTCATAGTTTCAGTTAGGGTTGGAAGGGACCACAAGGATCATCTAGTTCCAACCCCCCTGCCATGGGCAGGGACACTCTACCCTAGATCAGGCTGGACAGAGCCTCATCCAGCCTGGGCTTAAACACCGCAAGGGACGGGGCCTCAACCACCTCCCTGGACAAACCATTCCAGGCCTTCACCACCCTCACGGTGAAGAACTTCCTCCTCACATCCAGCCTGAATCCCCCACCTCCAGCTTCATCCCATTCCCCCTAGTCCTATCACTCCCTGATAGCCTGAAAAGTCCCTCCCAGCCTTCTTGTAGCCCCCTTCAGATACTGGAAGGCCACAATGAGGTCACCTCGGAGCTTCTCTTCTCCAGACTGAACAGCCCCACTCCTTCAGTCTGTCCTCACAGGAGAGGTGCTCCAGCCCTCTGATCATCCTCGTGGCCCTTCTCTGACACGCTCCAGCACCTCCAGATCCCTCTTGTAATAGGGCTCCAGAACTGGACGCAGTACTCCAGTGGGATTCCCAGGATACAATACAATATACAATACATACAATACACCAGTTGGAAGAGACCTTCAAGATCATCACGTCCAACCCATCACCATCCAACCCACCTAAATACAATACAGTGCAATACAGTACAATACAGTACATACAACCCACCTAAACAACTAAAAAACTAAGCTGTGGCACCAAGCACCCCATCAAGCTTCTTCTTGAACACCTCCAATGAAGGTGACTCCACCACTTCCACAGGCAGCTGATTCCAGTGGGCAATCACTCTCTCGGTATAGAACTTCTTCCTAAGATCCAGTCTAAACCTGCCCTGGTGCAGCCTGAGACTGTGTCCTCTTGTTCTGGTACTGGCTGCCTGGGAGAAGAGACCAACCTCTGCCTGGGTACAACCTCCCTTCAGGATGACAGTGCTGAGGTAGCTGGAGCCAAAATTAATTCAAAGGGTGTCAAAACCTCCATCATATCTGTGTGTTTAGTTGCTTAAACACTGCAGTTTACTTTTGAGACACCCAAGACTAGCCAAAATATTTGCATGGTGATAGCTCTTACGAAGCAAGACCTGTGGGTGACCTTTGGAAGTGGCATTTAGAAGCAGATGGGATGCTCCAGGTCTCAAGTGGTAATACATGCTCTAGACCTCCACTAGCTCCTAAAGGATGCTTGGACACCTTGTCATCACCTAGTGCCCCGAACTGTGAAAACATTCAGATGTTTGAATCTGAAAACCATTCAAACTTGGTAGGGAGGGAACAGGTAAAAAGGTCCTTAAACAAATCTACTGCTGACAATTCTTGCCATTTTATTAGTGCTATTACAATTATGAGTAGTTTCTGAAAACTGAAGAAGAAAGTAAGACAGGGAGTAAAGAGAGCATGTGCCCACCAAACACATGGTGATATGGAAGAGGGAGAGTTTACCAAGCCATCTCCAAAAAACTTGGTAAGTCTCCATGGCACAGGGCAGTGAGGTAGAGGTGCTATTTAGTGTCCCAGCATACATATAAAGACACCATATAAAGACACTGCATCCAGTTCTGGAGCCCCTATTACAAGAGGGATCTGGAGGTGCTGGAAGGTGTCCAGAGAAGGGCCAGGAGGATGATCAGAGGGCTGGAGCACCTCTCCTATGAGGACAGACTGAGGGAGTTGGGGCTGTTCAGTCTGGAGAAGAGAAGGTTCCGAGGTGACCTCATTGTGGCCTTCCAGTAGCTGAAGGGGGCCTACAGGAAGGCTGGGGAGGGACTTTTCAGGCTATCAGGGAGTGATAGGACTAGGGGGAATGGAATGAAGCTGGAGGTGGGGAGATTCAGGCTAGATGTGAGTTCTTCACATCTAGTTCTTCACCGTGAGGGTGGTGAAGCCCTGGAATGGGTTGTCCAGGGAGGTGGTTGAGGCCCTGTCCCTTGAGGTGTTTAAGCCCAGGCTGGATGAGGCTCTGGCCAGCCTGATCTAGTGTGGGGTGTCCCTGTCCATGGCAGGGGGGTTGGAACTAGATGATCCTTGTGGTCCCTTCCAACCCTAACTGCAATTATGAAACTATGAAACCATTCTAGCACCAAATCTACTACTGGACACTAGTCCCAGGATCTCTGCACCACGATACATCTTGTCATGTAGAAAAATCCTAAAAAACTCCCTGCATTAAGGTTTATGATGTCAGGATTTAATAAAGACATGGAAGCTACTCAATTTTTTATTACTCACTCTTAGCAATATTTTGAACATTTGACTGAAATTCCTTGCATCCATTTTCCCCTTCAGCTCAATGAATTTAAATTGCAGCTGTGAAAATCCAGACAGACCTTGACTGAATGAAAAATTAATGAGGGTTCAAGTACATACTTCCACTTACTAGTGCTTCCCATGCACTTTCCACTTGTGTTCAACTGCATACAGAAACAAAAGCTTCCAGTCTTTCCAATGATTTCTACATAAATTGAAGGATAAGAGGAATAACTGTAAAGAATTGGACAAAGCTTTTAGTCTTTGCTCACATAAATGTGAGGCCTGTGTTTGTGACTAAGGAAGGCATACCACAGAATTCCCCTGATTCCAAAAGTGTTTGAGTACCACTGTAATACTCAAGGAAAACAATAAAGATACAGGGGTGGCACCATTGTAGACTGGGCTAAAATCTCATTTTCCATCAATCTCTACAGGAACTGATAGTTGTTAAAGAATGTGAATGCCTTTGGAGGACAGAAATTTTCTCTTCTACCCAAGACTTCATCTGTATTACAAAGGGCCTCTAAAGGCCAGCTCTTTAAGGCTTTAAGGACTCTTTATAGCTACTTGATTCTAAAAAGTTTTCTTTTTCTTGAGTTCAGCCACTGCTCTCTGGGACCCAGATACAATTCAGTCCTTGCAGTACCCTTTAGGCAACGTGCTCCATGACAGCTTGCACGGGGTACCTCCTCTGTTCAACTCCACCTCCTGCTTCATTCCTCTGTTTTCCAGACATAGCTCTTCACCCCTTGGCAACTCTACCCCAATAGTACAGAGGGCTCTCTTTCCATTTCTGGGAAAGGCAGAATCATGCTGCAAGGCTGGCTACATATTAAATTAAACCATACATGTACATCAGAGGAAAAATATTCATGCTTTTGTTCAGCCCTCAGTGCAGCTGAAATGAAAAAATATAGAGCATTTTCACTGCTTCCCTATGAATCTCATCAACAATTTCATACAAGTGCTGCCTGAGTCAAATGCCAGCAGAAATAAAAAGGACACTATGAAGGAAATAAGAGGAACATTCTTTGTTTAGTTTGAGCAGAGGGAACTGTGGGACTGCAATTAATATTAGTTTTGAGCAACGCGGGAAAGCCTCATGGCCATGTAGGCTGAAAAGCGACATTTTCAGCTTCTTTGATGTTTTCCCAAGGAGAAGAAGGTGGCCAGAGGAGAAGAAATATAGCTGATATTTTTAGGCAGTTTCCTTTTATTATCTGAAATAGCTTTTTTAAAGCAGTATGTTCATGACATGCTAGTAGTTGCTGCCCAAATACTCAGATACTGAATAGTAACAGTTGTAAAGGTGCAAGTTCATGCCCTGATCACCTGTTGAGCAGTGGGAATTTTAGTAACCCCTTCCTGCTATCATAAATTTCCCAGATGGATTGCATTTCAATACCAGCATCTCCAAGCTCTGCACTGAGATTAAATTACTTACAAAAATAGTTCAGTTTTGTAGCAAACACTGAGGTAAATTCATCATCCTTCTGCTGTCCTAAGAGATCAGCAGAGCTGGGAGAGGTTGGTTCATAATTTAATCCTCACTTTCATCTAAACCTAAGTTATGCATTCATCTGGAAAACCTTTTCAAAGGAGAATCATGGCCTGCATTCATTTTAGTAAAGATCTGAATCTGATATTTCTAATAGGGAGCTACTTCAGGAAGCCAAATATCTTCAGCTGTCAATCCAGCTGTTGGCACGCAACACTGAGAGGAGCTAAAGCTAACCAAGTCACTGGCACTGATACTTGAACTTAGGCCTCAGCATGGTATAGCCACCAGCTGTAAAATCCAGTAGATGGGAAGAGCAGAAGGAGCAAGGGGTGGTATTTAATTCCAAAACCTTCTTGATATGCAATAAAGACCACGGTGGGGGAGGGGGGAATCATTCCTTGTGGAAAATGCAGTCAAGAGTGATTCCTTGATGGAACTGAACTTGTTTTTTCAAGATGTTAAAATGGGAGGAGTAGGTGTAAATAAGCCATAGTGCTGTTGTCAGAGCCTCTGCCTTGGAAATGACACAAAAAGCCAGGGGATAGAGGCAGATGAAAGAAGCAGAGCATGATCTCTCCTTTTTTCAGCTTAGTGAGGTGATAAAAGTAGCAACTAACACACACATCTTACCCCTCATAAAAGACTTTTAGAGCTATTTTCAGATAAAAGTGCTAATTAGGTAACTAGGGCAAACAGAATTATTCCCATTCCTCTTTACAAGTTTCTGTGTTGATAGATTCTCTTGGTAGAGATGCCATAAAATGAAGCAGATGCTTTGCATGCTTATTGTCATTAGTGAGCACTGACAGACATACTTCCCAGTTTCTCTCCTTCTCTTTAACATTCCTCAGTGCCAACATTTTTCTTCAGCAATATAAGTGATTGATGTTTGCCTTGACTTTAATTCATTAAGATGTTTTAGTATTCTTTTCCTGACGTCGTAAAATGACAATTGAAATGTTGCCACGTCCAGAATGCAAGGCAAGATAGGTATGACAGACCACCACATTATTTCTGTGAAAGATATGTTCTGATAGGGCTTAATACTTGAAGAAAAAAATAATTAAGACATGTGTATATATCCAGGTGTATGAAGATTGTGTAAATTATTTGATAGAGTAGATAGCGCTTGATGCTTGGCAGGGAATTAATTTCCACACAGGCGCTTGCTGTGGCAGCGAAGAGACCATGCAGCTAATTGTTTTTTGGCTCTACTGCAAGCCATGGACAAAGAGGTGAAAATTCATACCCCAGCTGCTGTGAGGAAAACTCCTTCACACAGGGATGAAAAATTTGAACCCTGAGAAATGAAGAATCTCAGACCATGGACTCACAAATAGCTGCTTTTCTTCTTTGCCCAATTGTCAGTACTTAACTTGGCCATTTCTTTAGGAAGTCAACAGAGTGCAGAAAGGGCTATAAACAGACTGTCAGACTCAGTGTGTGCAGGCCAAAGGAGCATAGAAATCTCTTATTTTGCCACACTCATACAAATATTTTCAGTATTCTAAATGTCACTGATGCTGTACTGAGAAATGATTCAACAGAGTGGAACATCCTATTTCATGCTCTTCGATTTCTGCTGTGTGGTATTTTTATCACAGGTTAGTACCTGGAAAAAAAGTGACCAGAGTGGTGGAGTTTGTTAGCTCAACACTGTGTGCTTAAAAAAAAAGATCAACTCCTGCTCTAGCCAGCTATTGATTATTGGATAACAAATCAAATCACCCTCTATTTACATAATGTTGGTAGATATGTATATGATGGGCCACCGTGTAAGGGCCTGAGATCAATACACTTGACAAACAGTAATTAATACTCAACAGGAGAGGAGATCTCCAGAAGGTAAAGTGATGTCATAGTTGCAAACATCTGTGCATGAGTAGTGAGGACCAGGTATAACAGCAGTGGTGCTCACTGGCTCATCATAACATCTTTTGCATCTCTCTCTTGGCTGATGGGCATTAGGAAGATCTGTGAGCTCCTAGCAATCCTTTTTTTGAGTGCAATTAATATTTCTGGAGGACCTATTACAGCCTTGGTTGAAAGAAACAAACCCTTCTGCTGTCTTTTTTTGTACCAGCCCCTACTTATTGCAATATTGAATTTGGATAATTTTTTCTGCACAACTTCAACTTATATAAGCACTCACCTGGGCCCTCAAGAGAGTGGCTGCTTTCCACTGAAGCTGAAAGGTCCCACAGCTCAGGTAAAGTCAGCCAATTGGCCTGATATTCCATGGCCATCCAGCTGGTCTCACTCTTCTGGTTTACTGCCTACTTGCCCCTCCAGAGCTGCTACATCTCTTCTGGGGCAGCTGAGCTTAGTCAGCTCCTTGTCTTTGAGAGAGAGACTGGCCACAGCTAACAGGAACTACTCTGGACAGGCAGTCTGTCTTAGTTTGAGATCATCATTCCATGACAGCTTCAAAGTTTCCTAGAGAGACTTCATAGTTTCATAGTTTCATAGTTTCAGTTAGGGTTGGAAGGGACCACAAGGATCATCTAGTTCCAACCCCCTTGCCATGGGCAGGGACACTCTACACTAGATCAGGCTGGCCAGACTTGTGCCTCCAATATCCTCACTTGTCCCTGTGTTAGGTTACTCAAGACAGGAGAAACATTCCTTGCAAAAATAAACCCCACACATTTTTGATGGATTGCAACACATTTCATTTTGGATCCTTTGAAGTAAAAATACAGTTATTAGAAGCTAATGGATATAAAGAAATATAAAGTGAATGTGGCCAATGTGGACTAGGAAGGGTCAGGAGGTATGTGCAAGCTACCCTCCACACCTACAAAGGAGTACTTCAAATATGTTAACAAACAGAATCCCCAAAGTTCTCCGTTATGTCACAAGTAAAGACAATACAATACAGTACAATACAACAGGTTGGAAGAGACCTTCAAGATCAACACATCCAACCCATCAACCAATCCAACCCACCTAAATACAATACAGTACAACGTAGATGAGGTGTTTACACAAAGAGTAAGCAGATCACCTTAGAGAAGCCTACTTGAGGATACAGAAAACACATTTAAGCTACACATAACTTGGGGATGGCTTGAGAAAAATCCATCTGGCATTTAAACTATGCTGCATTTTTAGGTGGCAACACACCATCACTGCTGGATAGGTTAAAAAATGCTGCACCTTGACTGTCTAACCTGCAGATCAGAAGATCCAGCAAACAAGATGGCTCTGGTTTATTCTGGGAACAATGTTTACCCTGAGAATCCCTCTCATCTGACATAAACATAAAAGCACTACTTATTGAAATTCAGTGTTTTTAGACAATAAACTGTATTTTTTTTCTCTTAGCCCTCTATTTCTGAATCAAGCAGAACAGTCCCACAAGGAAAGGCTTCTCCATGGGCATTTCAAAATTACCAAAAGAACTTAATGTCTTGAAAAGCTTGGGGAGTCCATAACATAATCACTGTTCCACAGCTGTCCCTTCATGCTGCAAAATAGTTTCAATGTCATCCCCAGTACCTAGTGCAAACAGTCAGGGTTATAGTGCTGCTCACAACCGTCCCATACCCTGAAATGATGTGTTTTCTCTGCAGGGGGGTTGTGATGCTCATTACAATACAATGGATGCTTGTGGAGGGCTTATCATGCTGTAATGAGCATCTGGAGGGGCATGGGGAGAGGGATGCATTCTTGCTGCACGCAGGCAGCGATGTGGGGAAGGTTACAATTCAAGTTGCTGGCACTGGTGTTGATACTGTTGAAAGCCTTTTCAATGAAAACACTGTTATTAACAAATAGTTTCTCCACCCTTCTTTATTTCGTATGACTCAAGAGCTGGCAGTGAAACAGGGGAATTCCATTGCTCACATATCTCAAATGGTAAGAGAGATGAGGCTTTCAAATGACCTTTTTGTAACACATTTTGAGAAGTTTGCCTTATGCTTCGCTGCAGAGTGTTCATTTTTAAAAGGCTGTGCCCATACACTCTGGATTCTTAGTGCTCCAGCATTCATGGACTTGTTTGTTTGCAAGTCTATGGATGGTCAATATTTTCCTCCAGCAACGAGAAGTTCAAACTTGATTGTGCATCTCCCGACTTGAAATGAAGTAAAAGATAGTACAGAGAGAACTTTGAGATGGATAATTGCAGTTCTGCACAACAGAAAAAAAACAACCAACCCGTGTTCTAAATGTGATGGAGCACTGGAACACACTGCCCAGAGAGGTTGTGGAGTCTCCTCCTCTGGAGATTTTCAAAGAGAACCTGGATGTGTTCCTGTGTGACCTGCCCTAGTGATCTTGCTTTGGCAGCAGGGTTGATCCCTGTCTGGAGGTCTCTTCCAACTCCTAACTTTCTGTGATTCTGTGAAATGAGGGAGATCTGTAGCCCATCTTACCTTGACATCCACCTCTAAGGTAGAAAAAGGAATAGTGTGGCCAGCAGGAGCAGGGAGGTCATTCTGCCCCTGTGCTCAGTACTGGTTAGGCCATACCTTGAGTCCTGTGTCCAGTTTTGGGCCTCTCAGTTTAGGAAAGATGTTGAGATATTGGAAGGTGTCCAGAGAAGGGCAACAAAGCTGGGGAGGGGGTTGGAGCACAGCCCTGTGAGGAGGGCTGAAGGAGCTTTGGTTGCTTAGCCTGGAGAAGAGGAGGCTCAAGGGAGACCTTATTGCTGTCTACAACCCCCTGAAGGGAGGTTGTAGCCAGGTGGGGATTGATCTCTTCTCCCAGGCAACCTGTGACAGAACAACAGGACGCAGTCTCAAGCTGCACCAGGGGAAGTTTAGGCTGGATGTTAGGAAGAAGTTCTTCCCAGAAAGAGAGATTGGCCATTGGAATGTGCTGCCCAGGGAGGTGGTGGAGTCACCGTCACTGGAGGTGCTTAAGAGGAGACTTGATGGGGTGCTTGGTGCCATGGTTTAATTGATTAGATGATGTTGGATGATAGGTTGGACTTGATGATCTCGAAGGTATTTTTCAATCTGGTTAACTCTAATTCTAATTCTAAAATACTCCTTAACATCTGATATCAAAAAGGATATTCCACATTCATAAACTGCAGATAATTATCCTTTAAAAAATATATTCAACATTTAAAAAAAAAACCAAACACCTGTGAGGGTGAAAAAACACTGGAACAGGCTGCCCAGGGTGGGTTGTGGTGTCTCCCTCTCTGGAGATAGTAAAAACTCACCTGGATGTGTTCCTGTGTGCTGTGGTATAGGTGATCCTGCTCTGGTGGCGGGGGGGGTTAGACTTTGTGATCTTTCCAGGTCCCTTCTGGCACCTAACATTCAGTGATTCTGTGATTCATTTGTATTGAAACACTGCTGTCACTCCCTGCTGACAACAGGATATAAAAGCCTGATATAGAAATGAAAAGAATTTGGAACAGCACACTATCTTTAGGATTGCAAGGGTTTAACAGAGCCACTTAACATGTGAGACCATAGAACTGAACTGAAATGTAACTCCTCACCGGTGTGTAACTCATTATTATAGTGGAATGTCACCACAAATATGAATAGAGGTATGTTGTTTTGATAGACTTTTTCTTATATATAAAAAAGGAGCAGCTTGGATTCTTTTGTAATCAAATCTACAGTGAGATTTTGTTATTTTTACAGCAGAAGGTGAGCCAGAAATGCAGAAGTCCCACGCTCCCAAACACAACCCAAAGCTGGGATTGAAACACTGCACAGAGTACTTTTAATTGCATCTCTGAAGATCATATTTTCTTGGCTCCTCTCCTTCATCATAAAGTCAGCTTTACCAGTTTAGGAAATTTACAACTGATCCTGATCATGTAAACTTATAAAACAAATACCAGCAGAAAGCAAAGAGGAGAATCTCTGGCACTTTGCTCTAGCCACAGTTTTGCAAGAAGCTGTACTACTGTTGTTCCTCAAGAATCATATTACTGTACTTACAGCTGTTGGTGAAAGCACCCTTTTCTCTCCATTTGCCATCCTTCTGTTTAAAGAACCTTGTGTGTAGAGATGTGTATCTATGCGTGTGTGTGTCTGTATGTCTATGTAAACCCACTTGCAGCAGTACAAATGTGAGAATTAGAAGTATCCCAGCACTGGCACCATTGCCAAGTTCTGCAATACAGTCAAAATCATTCACACAGAACTTGTCTGAATAAAGCATCTATCTCCAGTTCCTTTATTTCCCAGTAACGATGTGTGTGTTGCTACTTGCTTACAGGGAAGAGAAAGTAAGGCAGAGAGAAATGGGTTTCTGATTTTCTGCCAGCTGCAAAGCAGGGAAGCAACCCCATAGATGAAATCATCATCTCTAGCCTGTGCCTGCTGGGCACATTCTGCTGGGACCAAGCGACGAAGGTGGAGTCTTTCATGTGGAAACTGAGGTGGCTCATGCCAGGTGACCCAGAAGACAGCCAAAAGCTGCCTCGTGTTCAGAGGCTCATCTGTAATTGCAAATCAGAGCAAATCTAGTTTGTAATCTTAGAATATAAGCACATTTTCTCCTGTCCTGGAGAGCAAGTTTTATTCAGACAAACTTTACAGTCTTGTTTGAAGCTAAACTGATCTTTCATTTGCAATAAGGGTAATTGAGTAGAAGGAACAAAGGCATCAATTTATTCTTCTGCCTCCTGCTAGGTCTTTTTCTTTGATTAGTCAGTTGTCTAAGTGTTAATGACATGGGTGGTTCATGACCACTGCCAATAATTCTCTAAATATTGTTGACAAGCTAAAAGGCAACATGTTGTGTGGACAGTGGATCAGACAGAGAAACCTCAATTCCAGGTTTCCAGTGGGTATCTGAGTTACAGCCATTGGAACAAATGCAATTACAATCTAAGAATGAAAAGTGACCACTCCTTTTGACAGAGATATAAAAAAAAACCCCTTTCCTTCTATATTAAGGAGTAGGAGGCACAAGGTGTTATGCACCCAATGGGAGAAGTTATGTGTTTTAAATGTGATTTTCATCCAGCTCTGTTCATACTTCTCAGTTTGTAAATTCAAGCTGTCCCAGTACAGCAGACTGCCTGTGTCTTCTCCAAGGAGAGGCAAAACTGAAGATATCTAAAAGTTATTAAAGGGCTGTTGTGACTTTAATGCCTGAAATCTCCAGTTTAGGAACCCAGATTTCCTGTCCCACTTGGAATAAGGAAGCAGAAACATGTGTGCAGAGAATCACAGCTATGATACTAAGCCTAAATCACAAACAAATTTGCCAATATAGCTTCAGACCTATGTAGTTTTCACAGAGTATTTTGCCTACAGATTCATTTGTTCCTAGAGGAATCATAGAATAGATTAGGTTGGAAGGGACCTCAGAGCTTGTTTACTCCAACCACCCTGCCATGGGCAGGGACACCTCTCAATTAGACTCAGTTACTCAAGGCTTCATCCAGCCTGGCCTTGAACATCCCCAGGGAGGAGGCATCCACAGCCTCCCTGGGCAGCATATTCCAGAGTCTCACCACCCTTGTACTGAAGAACCTCTTCCCAAAACCCAGTCTAAAGTCTGTTGAGAGGATTCATCTTGTAATACCTGGATGGTCACAGTATCATCATATGTTTGTGTCCATTTAATTACATATAGAGGATTTCCTAGCTCCTTGGTAATTCCACAGAGCCCCACAGTCTTAGGAAAAACCTCCAAGTCAAGAGAAAACCAAAAGAGTTTGCCTTTTACCTGGTTTAGGGCATAATATGTAGCTGGTTGAAGATAGTCAGGGGTTTGGTGTGTCACCAGCTCTAGCAGAAGCAGTTGCTGGTGCCACAATGTGTCGGGGGAGGAATAAAAATAAGACCAATGAAGTAAATCTTGGCACTTAAAAATTTTGTTCCAAAGATATTTCAGGCAGGAATAGGCAGAGGTATCTTTTACAATGTGTAAGACAGAGAGCAATGAGTTCCTTCTACTATTCAGACAGAAAATGCCCTTCTTTCCCCCACAAAAACAAATAATAAAAATCCAATTTCTCCATCCCTATCTGTACAATATTCTCTTCCTAGCACTGTAGGAATAGAAGAGCTGGTCAAATAATAAACTGTTTGAATGTCCTTGCAGTCATTTGTCAAATAAGACGGCTGGTCAGCTCCACCACCGAAGCTAAGTTAACCATGAGCAATAATGATGGCATTCTGCTTGTTCATATTTGGAACATTGCAACATGAAATATGAAAATCCTTTTACTGAATTTACAAAATAAGTAGGCAGAAACATGATGTTGTTGGCCCCAAAACAATCCAGTGAGCAAGGCTAAGGCTGGCTTTGGCTCTTTGTCATGACACACAGTGACTAAGACCAAAAAACCCTCCAAGTTTTGGGGCTTTTTTTATGCTTACATTTTAGTGTCTCTTGGAGTGCTCAGTGGTGTAATCCAGAACAATCCTGTCACTGGAACAGAGATCTCTTAATAACTCAGACTACTTTGAAACAGTTCATTTGAAGTGGACCAGACCAGGCTGGACTTGGACTGACCTGCTAAAAGATCCACTCTCACCAGTAGCCACGGAAAATGACTTCCAGAAGTTTCTGTGTTGCCATTCTGGTGCCACAATGGTGACTTGAGGCTTCACGCTTGGAGTTCCTAAACTCCATCTGTTTTCTGAGAGCTGTAGCCTAGAACTCAGGCACTGTCAATACCTAGCCTTAACTACCTATCCAACTTTAATGCTTTGAATATATACCTTTCCAGAGGTAGATGCAGGGAGATGGTCTTCTTCCAGGACTGTAGGCATTGCAGTTGTGCAAATGCATCAATCCGTGCAGAACTGGCTACGTGACCCTACTTCCACAAGCAGTGGGGCACAGAGAGACCTCTCTCCCACTGAGGAATCCCACAGAAGCCAGACAAAGTGAGAACATGAAAAGCTTCTGGCAGGAGGGAGGCAGCTTTCAAATGTCTTTTGTGAAGCCATCTGCTCTTTGCTGATATCTGTCGGAGTATTTATGTCCTTAAAATGAAAGCTATTCTTACAAATAAATCAGCAGGGTTCATATTACTGGGCAACAGTGATGCAATTAAGCATGGCTTCTGGACTCTATATATATATATTATATATATATATATATATATATATATGTGTATATATATATGGTTTTATATTTCACATATATTCACACAGAAAAACCAAATTATAAACTCCCTCCTAAAAAAACAAACCAAACCCAAACCAAATCCAGTAGTTCCTCCTTACTAAGTTAATCCTCTGCAGCTATGCATGATCAGAGGGACTCAGAATGCTTTACAGAAAAAAAACCAACCCTCTGCATTTATCTTGGAAGACAAGATACAATAATTCTTTTATTTCTTTTTCTTGACTTCTGTTTCTTTGTTTCGTGGATTCAAGGGTTTGAGGCCTCATATTCTCAAACTAGAGTTGCTAAAGTTCCTTGCTGAAAAATTAAAGCAGGTATTTTCATGCAATCTCCTTATTCCAGCAGGCTGAAGTATCAAATATCACAAGATTCAGAAGAAATCAGCATTTTTAAGATTAAAGAAGTAAAATCTTGGCATATTTTCTAGAAGAATCGCTGGAATTGGCCTTGATGAGTCCATCACATAAAGGAAAAAAATCAGAATTGAAGGTCTACCAATAAAAAGTCCTGGTGTGGATTTTCCTAAAGAGCTTGCTTCTATTGCAAGATGAAGTCTTGGCTCAAAGGAGAGGTAAAGACACTGATCTTATGCATCCCATATGACCTTGCTCTCTTTCCTGCCTCCAGCCTGACTGTATTTTAGGCTCAGAGCAGCCACCCTGAGCTTTGGAGTAGCTGAGGTGCCCTTTGGGCTGTTGTGTGCCTAGCTTCATCTATGCCTGGTGATTCCAAACACTACAAGAATCACAGAATTGTTAGGGTTGGGAGGGACCTCAAGGATCATCTAGTTCCAACATTGTGCCAGACCAAAGCCAGGCCTTGAAAGGATGGGAACAGAAGACTAGGAAGCACTAGTATACTGGTTTTGTACACATGATAAATGGGCAGCCTTAAATTAAAGCCAGGAAGGTGCTTTGAGCGTGTAAGTTAGTTTTTAATGTTTTAAGGTGATTTCTCACCAACTGATAGATTAATTCTAAAATTAAGAGACTTCTCTTAATATTAGACAATTCTTCTCTAAACCACTTTAGGAACAAGAGCATTATTACAGATAACAACATATATATATGTATATATATATATATATATATCATGTGTGTGTGTGTGTATATATATTGTTATCTGTAAGGAATCCTGATGTGTATGTTTATTATTATTCACTTTTGTCCATGCAGAACTTCAAAGCTTTAGGATTAAGGCCCTGTTTGTATGGAGGGCAGGAATAAACCAAAAGGCAGAAATCTTACAGTCAGAGTATATGCACATCCCCTTGGAATAGGTTATTGTCAAAGGAATTGTTTAAGATACTGAAAGGAGCTTTGTTTGCATTTAGATTTCTCTCTTTTCTTAAGCTGTTTGTTTCAAAATGGGTCACTTAGCCCAGCAGATGTTTCCTCAACACAACATATCTGTGTCACAGATGAAGAAAACTTTCCAACCAAATCCCTTTTTTTCTCTCCCCCCCCCCCCAGTAGTTATAATTCAATAATGCATTTTGTTTCCTCTCAGAGAAGATAGAACAACTAACTAAAAACTCCAGTTGCTCATCTGTGGTTTTACACACACATACAGACACACACATACAGGCACACACCCCCCCATCCTCAAATCTGCACAGATTAACTGCTAGGAAGAATTTTAGCTCTCTCCTAAGAAAAGGCTACAAACTCCCCATGAATGTGCAGTTTCAAGCCACCAGAAATTATTCAGGAAACATCACTTAGCTGGTTTATGCACCAGCATGTAAATGAGGCCTCCTTTTTTTCCCCCTGCTCCCAGTAAAGCTGAGGCATTCACCGCTTTCATTTCACTTCACTCCACTCTTTTTGATTTTTTCTCATCCCCCTCCCTCCTTTTCTGGTTGCCATAGAAACCAGGGTGCCAGTCAGTCTGCAGAAGAGGCTGCCATTGCAGGTGGTTTGCAGATATTGTATGAACAAATGAAGGAAGGGGGGGGGGGGTAAAAAAACAAGAGCCACATTTGCCTCAAAAAGCCCTCAGTAAAAAGTGTTTCCCTTTGCATTTCTGTTGCTGGCTTGTGCAATTCAGCCACTGAGCCTTCACAGCAAACATTTTACTTGCCTTAGGATAAAAAAAAACCCAGCATGTGTGTGTTTCTTGTACCTGGCAGGCCCACTGTGTTCATTTACTGACTTCTTTATAGCAATCAGCTAAAATATTGAAGCAACGTAAACCAGCTGAGCCGAAGAGAATAAATCCTAGAAAGAAAGGGAGGATAAGAGAGAGGCTGTGCCTGCACAAACATGCAGCTATTGACTTATTCATGTTCAGGTTCTGTGCCTGGGATTAATAAAAATTTCAGGCCCTATTTGTGCAATGATCCTGTTTCCTGAAGACATTTAAATTAATATAACTTTGATCTAAGAAATTAAAATCAGCCAAAAAAAGACAGAGGGAAAGAAGAAATAATTTGGTCTAACCTGTTTTTTAAGCATGAGGAAGCTAGGCTTAGAGGATCATTTTATCAGTTCACCTGGGAATCCCCTACAGCCTTAGAACACTTTTGGCTAAGTTCAACCAAATCTTAAAAATGGGTGAAAATCCCACAGGCAATTATTCATGCAAAATAATTCTCAAGCACTAGCAGCTAGAGGAGAGATTAGTGCCTCCAAAAAGCAGAGGCAAAAAGCTCCTCTGCTGTCTGTTCTGGTTTGGTTTGCATTGAAAGAGAAGTCAAGCACACAATGAGGTGGTACTTCAATTCCCTCCATTAAAAGATCACATCTTAGTAGGTGTGTAGGGAAAGGAGGGACTGTATGGCTTACTCTTGTACTTATGAGGTACCTTAAGACAAAGCTCTGCAGTTATTGCTGGTTTAGGTGCTCATAACATTTTATTACAATACATTTACCTTCTCTCTTCTTCTGTTGTCCTAAATCTCCCCATATTTCCCCCCCCCCCCCAAAAAAAAAGTTATTGTCAGTCTTCTAAGGAGAAGAGTTCTCCTAGTAAATGATTTGCCTGACCCATAGATTAAAAAAATAGTTTAGACTCCAGTAGATTTAAGAAGATTTAAAAACAAAACCCCCAAAATATCCATGACCCACATTGCAGACTAGTAGAAGTCTGAGACTTTGCAAATATTTACATTCCAGTGAAAAAGAGGTCCTATGACTTCTCCAGTTCTGCTCTGGTGCCAGCAACCTACCTATTGTCCAAACCACCATGGGAAATGTTGCTTTTTATTCCATCAATATATATATATATATCTCAGCAGCAGTAAGAGAGAACTCATCTGCATTGATTTAAGGGTGTCAGAACAGAGAAGGAAAGTAAATATCACTCCCAGAAAATAAATAAATATCACTTCCAAGAAAAGCAAGAAGGAGGACCCCAGAGAACTAGAGGCCAGTCAACATCACCACAGGCAGGGGTGTTGCACCAGATGGTCCCTTCCAGCATAGAATCATAGAATCAATAAGTTTGGAAAAGACCTCAAAGATCATCAAGTCCAACCTGTCACCCAACACCTCATGACTACTAAACCCTCTTGAACACCTCCAGGGATGGTGACTCCACCACCTCCCTAGGCAGCACATTCCAATGGTTAACAACTCTCCCTGTGAAGAACTTTCTCCTCACCTCCAGCCTAAACCTCCCCAGGCACAGCTTGAGACTGTGTCCTCTTGTTCTGGTGCTGGTTGGCTGGGAGAAGAGAGACCAACCCCCACTTGGCTACAACCTCCATTCAGGTAGTTGTAGAGAGCAATAAGGTCTCCCCTGAGCCTCCTCTTCTCCAGGCTAAGCAACCCCAGCTCCCTCAGCCTCTCCTCGTAGGGCTTGTGCTCCAGACACCTCCCCAGCTTTCTTGCCCTTCTCTGAACACCTTCCAGCATCTCAACATCTTTCTTAAACTGAGGGGCCCAGAACTGGACACAGGACTCAAGGTGTGGCCTAACCAGTGCTGAGCACAAGGGCAGAATGACTTCCCTGCTCCTGCTGGCCACACTATTTCTGATGCAGGCCAGGAACATTAACCATTCCGTGACTGTGTGACCTACAAGCACAAAATCATTGCCTCTCCTTGAGGAGTTTACCATTTGAGACTTCAGTCCAAGAAAGTGAAATGGTCCTTGCTATTGGAATCAGTGGCACTCAGCATCTCCCACACAATCAGGCATATTAGGTAGAAAAACTGATTGAAAGAATGTCTCTCAAGTTTTCATTGCTAGGCTATGGGACACCTTTGTCATCTCCTGTCACCCAATATACCACCCAATTTATAAAATTGCAGAAAATGCTTTCTCTGACTATTAAATCAGTGAAATTGCTGTTATACTCCCCAATCACTTCTCCTCCACTATTATGCCAGAAATGCTCCTGGATTTTACTGCAGCATTCTGAGAAGGAGAAAAAGAAATCTTTCTTCCGTGGTACACATGAAATGGTTTGAAGTCTTGCGTGATCCAATGTAAACAACTCAAATTGTCGTAGCTGGAGAATACTATCACCAGTTTGAAATGGTCAGAGGTTTTCCTCACAAGATAAATGGGAACTTCAGTAGAAGTTTGGTTGGAAAAGGGAACTTTTTTTTGCTCTTCCTCTTTTGTCGCCTTCCAGTTTGTGCTCCTGAGACATCACTGAAAAAGCATTATCAGGGAAGGTAATCCAGGGAAGGTTTGCTGCATACCTATTCTAATTCTCAGGACTGATTCAATAGCACAAGCACTACATCTTTTGGTTTACAGTTCATTAGTAGCACAAGCATTGCATTTTTGTGTCATGAAGGTTGGGGGACGTGGGACAAAGACAAACTGAAGGAGCAAAGAAATCTCTTGCCTGCATCCCTGCGGCACAAGGCTGAATTTTGTGAAGACATCACAGTGAATTTCAAAGACACACCAGACAAAGAGGAAAGGAAGGATGGGAGAAACAGTATGAGGTTTGGGGATAGGAAGTTTCAGAAAGGAAAGAAAGACTGAAGAGGAGGGAGAACTGGAGGAGTTCTGTTTCAGAAAGGGGACCAGTGGGAATCAGGTGTAGCCATCATGGGGCTCCTTGCAGAGTTAGGGTTATGGGATTGCTCCATCTCTTGCTGTCTCTTTCATCATTCCCTAAATCCCCAGGGAAATAGGAAATACCCTCAGCCTACTTCACTCCTAAAGTGTCCCCTTCCTGAACTACAGGATCACAACTTTAATTCTTTCTCTCACCATCCTGACTTTTGCAGGCAGATTCCTTCTCCACTAGCCTGCTGGCATGAGCAACAGTCTGTTTGGCTTATGATTTCCTAATATTTTTTTCTGTCTGCTCCCAAAGCAATTAATCAACAACTGTTATCACAGGATAACGAGCTTGATGAACTTTAGTTATGACCCAACATGGATAATGAGCTTGATGAACCTTAGTTATGACCCAACATGGCTCGTGTCAGTAATATATTTACCTGAACATTTTTTAGAAGGAGATGCACTGGGTTCAGGCTGGGATTTTTGAGGAATCTCTCAGCAGGGAGCTGAATTTCAGAGCTCTACTATAACCTGCTTAGCAGAAATAGATCATATAATAAAAGCAGTGGAAAGTACGGATAGCTCTTCCCCTAGGTAATTAACTTCACGCTGCAAGCAGTGTCCATCTGTGGATGTTTTTTGCCTTCTTATTCCAGATCCAGGGTTTACTGCTTTTAAAGGCTTCCATAGAGTCCAGTGTCAGTGGAGGTAAGCCATTCATGAGTGCCACATGCCTATAGGACAGGCTGAAAAACAAAATGAACCCTTCACACAGCCTTCTGTGACTCCAACAATTCAAGAAAAGATTTGACACCACCTGCTGTAAAATACTCCTAGGAAAAGCGATTTTATAGATCACAATTAAATAGGTCATTTGTGTTAGCAAATTTCCAGAAGCAATATTGACATTCACACATGCAAGGGGGGGGAGGGATAAAAAAATAAATTTTGTAAAATGGATCCAATTAAAATGTTGAGCTTGTATTACTTTTAAATGGAATGGAGTGGAATGGAATGGAATGGAATAGAATAGAATAGAATAGAATAGAATAGAATAGAATAGAATAGAATAGAATAGAATAGAATAGAATAGAATTAACCAGGTTGGAAAAGACCTTTGAGATCATCAAGTCCAACCTATCACCCAACACCATCTAATCAACTAAACCATGGCACCAAGCACCCCATCCAGTCTCCTCCTAAACAACTCCAGTGATGGTGACTCCACCACCTCCCTGGGCAGCACATTCCAATGCCCAATCATTCTTTCTGGGAAGAATTTCTTCCTAACATCCAGCCTAAACTTCCCCTGGCACAGCTTGAGACTGTGTCCTCTTGTTCTGGTGTTGGTTGCCTGGGAGTAGAGACCAACCCCCACCTGGCTACAATCTCCCTTCGGTAGTTGTACAGAGCAATGAGGTCTCCTCTGAGCCTCCTCTTCTCCAGGCTAAGCAACCCCAGCTCCCTCAGCCTCTCCTCACAGGGCTGTGCTCCAAACCCCTCCCCAGCTTTGTTGCCCTTCTCTGGACACCTTCCAGCAACTCAACATCTTTCCTAAACTGAGGAGCCCAGAACTGGACACAGGACTCAAAGTGTGGCCTAACCAGTGCTGAGCACAGGGCAGAATGACTTCCCTGCTCCTGCTGGCCACACTATTCCTGACCCAGGCCA
The DNA here is from genome assembly GCA_015227895.2 of Colaptes auratus. Classification (NCBI taxonomy): domain Eukaryota; kingdom Metazoa; phylum Chordata; class Aves; order Piciformes; family Picidae; genus Colaptes; species Colaptes auratus. Next base: position 13,545,687 of record JAAWVA010000033.1, on the reverse strand, counting down.
GGATGCCATTGGCCTTCTTGGCCCCCTGGGCACACTGAGATTGAGTTTTTTAATATTTTTTTTTTCTTTTTTAAAAAAAAAGCTCTGATTTTTTGCTGCCAGTGGAGGGCTGCTGGAAAAGGCAAACAAACCGATGCTTCTGGTTTTATTGTTTCTATTTCGTTTCAGTCCGGAATGTCACTTGGACGCTGAGATCCCTGCACAATACCAACTGCACAGAAAACTCCTCATTTCTGTGTGATGCATCTGCTGTTATATTATCAAGGAGGCAAGAGCCTATAAACTGTGTACATGTAAGTGGAAGAATGCTTACGTTGGTGGGGAAATCTAAACCACACCATTTTGTACTCCAACCATCCATCCACTAATATTTTAGCTCTGAGCGTGTCTGAGGCTGCTCTTTTCCTCATCTGGTGGCCACATACATAAGAATGTAGGAATTGGGGGTTTCAGTTTCTCTTTCTTAGTTTCATAGTTTCAGTTAGGGTTGGAAGGGACCACAAGAATTATCTAGTTCCAACCCCCCCCCGCCATGGGCAGGGACACTCTACACTAGATCAGGCTGGCCAGAGCCTCATCCAACCTGGTCTTGAACACCTCCAGGGATGGGGCCTCAACCACCTCCCTGGACAACCCATTCCAGGCTTCACCACCCTCACAGTGAAGAACTTCCTCCTCACATCCAGCCTGAATCTCCCCACCTCCAGCTTCATTCCATTCCCCCTAGTCCTATCACTCCCTGATAGCCTGAAAAGTCCCTCTCCAGCCTTCTTATGGGCCCCCTTCAGATACTGGAAGGCCACAATGAGGTCACCTCGGAGCCTTCTCTTCTCCAGACTGAACAGCCCCAACTTCCTCAGTCTGTCCTCACAGGAGAGGTGCTCCAGCCCTCTGATCATCCTTGTGGCCCTTCTCTGGACACCTTCCAGCACCTCCAGATCCCTCTTGTAATAGGGGCTCCAGAACTGGAGGCAGTACTCCAGGTGGGGTCTCACCAGAGCTGAGTAGAGGGGGAGAATCCCCTCCCTTGACCTGCTGGCCACACTTCTCCTGATGCAGCCCAGGATCTGATTGGCTTTCTGGGCTGCAAGTGCACATTGAGAGCTCCTGTTGAGCTTCTCGTCCACCAGCACCCCCAAGTCTCTCTCTTCTGGGCTGCTCCCCAGCCAGTCACTGCCCAGCCTGTATTTGTGCCTGGGATTGCCTTGACCCAGATGCAGGACCCTGCACTTGGTCTTGTTGAAGCTCCTGAGGTTGGCTTGTGCCCACCTCTCCAGCCTGTCAAGGTCCCTCTGGACCTTTCTGGGTAACAAAGAAAGAAATCTCTCCAGTGCACCTCATTTAGGCAAAAGTTGGCTTGAAAGGATGTCACTCTTACAAAACCAGTGAGCCTCAGAAACAACTGGTAAAAATGGAGACAGTGCTGAGCATCTCTGAAATACACTCACCTCATGTTCTGTTACTTTCTTTTTAGATGCAAGAAAATCCTGGGCACTTGAAGTCAGGTGATCCAAACTTTGATTTAATGTGGATTTGGATTCTGTTCAAGTCCATCTGTACTCAATGTAAATGTTAGAACGGTCCAGAAACAAGTATGAATTAGAACTTGCAACCCCCATCTGGGCAAAGCTCCCCTGAAATCAGTGTAAATGTGCCTCAATTAAGTTTCCAGGTTGGAGATCATTAAACATCTGCTACATGTTCTGCAGTATTTGTCTGTAATATTTCCTCAAGAGATCATCTTAAATATGAAAAGAGAGGAAACCTTGGTTTGGATTTGGTTTTATGATCATAAGAATACTGATGTCATGACCTAAACCAGAAAAATATCCTGTTATACTGGAGAGCATTGTGATGAATAATTTAAGCTCTTGCTGAGATGGAGCAGAAGATAGGAGGGGCCCTTGGTGGTAGTTACTTCACTGTGGTATTCTCATGGCTTGTTTTCCAAGCCTCATAGAGCTACGGAAAACAGATGGAAGGGGCTGGACTGTGCAGTTCTGCAGGTTTTCAGGAAAGCCTAATTGTATAATTTACATTCTTCCATTCACCAAAAGGTCAGTTGCTGCTGAAGACCAAAAGAAGAACCTTGTGAGCTGGTGAGGGCAGAGCAAATGCTCCAAAGGAGACAATAGCTAGTGAGATGTGGGGATAGCTACAGAGAAGTGAGATAACTGAGTTACAGCCACTGAGGGACTAAAGGCTGCCTACCTTCACTGCCCCACATCTGGAAGCTTTAAAAATTAGCTTCAGCAGAGAATCTGCTCTTTTGGAAAGGCTAACTTGATTTAGCAAGGGAGAAACACATACAGTTCCCTGGGATTTCCATTAGAAGAACATCTGCCCGGAGCGAGAGAAGTTGAGGAGGAGATGCAGCGACAGCTCTGGTTCTCTCAGCCAGCTCTGAGCACAGCACCATGGCTCAGCAGAGATGTACTGTGGCTAGATTTCAGACCTAGTGTTTTGAGACTGATGGCCTTGCTTGTTTTTTTCATCAATCTCGTATCAGTTTCTTGCTGTACTTTTTAGTGGGCATTTCTGAAAGCAGCTTTGGGGCTACTGGGGTATCTCCATGCTCCCTTCCTAGAGCCCCTGGGAAGAAAGAGGATTCACCAGAGAAAGTAGCAGATCCTACTGTTACCCACTCTAAATCACCCTCTGGAGAAGCCTTACTTTCCCCATGGGCTATCAGGAGACATTAGGGATATTTATCTCATTAGTAGTCTATGGCATTGTCCTGGATTGAGTTTAAACAGAACCATTTCTGTTCAGTGATTCTACTTTTCAGCTCAGTCTCTTCTCAGCATCTTCACTTTCTGAAGTTATCAGCATGGTTTCCCAGACAGTGTGTGCTTCCAGCAGAGATAACACTCAGTGTTTGTAGCTATCACCAAGGACTGGTGCTCAGACCAAGGTCATTGCTAAATCTCACATATTCTGTTGGGAGTGCAGACTAAAAGGCTGCACCTGTGGGGAGGAGCAGACAGGACAGGTGACCCTTAAATGGCCAACAAGGGATTCCAGTCCAAATGCATCATATTCAGCAGAAAGCTGAGGGTTCAGTCAAGTGGATCAAGTTCTTCTCTTCTTCCTCTTTTTCCTTTAATGACCAGCATCCAAAGAGGACTCTGCCCATTTTGCCTTTGAACCTGATCCATGAGTTCCTAGAGCAGATTCCCATCTGCCCCTGAGTTCAGTCTGAAATTCCTGCCACAGCACCAGTAGTGACAGTGACTAATTGCTTTCAGGGGGTGGGATCAATATTGGGTTTGCATGTATTTGTATGTATTTAATTACATAATTATTATTTTCATTGAAGTCATTTTAATTTTCCAATCCATCAATCTATAACCCTTGTTCTCTTTCTCTTCACGTTTGGAAGGGAGAGTGGTTAATAGAGGGCATCTCTCTCTCTCCTAGTGGCCAGCCCAGCCTTTTAGTGGCCTTTCTGAATGTTTTCCCTGTGTGTTTCCACCAGTTCCTCCTGGTTTTCTAAGTTAAACATAAGCCACGGAATAGATTCACTTGTGCTCTAAGCTAACTGATTCCAGCAGAGTTTTATTCTACAGAGAAACTCAATTCTATCACTTCTATTTAGTCTAACTCTGGATTAAGTTTTATTTATTTCTTTTCCTTCCCATGTCATTTAATTAGCTGTATTCTTACAAAACACACCTGGGGCCTTTTGCTTTCCACAAGAAAAAAGGGTGTGTGGTTTTATTTCTTTTTTTTCCCCAAAACATCCAAGTGACCTCAGAGTTGAAGTCTCACTGAAAAACAGTGGATGGCTTCTGAAACTCAAAATAATGATTCCCTGTAGTTAGCAGGAACATCAACCACCAGCCCCTCTACATTCAAAAGGCAGAATGATGTCAGTCACCACATCACCGAACCTATTCCTAGGCAAGAAATACATTCAGGAGCCAGTTGGGGCTGCTATTTAAATTACAGATCATATTAATGTATTAAAGTTTAGTGTTGGTTTCCCTGAAGAGGCAGGGGAAAAATGGCAGCACAGCAAAACTGGAACACAGTAATCCTGCCTGCAGTGCCTGCCACCTACATTTTGAGCCAGCATGTAATATGGTTTTGGCAACCTAGCTGCAGCGGTTCACTTACATTTGATGCTCTTTAATGTAGGCACTAAATGACTTCAGTATTTCCTGGAAATGCAGCAGTGGTGAGCATGGATGGCTCCTTAAATGCAGTAGATGGCACAGGCTGTGAACATCAGTAGGGCTGTCTGCACAGCCTTCCCTAGGCTTTGGATCGCACCTGTAATGGCAGCATACATTTGGAAAGAGCAAATCTTTTTTAAGAGAAACAATAACACTTTCAGCAACAGCTTTGCAGCACCAGTTACCACGTTTGAATTGTGAAGAGGTTTGGAAAGCTGGTGAGCTGTCTCCCAGTTTCAGGGGAAAACCCTAATGATACACAAATGGAAATAAGGAAAGAAAATGTCTTGCAAACGCTTCGTGCACCACCAGCTGACTGCCGTGCTCAGAAAGGCATGGGAGGCAAGGAAAAGCTCTAATTGCAATTGCCACTTATTATGTGTTATTTGACTGAGTGACTTGTGAATGGCTCAAGGATTTGTTTCACCTACAATTAGTGTCAAAAGGCATCACTCTTATTTTAACACCTGAAAATTAAGAACTCTTTGAGGATCTCGACGCCTCGTGACGTTCCTGATGCAAGCCTCTACTACCTGCAGCTGATTCAAGGATGCCTTAATAACAACATTGCTTTTCATTGCTATATTTGTGTGTGTGTGTGTGTAAATGAAAAAGCAAATCTATTGTCTGAGAAGTGAAATAAATAAATCTATTTCCTCAACTTCACCTATGTAAAATAGCTTTCCATATGTCTGCTCTTTACGTGGCATTAATTGCAGTTATTAATCTCTTCTTTGCATGTGCTGCTCAGAAAAAAAAACAACCCACAAATTGCTAATGCATTGCTGCTGTAAAATTAGCCATGAACTCTAGAGCACAAAATGAATATAGGTCAGAAAAGATTTACTCTGAAAATTAATAATTTAATCATATGCAAGTTAATTACATAAGCAGGCACTAATTTGAATTACACTTGCAGAGTAATTGTCTGCCTTGCAGAAAAAATTAACTTATCTCCAGTGCCGTGCAGCCAACCCCAAGCAGTATCAGAAACATCTTTCCTTGCAAACATAAATTCAATATCTCTGCATTTCAGCATTTCTGAAACTACTTTTGTATCCCAACAGCTCTTATGTGAAAGAGTTTCCAGCCTGCTTGTCATGGGGCACCAGGACATGTAACTGTTGAGATGCACGGTGTTAGTGTCTGTGAATCTTCCCTACTAATAAAGACTCTGAGTCTCGACAGAAATCACTAAAGGGTTTCCAGGGATTCCAGAGGTCATCTGGTCCAACTCCTCTGCTCAGTCAGGGTCACCTAGATGATTGTCCAGGCTCATGTCCAGATGTTTTTGAACATTTCCAAGGATGGAGACTCCGTCACCTCCGTGTGCAGCCTGTGCCAGTACTCAGTCACCCTCACAGTGATAAAGCACTTTCTCATCTTCAGAGGGAAGCTCCTGTGTTTCAGTTCGTCCCCATTTTAACTCACTTCAATCACATGTGAAAGGGGAGAAGTCTGCAGGCTTTTTGAAGTGTGGAAGTTACCAGCCAGGGAAAGGGACAGCTCAGGTGAGGGCTGTCACTACTTAAACATAAGCCAGTGTGTGCATATTAGATGGCCAAGCAGAATGTCCATAGGAGGCTGCACTCCCCCTGGCTCTTGAGGAATAGAAGCACTAACAGAGGTGTGGGGAAGAGCTGAGTTTATGCTACAAAGGAGAGGCTTATAGGCCCCAGGACATTAACTTGGAGGAAAGAGAATTTTTTCCACTTCAGTGCTCAAAGAAAAAAATGCTTTCTGTGAGTGGCTTTGTCTGTTCCCTGCGTTAGCTGAATATTGCTAGTCTGTCCTCAGTGGCCTTGAAATACACAGTGCTGTAGGGTAAAAGGTATCTTCATATCTCAGTGAACCCAATCTTGACAAGATCTATAGGTATATATTAATAAATATATTTTTTTCTAGGACAAGATTGATTTCTTTCAGTGGAAGGTAAGGTGTAACATAAACATCTTTACTCCTCACTGAAGTGGAAAATGTCTTGATTCCTTTCTATGTCAACAGCTCACCTTTTTAAGAAGTATTATAGATGTTACAGGGTCAGGAGCCACCTGGTAACCATACAGTGGAGAGTATTCCAAGTCCTGAGAAAGGGAGCGGGCTTTGAGTCTTGGGAATTTGTTCTGCTCTTCGTTTTAGTTTGTGCAGGGACAATTTTGACAGTCAAGTCAAAGTGAACTTTATTCTTGTTAAAGTCATGTCTTGATGCAGTCTTGCTCACTTGCAGCTAGGCAATGATAGTATGAGAAGATTGTTTATATGAACCCTGACCATCACAGAGCTTATACAAAGAGAAAGTACATGACTACAGCTCCAATACCCCTGATTTCTTCTAAGTAGGAGCTTTTCAGAGAGATATTTACAGAAGCTCAGCAGAGAAGAAAGGATGGTCTCAGAGTACAAACTTTCTTAAAAGTAAAGAAGTACCTGTAGTCATAAGGTGGCAGAAAATTGGGTAAAAAATGGACTGTAATCTGTATCCTGTTCCACTCATTACTCAGGCTTTGCCCTTGTGGGAGTAGCTGTGCTGTGCTTAGTTTCTGGCTGGGGTTAAACCGTGTCACACTGCAGCAGCTGAACACTTTCCATATGCACAGAGATTAGGCGCTGTTAGATGCAGGCTTTCCCTTCTCTCATCCTCTTCCTGTATATTGGCACTCAGGTTGCACAGGCAGCCTAAGATTGCCTTGCTTTCTTGTTTAGTGATTAGGGAGTTTGTGAGGAGAGCCTCAGGTTTGTGCCTTTGGCCCAGTGAATATTTACTTATTCAGGAAAGAGACTGGGAAAGACAAACTTGAGACTCATCATTCAACAATTTCACACTATCAGATGGGTAGCACAGCTATCTGCTGTGACAAAATGTGAACCTGGGTGTTTCCAGATCAGGGGGTGCTCCTACTGCTATATTATTCTCTATTTGGGAAAAATCTTGGGTTTTTCACAGTGGAGAGTAAGATTTATATAGAGAGAGACAGATAGATAGATAGATAGATAGATAGATAGATAGATAGATAGATAGATAGACATATAGATGGATAGATAGATAGATAGATAGATAGATAGATAGATAGACATATAGATGGATAGATAGATAGATAGATAGACATATAGATGGATAGATAGATAGATAGATAGATAGATAGATAGACATATAGATAGATAGATAGATAGACAGATAGATAGATAGATAGATAGATAGACAGACAGACAGATATATGGTTTAAATCTCATATTCTCAGGAGTCATGAAATGACTACTAAAGACTATTAATCAGACAAACAAACTTCTGCTCCATTTTTTAATCTTGTAATCACCCAGTCCAGCTTTTTGTGGAGACAGCTTGGTGCTGGCATGCATTGATGGGCTTTTCAGATGCTTCACTTGGAACATGTAAGGCAAAAAAATTAAACTAACAATAATAATATTTTCCACTAAGGAAAAAAAAAACACCCCAAAAGACCAGGGATCAGGAAGATGCAAGAGTTCAATTAAAACTCTGTTGTTTTGTGAGACAGTCAGATTTAAGGGGTCTTTTAAATGAAAGGTGCATGCTTTTATTGATTCATTGGTTCATTCTGTCTTTGGGCAATGAGACTTTGAGGACCGGGTGTCTGATGAACTCCATGGGAGCCACTGAGGGCCACAGGTCAGTGGTGAAAGTCCTCTTTGCTCCCAGGATATCCACACAGATTTGGTGGAGACATTCAGTCTATGATAAATACAGCCTAGGGAAACACAGGCCTAGGACTGTCTACTGGCTCATTATTAATACATTGGGATAGTCTGGACCTGCAGCCTCCTAACTGAATCTTCCCCTCCTCCCTCCTACAAGTTCTTTTTCTGTCTGTACTCACAGTGGGAGCCCTCCTGGAATTTGTACATCTGCAATCACAGCTGCAGTGTCTCACCTCACTGTCCTTTCATCATCTATGCCCCAGAGTCCCCCACCCGTGGGGACAGCACCCTCCAACATGACAAAAGGGTGAAAGTAAAACATGCTTGCGAGTGCCCAGCATACA